>OX336396.1:123620379-123680379 GCA_946902985.2 Meconema thalassinum | reverse complement strand
GAATATACAGGAAAAGACAAGAAGGGGGCACCCAGGTTTTAACCAGGGACCGCTCAATCTGCAGTCGATTGCTCTACCACTGAGTTATCCCCCCTCTGTGACCAGTGTTGGACTGGGAGAAGATTGAACTCAACCAGTGCAGTGTGGGATGGATTATACAAGAAAAGACAAGAAAGCACCTGGGTTTGAACTCAACCAGTGCAGTGTGGGATGGAATATACAGGAATTGTCAAGCAGGCACACGGGTTTGACCCGGGGACCTCTCGATCTGCAGTCGAATGCTCTACCACTGAGCTATACCACCTCTGTGACCAGTGATGGATTGGCAGAAGATTGAACTTAACCAGTGAAGTGTGGGATGGAATGTACAGGAAAAGACAAGAAGGCACCCGGGTTTGAACCGGGGACCTCTCGATCTGCAGTCGAATGCTCTACCCCAGAGCTATACCCCCACTGGGACTAGTGTTAGTATTGGCAGAAGATTGAACTCAACCAATGCAGGGTGGGATGGAATTAACAATAAAAGAAAAAAAGGGGACACCCGGGTTTGAACCGTGAATATCTCGATCTGCAGTCGAATACTCTACCACTGAGCTACATCCCCACTGTGACTCGTGTTAGTAATGACAGAAGATTGAACTCAACCAATGGAGTGTGGGATGGAATATACTGGAAAAATAGTAGTAGGGGGCAGCCTGGTTGGAACCGGGGGCCTTTCGATCTGCAGTCGAATGCTCTACCACTGAGCTATACCCCCTTTGTGACCAGAGGTGGATTGGCAGAGGATTGAACTCAACCAGTGCAGTGTGGGATGGCATATACAGGAAAAGACAAGAACGCATGGTTTACCACTGAGCTATACCCCCACACTGACCAGTGTTAGTATTGGCAGAAGACTGACCTCAACCAGTGCTGTGTGGGATGGACTTTAGAGGAAAAGACAGGAAGGGGCACCTGGGACTTAACCGGGGACCTCTCGATCTGCAGTCGAATGCTCTACCACAGAGGTATACCCCCTCGTTGACCAGTGTTAGTATTGGCTGAAGATTGAACTCAACCAATGCAGTGTGGGATTGAATGTGCAGGAATGGAGAAGTAGGGGGGCACCCTGCTTCGAACAGGGGACCTTTCGAACTGCGGTGACAAGTGTTAGTATTGGCAGAAGATTGAACTCAACCAGTGCAGTGTGGGATGGAATATGTAGGAAAAGACAAGAGGGGGCACCCAGGTTTGAACCGGGGACTTCTCAATCTGCAGTCGAACGCTCTACCACTGAGCTATACACCCTCTGCGACCAGTGTTGGATTGGCAGAAGATTGAACTCAACCAGTGCAGTGTGGGATGGAATGTACAGGGAAGAAACAAATGGCACCCGGGTTTGAACCGGCAACCTCTCGATCTGCAGTCGAAGGGTCTACCACTGAGCTATACCCCCACGTTGACCAGTGTTAGTATTGGCAGAAGATTGAACTCAACCAGAGCTGTGAGGGATGGAATATACAGGAAAAGACAAGACGGGGGCACTCGTGTTTGAACCGGGGACCTCTCGATCTGCAGTCGAATGCTCTACCACTGGACTATACCCCCACTGCGACTAGTGTTAGTATTGGCAGAAGATTGAACTGAGCCAATGCAGTGTGGGATTGAATATACAGAAAAAGAGAAGTATGGGCACCCATGTTTGAACCGGGGAACTCTCGATCTGAGGTCGAATGCTCCACAACTGAGCTATACCCCCCACGGTGTCCAGTATTAGTATTGGAAGAAGATTGAACTCAACCAGTGCAGTGTAGGATGGAATATACAGGAAAACACCAGATGGGGGCAACCAGGTTTGAACCGGGGGCCTATTGAACTGCATTCGAATGCTCTACCACTGAGCCATACCCCCTCTGTGACCGATGTTGGATTGGCAGAAGATTGAACTCAACCAGTGCATTGTGGGATGGCATATACAGGAAAAGACAAGAAGGAACCCGGGTTTGAACCGGGGACCGCTCGATCTGCAGTCTGAGCTATACCCCCACGGTGAGCAGTGTTACTATTGGCAGAAGATTGAACTCAACCAGTGCTGTGTGGGATGTAATATACAGGAAAAGACAAGAAGGCGGCACCCGGGTTTGAATCGGGGACCTCTCGATCTGCAGTCGAATGCTCTACCACTGAGCTATACCCCCACTGAGGCTTGTGTTAATATTGGCAGAAGATTGAACTCATCCAGTGCAGGGTGGGATGGAATATACAGTAAAAGAAAAAAAGTGTGCACCCGGGTTTGAACCGAGAACCTCTCGATCTGCAACCGAATGATCTACCACTGAGCTATAACCCCAAATGTGACTCGTGTTAGCATTGACAGAAGATTGAACTCAACCAATGCAATGTGGGATGGAATATACAGGAAAAGAGAAGTAGGGAGCACCCGGGTTTGAACCGGGGACCGCTCGATCTGCAGTCTGAGCTATACCCCCACGTTGACCAGTGTTATTATTGGCAGAAAATTGAACTCTACCAGTGCGGTGAGGGGTGGAATATACAGGAAAAGACAAGAAGAGGGTACCCGGGTTTTAACCGGGGACCTCTCGCTCTGCAGTCGAATGCTCTACCACTGAGCTATACCCCCACTGAGGCCAGTGTTAATATTGGCAGAAGATTGAACTCATCCAGTGCAGGGTGGGATGGAATATACAGTAAAATAATAAAATGGGGCACCCGGGTTTGACCCGAAAACCTCTCGATCTGCAATCGAATGATCTACCACTGAGCTATTCTCCCTCTGTGATTCGTGTTAGTATTGACAGAAGATTGAACTCATCCTATGCAGTGTGGGATGGAATATACAGGAAAAGAGAAGTAGGGGGCACCCGGGTGTGAACCGGGGACCTCCCGATATGCAGTCGAATGCTCTCCCACTGAGCTATACCCCCACTGATGATGGTGTTAATATTGGCAGAAGATTGAACTCATCCAATGCAGGGTGGGATGGAATATACAACAGAAGAAAAAATGGGGCACCCGGGTTGAACCGAGAACCACTCGACCTGCAATCGAATGATCTACCACTGAGCTATACCACCACTGTGCCTCTTGTTAGTATTGCCAGAAGATTGAACTCATCCAGTGCAGGGTGGGATGGAATATACAGTAAAAACAAAATGGGGCATCCGGGATTGAACCGAGAACCTCTCGCTCTGCAATCGAATGATCTACCACTGAGCTATACCCCCACCGTGGCTCATGTTTGTATTGCCAGAAGATTGAACTTAACCAGTGCAGTGTGTGATGGAATATAAAGGAAAAGAAAAGATAGGGGCACCCGGGTTTGAAGCGGGGATCTCTCGATCTGCAGTCGACTGCTCTACCACTGAGCTATACCCCACTGTGACTGTTAATAATATTGGCAGAAGATTGAACTCAACCAATGCTGTGTGGGATTGAGTATACAGGAAAAGAGAAGTGGGGGGCACCCAGGTTACAATGGCGGACCTCTCGATCTGCGGTCAAATGCTCTACCACTGAGCTATACCCCCACGGTGACCAGTGTCAGTATTGGCAGATTATTGAACTCAACCAGTGCAGTGTAGGATGGAATATACAGGAAAACACCAGATGGGGGCAACCAGGTTTGAACCGGGGGCCTATCGATCTGCAGTCGAATGCTCTACCAGTGAGCTATACCCCCTCTGTGACCGATGTTGGATTGGCAGAAGTTTGAACTCAACCAGTGCATTGTGGGATGGCATATACAGGAAAAGACAAGAAGGAACCCGGGTTTGAACCGGGGACCGCTCGATCTGCAGTCTGAGCTATACCCCCCACGATGGGCAGTGTTAGTATTGGCAGAAGATTGAACTCAACCAGTGCTGTGTGGGATGTAATATACAGGATAAGACAAGAAGGGGGCACCCGGGTTTGAACCGGGGACCTCTCGATCTGCAGTCGAATGCTCTACCACTGAGCTATACCCCCACTGAGGCTTGTGTTAATATTGGCAGAAGATTGAACTTATCCAGTGCAGGGTGGGATGGAATATACAGTAAAAGAAAAAAAGTGTGCACCCGGGTTTGAACCGAAAACCTCTCGATCTGCAATCGAATGATCTACCACTGAGCTATAACCCCAAATGTGACTCGTGTTAGCATTGACAGAAGATTGAAATCAACCAATGCAGTTGTGGATGGAATATACAGGAAAAGAGAAGTAGGGAGCACCCGGGTTTGAATCGGGGACCGCTCGATCTGCAGAATGAGCTACACCCCCACGTTCACCAGTGTTATTATTGGCAGAAAATTGAACTCAACCAGTGCGGTGTGGGGTGGAATATACAGGAAAAGACAAGAAGGGGGCACCCGGGTTTGAACCGGGGACCACTCGATCTGCAGTCGAATGCTCTACCACTGAGCTATACCCCCACTGAGGCTAGTGTTAATATTTGCAGAAGATTGAACTCATCCAGTGTAGGGTGGGATGGAATATACAGTAAAATAATAAATGGGGGCACCCGGGTTTGAACCGAGAACCTCTCGATCTGCAATCGAATGATCTACCACTGAGCTATACTCCCTCTGTGACTCGTGTTAGTGTTGACAGAAGATTGAACTCATCCAATGCAGTGTGGGATGGAATATACAGGAAAAGAGAAGTAGGGGGCACCCGGGTTTGAACCGGGGACCTACCGATATGCAGTCGAATGCTCTACCACTGAGCTATACCCCCACTGATGATGGTGTTAATATTGGCAGAAGATTGAACTCATCCAATGCAGGGTGGGATGGAATATACAACAAAAGAAAAAATGGGGCACCCGGGTTGAACCGAGAACCTCTCGACCTGCAATCGAATGATCTACCACTGAGCTATACCACCAATGTGACTCATGTTAGTATTGCCAGAAGATAGAAATCATCCAGTGCAGGGTGGGATGGAATATACAGTAAAAGAAAAATGGGGCACCCGGGATTGAACCGAGAACCTCTGGCTCTGCAATCGAAAGATCTACCACTGAGCTATACCCCCACAGTGGCTCGAGTTTGTATTGCCAGAAGATTGAACATAATCAGTGCAGTGTGGGATGGATTATACAAGAAAAGACAAGAAGGCACCCGGGTTTGAACTCAACCAGTGCAGTGTGGGATGGAATATACAGGAAATGACAAGAAAGCACACGGTTTTGACCCGGGGACCTCTCGATCTGCAGCCGAATGCTCTTCCACTGAGCTACACCACCTCTGTGACCAGTGATGGATTGGCAGAAGATTGAACTTAACCAGTGAAGTGTGGGATGGAATGTACAGGAAAAGACAAGAAGGCACCCGGGTGTGAACCGGGGACCTCTCGATCTGCAGTCGAATGCTCTACCCCAGAGTTATACCCCCACTGGGACTAGTGTTAGTATTGGCAGAAGATTGAACTCAACCAATGCAGGGTGGGATGGAATTAACAATAAAAGAAAAAAAGGGGACACCCGGGTTTGAACCGTGAATCTCTCGATCTGCAGTCGAATACTCTACCACTGAGCTACATCCCCACTGTGACTCGATGTAGTAATGACAGAAGATTGAACACAACCAATGGAGTGTGGGATGGAATATACTGGAAAAGAGTAGTAGGGGGCAGCCTGGTTGGACCGGGGGGCTTTCGATCTGCAGTCGAATGCTCTACCACTGAGCTATACCCCCACTGAGGGTAGTGTTAATATTGGCGGAAGATTGAACTCATCCAGTGCAGGGTGGGATGGAATATACAGTAAAATAATAAAATGGGGCACCCGGGTTTGACCCGAGAACCTCTCGATCTGCAATCGAATGATCTACCACTGAGCTATTCTCCCTCTGTGATTCGTGTTAGTATTGACAGAAGATTGAACTCATCCTATGCAGTGTGGGATGGAATATACAGGAAAAGAGAAGTAGGGGGCACCCGGATTTGAACCGCGGACCCCCCGATATGCAGTCGAATGCTCTCCCACTGAGCTATACCCCCACTGATGATGGTGTTAATATTGGCAGAAGATTGAACTCATCCAATGCAGGGTGGGATGGAATATACAACAGAAGAAAAAATGGGGCACCCGGGTTGAACCGAGAACCTCTCGACTTGCAATCGAATGATCTACCACTGAGCTATACCACCAATGTGCCTCATGTTAGTATTGCCAGAAGATTGAACTCATCCAGTACTGGGTGGGATGGAATATACAGTAAAAACAAAATGGGGCATCCGGGATTGAACCGAGAACCTCTCGCTCTGCAATCGAAAGATCTACCACTGAGCTATACCCCCACAGTGGCTCATGTTTGTATTGCCAGAAGACTGAACTTAACCAGTGCAGTGTGTGATGGAATATAAAGGAAAAGAAAAGATAGGGGCACCCGGGTTTGAGGCGGGGATCTCTCGATCTGCAGTCGACTGCTCTACCACTGAGCTATACCCCACTGGGACTGTTAATAGTATTGGCAGAAGATTGAACTCAACCAGTGCAGTGTGGGATGGAATATACAGGAAAAGACAAGAAGGGGGCACCCAGGTTTTAACCAGGGACCGCTCAATCTGCAGTCGAATGCTCTACCACTGAGCAATACCCCCTCTGTGACCAGTGTTGGATTGGCAGAAGATTGAACTCAACCAGTGCAGTGTGGGATGGATTATACAAGAAAAGACAAGAAGGCACCCGGGTTGGAACTCAACCACTGCAGTGTGGGATGGAATTTACAGGAAATGACAAGAAGGCACACGGGTTTGGCCCGGGGACCTCTCGATCTGCAGTCGAATGCTCTACCACTGAGCTATACCACTTCAGTGACCAGTGATGGATTGGCAGAAGATTGGACTTAACCAGTGAAGTGTGGGATGGAATGTACAGGAAAAGACAAGAAGGCAACCGGGTTTGAACCGGGGACCTCTCGATCTGCAGTCGAATGCTCTACCCCAGAGCTATACCCCCACTGGGACTAGTGTTAGTATTGGCAGAAGATTGAACTCAACCAATGCAGGGTGGGATGGAATTAACAATAAAAGAAAAAAAGGGGACACCCGGGTTTGAACCGTG
The DNA here is from genome assembly GCA_946902985.2 of Meconema thalassinum. Classification (NCBI taxonomy): domain Eukaryota; kingdom Metazoa; phylum Arthropoda; class Insecta; order Orthoptera; family Tettigoniidae; genus Meconema; species Meconema thalassinum. The sequence goes on along the minus strand of OX336396.1, from coordinate 123,673,334 downwards.
AATCTCTCGATCTGCAGTCGAATACTCTACCACTGAGCTACATCCCCACTGTGACTCGTGTTAGTAATGTCAGAAGATTGAACTCAACCAATGGAGTGTGGGATGGAATATACTGGAAAAGAGTAGTAGGGGGCAGCCTGGTTGGAACCGGGGGCCTTTCGATCTGCAGTCGAATGCTCTACCACTGAGCTATACCCCCACTGAGGGTAGTGATAATATTGGCGGAAGATTGAACTCAACCAGTGCAGTGTGGGATGGAATATATAGGAAAAGACAAGAAAGGAGCAGCTGGGTTTAAAACGGACACCTCTCGATCTGCTGTCGAATGCTCTAGCACTGAACTATACCCCACTGAGACTATTGTTAGTATTGGCAGAAGATTGAATTCATCCAATGCAGGGTGGGATGGAATATACAGTAAAAGACAAAAAGGACACCCGAGTTAGAATCGGGGACCTCTCGATCCGCAGTCGAATGCTCTACCACTGAGCTATACCCCACTATGACTAATGATAGTATTGGCAGAAGATTGAACTCAGCCAATGCAGTGTGGGATTGAATATACAGAAAAAGAGAAGTAGGGGGCACCCATGTTTGAACCGGGGAACTCTCGAACTGAGGTCGATTGCTCCACAACTGAGCTATACCCCCACGGTGACCAGTGTTAGTATTGGCAGAAGATTGAACTCAACCAGTGCAGTGTAGGATGGAATATACAGGAAAACACCAGATGGGGGCAACCAGGTTTGAACCGGGGGCCTATCGATCTGCAGTCGAATGCTCTACCAGTGAGCTATACCCCCCCTCTTTGACCGATGTTGGATTGGCAGAAGTTTGAACTCAACCAGTGCATTGTGGGATGGCATATACAGGAAAAGACAAGAAGGAACCCGGGTTTGAACCGGGGACCGCTCGATCTGCAGTCTGAGCTATACCCCCACGATGGGCAGTGTTAGTATTGGCAGAAGATTGAACTCAACCAGTGCTGTGTGGGAAGTAATATACAGGATAAGACAAGAAGGGGGCACCCGGGTTTGAACCGGGGACCTCTCGATCTGCAGTCGAATGCTCTACCACTGAGCTATACCCCCACTGAGGCTTCTGTTAATATTGGCAGAAGATTGAACTTATCCAGTGCAGGGTGGGATGGAATATACAGTAAAAGAAAAAAAGTGTGCACCCGGGTTTGAACCGAAAACCTCTCGATCTGCAATCGAATGATCTACCATTGAGCTATAACCCCAAATGTGACTCGTGTTAGCATTGACAGAAGATTGAAATCAACCAATGCAGTGTGGGATGGAATATACAGGAAAAGAGAAGTAGGGAGCACCCGGGTTTTGAATCGGGGACCGCTCGATCTGCAGACTGAGCTACACCCCCACGTTGACCAGTGTTATTATTGGCAGAAAATTGAACTCAACCAGTGCGGTGTGGGGTGGAATATACAGGAAAAGACAAGAAGGGGGCACCCGGGTTTGAACCGGGGACCACTCGATCTGCAGTCGAATGCTCTACCACTGAGCTATACCCCCACTGAGGCTAGTGTTAATATTTGCAGAAGATTGAACTCATCCAGTGTAGGGTGGGATGGAATATACAGTAAAATAATAAAAGGGGGCACCCGGGTTTGAACCGAGAACCTCTCGATCTGCAATCAAATGATCTACCACTGAGCTATACTCCCGCTGTGACTCGTGTTAGTGTTGACAGAAGATTGAACTCATCCAATGCAGTGTGGGATGGAATATACAGGAAAAGAGAAGTAGGGGGCACCCGGGTTTGAACCGGGGACCTACCGATATGCAGTCGAATGCTCTACCACTGAGCTATACCCCCACTGATGATGGTGTTAATATTGGCTGAAGATTGAACTCATCCAATGCAGGGTGGGATGGAATATACAACAAAAGAAAAAATGGGGCACCCGGGTTGAACCGAGAACCTCTCGACCTGCAATCGAATGATCTACCACTGAGCTATACCACCAATGTGACTCATGTTAGTATTGCCAGAAGATTGAAATCATCCAGTGCAGGGTGGGATGGAATATACAGTAAAAGAAAAATGGGGCACCCGGGATTGAACCGAGAACCTCTGGCTCTGCAATCGAAAGATCTACCACTGAGCTATACCCCCACAGAGGCTCGTGTTTGTATTGCCAGAAGATTGAACATAATCAGTGCAGTGTGGGATGGATTATACAAGAAAAGACAAGAAGGCACCCGGGTTTGAACTCAACCAGTGCAGTTTGGGATGGAATATACAGGAAATGACAAGAAGGCACACGGTTTTGACCCGGGGACCTCTCGATCTGCAGTCGAATGCTCTTCCACTGAGCTACACCACCTCTGTGACCAGTGATGGATTGGCAGAAGATTGAACTTAACCAGTGAAGTGTGGGATGGAATGTACAGGAAAAGACAAGAAGGCACCCGGGTGTGAACCGGGGACCTCTCGATCTGCAGTCGAATGCTCTACCCCAGAGTTATACCCCCACTGGGACTAGTGTTAGTATTGGCAGAAGATTGAACTCAACCAATGCAGGGTGGGATGGAATTAACAATAAAAGAAAAAAAGGGGACACCCGGGTTTGAACCGTGAATCTCTCGATCTGCAGTCGAATACTCTACCACTGAGCTACATCCCCACTGTGACTCGATGTAGTAATGACAGAAGATTGAACTCAACCAATGGAGTGTGGGATGGAATATACTGGAAAAGAGTAGTAAGGGGCAGCCTGGTTGGACCGGGGGGCTTTCGATCTGCAGTCGAATGCTCTACCACTGAGCTATACCCCCACTGAGGGTAGTGTTAATATTGGCGGAAGATTGAACTCAACCAGTGCAGTGTGGGATGGAATATATAGGAAAAGACAAGAAAGGAGCAGCTGGGTTTAAACCGGACACCTCTCGATCCGCTGTCGAATGCTCTACCACTGAACTATACCCCACTGAGACTATTGTTAGTATTGGCAGAAGATTGAATTCATCCAATGCAGGGTGGGATGGAATATACAGTAAAAGACAAAAAGGACACCCGAGTTAGAGCCGGGGACCTCTCGATCCGCAGTCGAATGCTCTACCACTGAGCTATACCCCACTACGACTAATGATAGTATTGGCAGAAGGTTGAACTCAACCAATGCAGTGTGGAATTGAATATACAGGAAAAGATAAGTAGTGGGCACACGGGTTTGAACCGGGGACCTCTTGAACTGCAGTCGAATGCTCCACCACTGAGCTATACCCCCTTTGTGACCAGTGGTGGATTGGCAGAGGATTGAACTCAACCAGTGCAGTGTGGGATGGAAAATACAGGAGAAGACAAGAAGAGGGCACCCAGGATTGAACCGGGGACCTCTCGATCTGCAGTCAAATGCTCTACCACTGAGCTATACTCCCTCTGTGGCCACAGTTGGATTGGCAGAAGATTGAACTCAACCAGTGCAGTGTGGGATGGAATGTACAGGGAAAAAACAAATGGCACCCGAGTTTGAACCGGCAACCTCTCGATCTGCAGTCGAAGGGTCTACCACTGAGCTATACCCCCACGTTGACCAGTGTTAGTATTGGCAGAAGATTGAACTCAACCAGAGCTGTGAGGGATGGAATATACAGGAAAAGACAAGACGGGGGCACTCGTGTTTGAACCGGGGACCTCTCGATCTAGTCGAATGCTCTACCACTGAGCTATACCCCCACTGCGAATAGTGTTAGTATTGGCAGAAGATTGAACTCAGCCAATGCAGTGTGGGATTGAATATACAGAAAAAGAGAAGTAGGGGGCACCCATGTTTGAACCGGGGAACTCTCGATCTGAGGTCGAATGCTCCACAACTGAGCTATACCCCCACGGTGACCAGTGTTAGTATTGGCAGAAGATTGAACTCAACCAGTGCAGTGTAGGATGGAATATACAGGAAAACACCAGATGGGGGCAACCAGGTTTGAACCGGGGGCCTATCGAACTGCAGTCGAATGCTCTACCACTGAGCTATACCCCCTCTGTGACCGATGTTGGATTGGCAGAAGTTTGAACTCAACCAGTGCATTGTAGGATGGCATATACAGGAAAAGACAAGAAGGAACCCGGGTTTGAACCGGGGACCGCTCGATCTGCAGTCTGAGCTATACCCCCACGTTGAGCAGTGTTAGTATTGGCAGAAGATTGAACTCAACCAGTGCTGTGTGGGATGTAATATACAGGAAAAGACAAGAAGGGGGTACCCGGGTTTGAACCGGGGACCTCTCGAACTGCAGTCGAATGCTCTACCACTGAGCTATACCCCCACTGAGGCTTTTGTTAATATTGGCAGAAGATTGAACTCATCCAGTGCAGGGTGGGATGGAATATACATTAAAAAAAAAAGTGTGCACCGTTTTGAACCGAGAACCTCACGATCTGCAATCGAATGATCTACCACTGAGTTATAACCCCAACTGTGACTCGTGTTAGAATTGACAGAAGATTGAACTCAACCAATGCAGTGTGGGATGGAATATACAGGAAAAGATAAGTAGGGGGCACCTGGGTTTGAACCGGGTACCTGTCGATCTGCAGTCGAATGCTCTACCACTGAGCTATACCCCCACTGAGGCTAGTGTTAATATTTTCAGAAGATTGAACTCATCCAGTGCAGGGTGGGATGGAATATACAGTAAAAGAAAAAAAAGTGTGCACCGGGTTTGAACCGAGAACCTCTCGATCTGCAATCGAATGATCTACCACTGAGCTATATTCCCTCTGTGACTCGTGTTAGTATTGACAGAAGATTGAACTCATCCAATGCAGTGTGGGATGGAATATACAGGAAAAGAGAAGTAGGGGGCACCCGGGTTTGAACCGGGGACCTCCCGATATGCAGTCGAATGCTCTAGCACTGAGCTGTACCCCCACTGATGATGGTGTTAATATTGGCAGAAGATTGAACACATCCAATGCAGGGTGGGATTGAATATACAACAAAAGAAAAAATGGGGCACCCGGGTTGAACCGAGAATCTCTCGACCTGCAATCGAATGATCTACCACTGAGCTATACCACCACTGTGATTCATGCTAGTATTGCCTGAAGATTGAACCCATCCAGTGCAGGGTGGGATGGAATATACAGTAAAAGAAAAATGGGGCACCCGGGATTGAACCGAGAACCTCTCGCTCTGCAATCGAATGATCTACCACTGAGCTATACTCCACAGTGGCTCGTGTTTGTATTGCCAGATGATTGAACTTAACCAGTGCAGTGTGTGATGGAATATAAAGGAAAAGAAAAGATAGGGGCACCCGGGTTTGAAGCGGGGACCTCTCGATCTGCAGTCGAATGCTCTACCACTGAGCTATACCCCCACTGAGGTTAGTTAATATTGGCAGAAGATTGAACTCATCCAGTGTAGGGTGGGATGGAATATACAGTAAAATAATAAAAGGGGGCACCCGGGTTTGAACCGAGAACAACTCGATTTGCAATCGAATGATCTACCACTGAGCTATACTCCCTCTGTGACTCGGGTTAGTATTGACAGAAGATTGAACTCATCCAATGCAGTGTGGGATGGAATATATAGGAAAAGAGAAATAGGGGGCACCCGGGTTTGAACCGCGGACCTCCCGATATGCAGTCGAATGCTCTAGCACTGAGCTATACCCCCACTGATGATGGTGTTAATATTGGCAGAAGATTGAACACATCCAATGCAGGGTGGGATGGAATATACAACAAAAGAAAAAGTTGGGCACCCGGGTTGAACCGAGAACCTCTCGACCTGCAATCGAATGATCTACCACTGAGCTATACCACCATTGTGACTCATGTTAGTATTGCCAGAAGATTGAACTCATCCAGTGCAGGGTGGGATGGAATATACAGTAAAAGAAAAATGGGGCACCCGGGATTGAACCGAGAACCTCTCGCTCTGCAATCGAATGATCTACCACTGAGCTATACCCCCACAGTGGCTCGTGTTTGTATTGCCAGAAGATTGAACATAACCAGTGCAGTGTGTGATGGAATATAAAGGAAAAGAAAAGATAGGGGCACCCGGGTTTGAAGCTGGGACCTCTCGATCTGCATTCGAATGCTCTACCACTGAGCTATACCCCCAGGGGGGCCAGTGTTAGTATTGGCAGAAGGTTGAACTCAACCAGTGCAGTGTGGGATGGAATATATAGGAAAAGACAAGAAGGGGGCAGCTGGGTTAAAACCGGAAAAATCTCGATCTGCAGTCGAATGCTCTACCACTGAGCTATACCCCACTGAGACTGTTAATAGTATTGGCAGAAGATTGAACTCATCCAGTGCAAGGTGGGATGGATTATACAGAAAAAGACAAAAAGGGGCACCGGGGTTTGAACCGGGGACCTCTCGATCTGCAGTCGACTGCTCTACCACTGAGCTATAACCCCACTGTAACTAGTGTTAGTATTGGCAGAAGATTGAACTCAACCAATGCTGTGTGGGATTGAATATACAGGAAAAGAGAAGTGGGGGGCACCCAGGTTACAATCGGGGACCTCTCGATCTGCGGTCGAATGCTCTACCACTGAGCTATACCCCCACGGTGACCAGTGTTAGTATTGGCAGAAGATTGAACTCAACCAGTGCAGTGTAGGATGGAATATACAGGAAAACACCAGATGGGGGCAACAAGGTTTGAACCGGGGGCCTATCGAACTGCAGTCGAAAGCTCTACCACTGAGATATACCCCCCTCTGTGACCGATGTTGGATTGGCAGAAGATTGAACTCAACCAGTGCAGGGTGGGATGGCATATACAGGAAAAGAAAAGAAGGAACCCGGGTTTGAACCGGGGACCGCTCGATCTGCAGTCTGAGCTATACCCCCACGTTGAGCAGTGTTAGTATTGGCAGAGGATAGAACTCAATCAGTGCGGTGTGGAATGGAATATACAGGAAAAGACAAGAAAGGGGTACCTGGGTTTGAACCGGCAACCTCGTGATCAGCAGTCGAATGCTCTACCACTGAGCTATACCCCCACTGTGGCTATTGATAATATTGGCAGAAGATTGAACTCATCCAGTGCAGGGTGGGATGGAATATACAGTAAAAGAAAAAAAGTGTGCACCCGGGTTTGAACCGAGAACCTCTCGATCTGCAATCGAATGATCTACCACTGAGCTATAACCCCAACTGTGATTCGTGTTAGCATTGACAGAAGATTGAACTCAACCAATGCAGTGTGGGATGGAATATACAGGAAAAGAGAAGTAGGGAGCACCCGGATTTGAACCGGGGACCGCTCGATCTCCAGTCTGAGCTATACTCCCACGTTGACCAGTGTTATTATTGGCAGAAAATTGAACTCAACCAGTGCGGTGTGGGGTGGAATATACAGGAAAAGACCAGAAGTGGGCAACCCGGTTTGAGCCGGGGACCTCTCGATCTGCAGTCGAATTGTCTACCACTGAGCTATACCCCCACTGAGGCTAGTGATAATATTGGCAGAAGATTGAACTCATCCAGTGCAGGGTGGGATGGAATATACAGTAAAATAATAAATGGGGGCACCCGGGTTTGAACCGAGAACCTCTCGATCTGCAATCGAATGATCTACCACTGAGCTATACTCCCTCTGTGACTCGTGTTAGTATTGACAGAAGATTGAACTCATCCTATGCAGTGTGGGATGGAAAATACAGGAAAAGAGAAGTAGGGGGCACCCGGGTCTGAACCGGGGAACTCCCGATATGCAGTCGAATGTTCTACCACTGAGCTATACCCCCACTGATGATGGTGTTAATATTGGCAGAAGATTGAACTCATCCAATGCAGGGTGGGATGGAATATACAACAAAAGAAAAAATGGGGCACCCGGGTTGAACCGAGAACCTCTCGACCTGCAATCGAATGATCTACCACTGAGCTATACCACCACTGTGACTCATGTTAGTAATGCCAGAAGATTGAACTCATCCAGTGCAGGGTGGGATGGAATATACAGTAAACGAGGGCACCGGGGTTTGAACCGGGGACCTCTCGATCTGCAGTCGAATGCTCTACCACTGAGCTATACCCCCACTGTGAATAGTGTTAGTATTGGCAGAAGATTGAACTCAACCAATGCTGTGTGGGATTGAATATACAGGAAAAGAGAAGTGCGGGGCACCCAGGTTACAATCGGGGACCTCTCGATCTGCGGTCGAATGCTCTACCACTGAGCTATACCCCCACGGTGACCAGTGTTAGTATTGGCAGAAGATTGAACTCAACCAGTGCAGTGTGGGATGGATTATACAAGAAAAGAAAAGAAAGCACCTGGGTTTGAACTCAACCAGTGCAGTGTGGGATGGAATATACAGGAATTGACAAGAAGGCACACGGGTTTGACCCGGGGACCTCTCGATCTGCAGTCGAATGCTCTACCACTGAGCTATACCACCTCTGTGACCAGTGATGGATTGGCAGAAGATTGAACTTAACCAGTGAAGTGTGGGATGGAATGTACAGGAAAAGACAAGAAGGCACCCGGGTTTTAACCGGGGACCTCTCGATCTGCAGTCGAATGCTCTACCCCAGAGCTATACCCCCACTGGGACTAGTGTTAGTATTGGCAGAAGATTGAACTCAGCCAATGCAGGGTGGGATGGAATTAACAATAAAAGAAAAAAAGGGGACACCCGGGTTTGAACCGTGAATATCTCGATCTGCAGTCGAATACTCTACCACTGAGCTACATCCCCACTGTGACTCGTGTTAGTAATGACAGAAGATTGAACTCAACCAATGGAGTGTGGGATGGAATATACTGGAAAAATAGTAGTAGGGGGCAGCCTGGTTGGAACCGGGGGCCTTTCGATCTGCAGTCGAATGCTCTACCACTGAGCTATACCCCCACTGAGGGTAGTGTTAATATTGGCGGAAGATTGAACTCAACCAGTGCAGTGTGGGATGGAATATATAGGAAAAGACAAGAAGAGAGCAGCTGGGTTTAAACCGGACACCTCTCGATCTGCTGTCGAATGCTCTACCACTGAACTATACCCCACTGAGACTATTGTTAGTATTGGCAGAAGATTGAATTCATCCAATGCAGGGTGGGATGGAATATACAGTAAAAGACAAAAAGGACACCCGAGTTAGAACCGGGGACCTCTCGATCCGCAGTCGAATGCTCTACCACTGAGCTATACCCCCTTTGTGACCAGAGGTGGATTGGCAGAGGATTGAACTCAACCAGTGCAGTGTGGGATGGCATATACAGGAAAAGACAAGAACGCATGGTTTACCACTGAGCTATACCCCCACACTGACCAGTGTTAGTATTGGCAGAAGACTGACCTCAACCAGTGCTGTGTGGGATGGAATTTAGAGGAAAAGACAGGAAGGGGCACCTGGGACTTAACCGGGGACCTCTCGATCTGCAGTCGAATGCTCTACCACAGAGGTATACCCCCTCGTTGACCAGTGTTAGTATTGGCTGAAGATTGAACTCAACCAATGCAGTGTGGGATTGAATGTGCAGGAATGGAGAAGTAGGGGGGCACCCTGCTTCGAACAGGGGACCTTTCGAACTGCGGTGACAAGTGTTAGTATTGGCAGAAGATTGAACTCAACCAGTGCAGTGTGGGATGGAATATGTAGGAAAAGACAAGAGGGGGCACCCAGGTTTGAACCGGGGACTTCTCAATCTGCAGTCGAACGCTCTACCACTGAGCTATACACCCTCTGCGACCAGTGTTGGATTGGCAGAAGATTGAACTCAACCAGTGCAGTGTGGGATGGAATGTACAGGGAAGAAACAAATGGCACCCGGGTTTGAACCGGCAACCTCTCGATCTGCAGTCGAATGGTCTACCACTGAGCTATACCCCCACGTTGACCAGTGTTAGTATTGGCAGAAGATTGAACTCAACCAGAGCTGTGAGGGATGGAATATACAGGAAAAGACAAGACGGGGGCACTCGTGTTTGAACCGGGGACCTCTCGATCTGCAGTCGAATGCTCTACCACTGGACTATACCCCCACTGCGACTAGTGTTAGTATTGGCAGAAGATTGAACTGAGCCAATGCAGTGTGGGATTGAATATACAGAAGAAGAGAAGTAGGGGCACCCATGTTTGAACCGGGGAACTCTCGATCTGAGGTCGAATGCTCCACAACTGAGCTATACCCCCCACGGTGACCAGTATTAGTATTGGCAGAAGATTGAACTCAACCAGTGCAGTGTAGGATGGAATATACAGGAAAACACCAGATGGGGGCAACCAGGTTTGAACCGGGGGCCTATCGAACTGCAGTCGAATGCTCTACCACTGAGCCATACCCCCTCTGTGACCGATGTTGGATTGGCAGAAGATTGAACTCAACTAGTGCATTGTGGGATGGCATATACAGGAAAAGACAAGAAGGAACCCGGGTTTGAACCGGGGACCGCTCGATCTGCAGTCTGAGCTATACCCCCACGTTGAGCAGTGTTACTATTGGCAGAAGATTGAACTCAACCAGTGCTGTGTGGGATGTAATATACAGGAAAAGACAAGAAGGCGGCACCCGGGTTTGAATCGGGGACCTCTCGATCTGCAGTCGAATGCTCTACCACTGAGCTATACCCCCACTGAGGCTTGTGTTAATATTGGCAGAAGATTGAACTCATCCAGTGCAGGGTGGGATGGAATATACAGTAAAAGAAAAAAAGTGTGCACCCGGGTTTGAACCGAGAACCTCTCGATCTGCAACCGAATGATCTACCACTGAGCTATAACCCCAAATGTGACTCGTGTTAGCATTGACAGAAGATTGAACTCAACCAATGCAGTGTGGGATGGAATATACAGGAAAAGAGAAGTAGGGAGCACCCGGGTTTGAACCGGGGACCGCTCGATCTGCAGTCTGAGCTATACCCCCACGTTGACCAGTGTTATTATTGGCAGAAAATTGAACTCAACCAGTGCGGTGAGGGGTGGAATATACAGGAAAAGACAAGAAGAGGGTACCCGGGTTTTAACCGGGGACCTCTCGCTCTGCAGTCGAATGCTCTACCACTGAGCTATACCCCCACTGAGGCCAGTGTTAATATTGGCAGAAGATTGAACTCATCCAGTGCAGGGTGGGATGGAATATACAGTAAAATAATAAAATGGGGCACCCGGGTTTGAACCGAGAACCTCTCGATCTGCAATCGAATGATCTACCACTGAGCTATTCTCCCTCTGTGATTCGTGTTAGTATTGACAGAAGATTGAACTCATCCTATGCAGTGTGGGATGGAATATACAGGAAAAGAGAAGTAGGGGGCACCCGGGTTTGAACCGGGGACCTCCCGATATGCAGTCGAATGCTCTCCCACTGAGCTATACCCCCACTGATGATGGTGTTAATATTGGCAGAAGATTGAACTCATCCAATGCAGGGTTTGATGGAATATACAACAGAAGAAAAAATGGGGCACCAGGGTTGAACCGAGAACCACTCGACCTGCAATCGAATGATCTACCACTGAGCTATACCACCACTGTGCCTCATGTTAGTATTGCCAGAAGATTGAACTCATCCAGTGCAGGGTGGGATGGAATATACAGTAAAAACAAAATGGGGCATCCGGGATTGAACCGAGAACCTCTCGCTCTGCAATCGAATGATCTACCACTGAGCTATACCCCCACAGTGGCTCATGTTTGTATTGCCAGAAGATTGAACTTAACCAGTGCAGTGTGTGATGGAATATAAAGGAAAAGAAAAGATAGGGGCACCCGGGTTTGAAGCGGGGATCTCTCGATCTGCAGTCGACTGCTCTACCACTGAGCTATACCCCACTGTGACTGTTATTAGTATTGGCAGAAGATTGAACTCAACCAATGCTGTGTGGGATTGAGTATACAGGAAAAGAGAAGTGGGGGGCACCCAGGTTACAATGGCGGACCTCTCGATCTGCGGTCGAATGCTCTACCACTGAGCTATACCCCCACGGTGACCAGTGTCAGTATTGGCAGATTATTGAACTCAACCAGTGCAGTGTGGGATGGAATATACAGGAAAAGACAAGAAGGGGGCACCCAGGTTTTAACCAGGGACCGCTCAATCTGCAGTCGAATGCTCTACCACTGAGCAATACCCCCTCTGTGACCAGTGTTGGATTGGCAGAAGATTGAACTCAACCAGTGCAGTGTGGGATGAATTATACAAGAAAAGACAGGAAGGCACCCGGGTTGGAACTCAACCAGTGCAGTGTGGGATGGAATATACAGGAAATGACAAGAAGGCACACGGGTTTGACCCGGGGACCTCTCGATCTGCAGTCGAATGCTCTACCACTGAGCTATACCACTTCAGGGACCAGTGAAGGATTGGCAGAAGATTGGACTTAACCAGTGAAGTGTGGGATGGAATGTACAGGAAAAGACAAGAAGGCAACCGGGTTTGAACCGGGGACCTCTCGATCTGCAGTCGAATGCTCTACCCCAGAGCTATACCCCCACTGGGACTAGTGTTAGTATTGGCAGAAGATTGAACTCAACCAATGCAGGGTGGGATGGAATTAACAATAAAAAAAAAAGGGGGACACCCGGGTTTGAACCGTGAATCTCTCGATCTGCAGTCGAATACTCTACCACTGAGCTACATCCCCACTGTGACTCGTGTTAGTAATGACAGAAGATTGAACTCAACCAATGGAGTGTGGGATGGAATATACTGGAAAAGAGTAGTAGGGGGCAGCCTGGTTGGACCGGGGGGCTTTCGATCTGCAGTCGAATGCTCTACCACTGAGCTATACCCCCACTGAGGGTAGTGTTAATATTGGCGGAAGATTGAACTCATCCAGTGCAGGGTGGGATGGAATATACAGTAAAATAATAAAATGGGGCACCCGGGTTTGACCCGAGAACCTCTCGATCTGCAATCGAATGATCTACCACTGAGCTATTCTCCCTCTGTGATTCGTGTTAGTATTGACAGAAGATTGAACTCATCCTATGCAGTGTGGGATGGAATATACAGGAAAAGAGAAGTAGGGGGCACCCGGGCTTGAACCGCGGACCTCCCGATATGCAGTCGAATGCTCTCCCACTGAGCTATACCCCCACTGATGATGGTGTTAATATTGGCAGAAGATTGAACTCATCCAATGCAGGGTGGGATGGAATATACAACAGAAGAACCGAGAACCTCTCGAATTGCAATCGAATGATCTACCACTGAGCTATACCACTACTGTGCCTCATGTTAGTATTGCCAGAAGATTGAACTCATCCAGTGCTGGGTGGGATGGAATATACAGTAAAAACAAAATGGGGCATCCGGGATTGAACCGAGAACCTCTCGCTCTGCAATCGAATGATCTACCACTGAGCTATACCCCCACAGTGGCTCATGTTTGTATTGCCAGAAGATTGAACTTAACCAGTGCAGTGTGTGATGGAATATAAAGGAAAAGAAAAGATAGGGGCACCCGGGTTTGAAGCGGGGATCTCTCGATCTGCAGTCGACTGCTCTACCACTGAGCTATACCCCACTGGGACTGTTAATAGTATTGGCAGAAGATTGAACTCAACCAATGCTGTGTGGGATTGAGTATACAGGAAAAGAGAAGTGGGGGCACCCAGGTTACAATGGCGCACCTCTCGATCTGCGGTCGAATGCTCTACCACTGAGCTATACCCCCACGGTGACCAGTGTTAGTATTGGCAGATTATTGAACTCAACCAGTGCAGTGTGGGATGGAATATACAGGAAAAGACAAGAAGGGGGCACCCAGGTTTTAACCAGGGACCGCTCAATCTGCAGTCGAATGCTCTACCACTGAGCAATACCCCCTCTGTGACCAGTGTTGGATTGGCAGAAGATTGAACTCAACCAGTGCAGTGTGGGATGGATTATACAAGAAAAGACAAGAAGGCAACCGGGTTTGAACCGGGGACCTCTCGATCTGCAGTCGAATGCTCTACCACTGAGCTATACCACTTCAGTGACCAGTGATGGATTGGCAGAAGATTGGACTTAACCAGTGAAGTGTGGGATGGAATGTACAGGAAAAGACAAGAAGGCAACCGGGTTTGAACCGGGGACCTCTCGATCTGCAGTCGAATGCTCTACCCCAGAGCTATACCCCCACTGTGACTAGTGTTAGTATTGGCAGAAGATTGAACTCAACCAATGCAGGGTGGGATGGAATTAACAATAAAAGAAAAAAAGGGGACACCCGGGTTTGAACCGTGAATCTCTCGATCTGCAGTCGAATACTCTACCACTGAGCTACATCCCCACTGTGACTCGTGTTAGTAATGTCAGAAGATTGAACTCAACCAATGGAGTGTGGGATGGAATATACTGGAAAAGAGTAGTAGGGGGCAGCCTGGTTGGAACCGGGGGCCTTTCGATCTGCAGTCGAATGCTCTACCACTGAGCTATACCCCCACTGAGGGTAGTGATAATATTGGCGGAAGATTGAACTCAACCAGTGCAGTGTGGGATGGAATATATAGGAAAAGACAAGAAAGGAGCAGCTGGGTTTAAAACGGACACCTCTCGATCTGCTGTCGAATGCTCTACCACTGAACTATACCCCACTGAGACTATTGTTAGTATTGGCAGAAGATTGAACTCAACCAGTGCTGTGTGGGAAGTAATATACAGGATAAGACAAGAAGGGGGCACCCGGGTTTGAACCGGGGACCTCTCGATCTGCAGTCGAATGCTCTACCACTGAGCTATACCCCCACTGAGGCTTGTGTTAATATTGGCAGAAGATTGAACTTATCCAGTGCAGGGTGGGATGGAATATACAGTAAAAGAAAAAAAGTGTGCACCCGGGTTTGAACCGAAAACCTCTCGATCTGCAATCGAATGATCTACCACTGAGCTATAACCCCAAATGTGACTCGTGTTAGCATTGACAGAAGATTGAAATCAACCAATGCAGTGTGGGATGGAATATACAGGAAAAGAGAAGTAGGGAGCACCCGGGTTTTGAATCGGGGACCGCTCGATCTGCAGACTGAGCTACACCCCCACGTTGACCAGTGTTATTATTGGCAGAAAATTGAACTCAACCAGTGCGGTGTGGGGTGGAATATACAGGAAAAGACAAGAAGGGGGCACCCGGGTTTGAACCGGGGACCACTCGATCTGCAGTCGAATACTCTACCACTGAGCTATACCCCCACTGAGGCTAGTGTTAATATTTGCAGAAGATTGAACTCATCCAGTGTAGGGTGGGATGGAATATACAGTAAAATAATAAAAGGGGGCACCCGGGTTTGAACCGAGAACCTCTCGATCTGCAATCAAATGATCTACCACTGAGCTATACTCCCTCTGTGACTCGTGTTAGTGTTGACAGAAGATTGAACTCATCCAATGCAGTGTGGGATGGAATATACAGGAAAAGAGAAGTAGGGGGCACCCGGGTTTGAACCGGGGACCTACCGATATGCAGTCGAATGCTCTACAACTGAGCTATACCCCCACTGATGATGGTGTTAATATTGGCAGAAGATTGAACTCATCCAATGCAGGGTGGGATGGAATATACAACAAAAGAAAAAATTGGGCACCCGGGTTGAACCGAGAACCTCTCGACCTGCAATCGAATGATCTACCACTGAGCTATACCACCAATGTGACTCATGTTAGTATTGCCAGAAGATTGAAATCATCCAGTGCAGGGTGGGATGGAATATACAGTAAAAGAAAAATGGGGCACCCGGGATTGAACCGAGAACCTCTGGCTCTGCAATCGAAAGATCTACCACTGAGCTATACCCCCACAGAGGCTCGTGTTTGTATTGCCAGAAGATTGAACATAATCAGTGCAGTGTGGGATGGATTATACAAGAAAAGACAAGAAGGCACCCGGGTTTGAACTCAACCAGTGCAGTGTGGGATGGAATATACAGGAAATGACAAGAAGGCACACGGTTTTGACCCGGGGACCTCTCGATCTGCAGTCGAATGCTCTTCCACTGAGCTACACCACCACTGTGACCAGTGATGGATTGGCAGAAGATTGAACTTAACCAGTGAAGTGTGGGATGGAATGTACAGGAAAAGACAAGAAGGCACCCGGGTGTGAACCGGGGACCTCTCGATCTGCAGTCGAATGCTCTACCCCAGAGTTATACCCCCACTGGGACTAGTGTTAGTATTGGCAGAAGATTGAACTCAACCAATGCAGGGTGGGATGGAATTAACAATAAAAGAAAAAAAGGGGACACCCGGGTTTGAACCGTGAATCTCTCGATCTGCAGTCGAATACTCTACCACTGAGCTACATCCCCACTGTGTCTCGATGTAGTAATGACAGAAGATTGAACTCAACCAATGGAGTGTGGGATGGAATATACTGGAAAAGAGTAGTAGGGGGCAGCCTGGTTGGACCGGGGGGCTTTCGATCTGCAGTCGAATGCTCTACCACTGAGCTATACCCCCACTGAGGGTAGTGTTAATATTGGCGGAAGATTGAACTCAACCAGTGCAGTGTGGGATGGAATATATAGGAAAAGACAAGAAAGGAGCAGCTGGGTTTAAACCGGACACCTCTCGATCCGCTGTCGAATGCTCTACCACTGAACTATACCCCACTGAGACTATTGTTAGTATTGGCAGAAGATTGAATTCATCCAAAGCAGGGTGGGATGGAATATACAGTAAAAGACAAAAAGGACACCCGAGTTAGAGCCGGGGACCTCTCGATCCGCAGTCGAATGCTCTACCACTGAGCTATACCCCACTACGACTAATGATAGTATTGGCAGAAGGTTGAACTCAACCAATGCAGTGTGGAATTGAATATACAGGAAAAGATAAGTAGTGGGCACACGGGTTTGAAACGGGGACCTCTTGAACTGCAGTCGAATGCTCCACCACTGAGCTATACCCCCTTTGTGACCAGTGGTGGATTGGCAGAGGATTGAACTCAACCAGTGCAGTGTGGGATGGAAAATACAGGAGAAGACAAGAAGAGGGCACCCAGGATTGAACCGGGGACCTCTCGATCTGCAGTCAAATGCTCTACCACTGAGCTATACCCCCTCTGTGACCACAGTTGGATTGGCAGAAGATTGAACTCAACCAGTGCAGTGTGGGATGGAATGTACAGGGAAAAAACAAATGGCACCCGAGTTTGAACCGGCAACCTCTCGATCTGCAGTCGAAGGGTCTACCACTGAGCTATACCCCCACGTTGACCAGTGTTAGTATTGGCAGAAGATTGAACTCAACCAGAGCTGTGAGGGATGGAATATACAGGAAAAGACAAGACGGGGGCACTTGTGTTTGAACCGGGGACCTCTCGATCTAGTCGAATGCTCTACCACTGAGCTATACCCCCACTGCGAATAGTGTTAGTATTGGCAGAAGATTGAACTCAGCCAATGCAGTGTGGGATTGAATATACAGAAAAAGAGAAGTAGGGGGCACCCATGTTTGAACCGGGGAACTCTCGATCTGAGGTCGAATGCTCCACAACTGAGCTATACCCCCACGGTGACCAGTGTTAGTATTGGCAGAAGATTGAACTCAACCAGTGCAGTGTAGGATGGAATATACAGGAAAACACCAGATGGGGGCAACCAGGTTTGAACCGGTGGCCTATCGAACTGCAGTCGAATGCTCTACCACTGAGCTATACCCCCTCTGTGACCGATGTTGGATTGGCAGAAGTTTGAACTCAACCAGTGCATTGTAGGATGGCATATACAGGAAAAGACAAGAAGGAACCCGGGTTTGAACCGGGGACCGCTCGATCTGCAGTCTGAGCTATACCCCCACGTTGAGCAGTGTTAGTATTGGCAGAAGATTGAACTCAACCAGTGCTGTGTGGGATGTAATATACAGGAAAAGACAAGAAGGGGGTACCCGGGTTTGAACCGGGGACCTCTCGATCTGCAGTCGAATGCTCTACCACTGAGCTATACCCCCACTGAGGCTTCTGTTAATATTGGCAGAAGATTGAACTCATCCAGTGCAGGGTGGGATGGAATATACAGTAAAAGAAAAATGGGGCACCCGGGATTGAACCGAGAACCTCTCGCTCTGCAATCGAATGATCTACCACTGAGCTATACTCCACAGTGGCTCGTGTTTGTATTGCCAGATGATTGAACTTAACCAGTGCAGTGTGTGATGGAATATAAAGGAAAAGAAAAGATAGGGGCACCCGGGTTTGAAGCGGGGACCTCTCGATCTGCAGTCGAATGCTCTACCACTGAGCTATACCCCCACTGAGGTTAGTTAATATTGGCAGAAGATTGAACTCATCCAGTGTAGGGTGGGATGGAATATACAGTAAAATAATAAAAGGGGGCACCCGGGTTTGAACCGAGAACAACTCGATTTGCAATCGAATGATCTACCACTGAGCTATACTCCCTCTGTGACTCGGGTTAGTATTGACAGAAGATTGAACTCATCCAATGCAGTGTGGGATGGAATATATAGGAAAAGAGAAATAGGGGGCACCCGGGTTTGAACCGCGGACCTCCCGATATGCAGTCGAATGCTCTAGCACTGAGCTATACCCCCACTGATGATGGTGTTAATATTGGCAGAAGATTGAACACATCCAATGCAGGGTGGGATGGAATATACAACAAAAGAAAAAGTTGGGCACCCGGGTTGAACCGAGAACCTCTCGACCTGCAATCGAATGATCTACCACTGAGCTATACCACCATTGTGACTCATGTTAGTATTGCCAGAAGATTGAACTCATCCAGTGCAGGGTGGGATGGAATATACAGTAAAAGAAAAATGGGGCACCCGGGATTGAACCGAGAACCTCTCGCTCTGCAATCGAATGATCTACCACTGAGCTATACCCCCACAGTGGCTCGTGTTTGTATTGCCAGAAGATTGAACATAACCAGTGCAGTGTGTGATGGAATATAAAGGAAAAGAAAAGATAGGGGCACCCGGGTTTGAAGCTGGGACCTCTCGATCTGCATTCGAATGCTCTACCACTGAGCTATACCCCCAGGGTGGCCAGTGTTCGTATTGGCAGAAGGTTGAACTCAACCAGTGCAGTGTGGGATGGAATATATAGGAAAAGACAAGAAGGGGGCAGCTGGGTTTAAACCGGAAAAATCTCGATCTGAAGTCGAATGCTCTACCACTGAGCTATACCCCACTGAGACTGTTAATAGTATTGGCAGAAGATTGAACTCATCCAGTGCAGGGTGGGATGGAATATACAGAAAAAGACAAAAAGGGGGCACCGGGGTTTGAACCGGGGACCTCTCGATCTGCAATCGACTGCTCTACCACTGAGCTATAACCCCACTGTAACTAGTATTAGTATTGGCAGAAGATTGAACTCAACCAATGCTGTGTGGGATTGAATATACAGGAAAAGAGAAGTGGGGGGCACCCAGGTTACAATCGGGGACCTCTCGATCTGCGGTCGAATGCTCTACCACTGAGCTATACCCCCACGGTGACCAGTGTTAGTATTGGCAGATTATTGAACTCAACCAGTGCAGTGTGGGATGGAATATACAGGAAAAGACAAGAAGGGGGCACCCAGGTTTTAACCAGGGACCGCTCAATCTGCAGTCGAATGCTCTACCACTGAGTTATACCCCCTCTGTGACCAGTGTTGGATTGGCAGAAGATTGAACTAAACCAGTGCAGTGTGGGATGGATTATACAAGAAAAGACAAGAAGGCACCCGGGTTTGAACTCAACCAGTGCAGTGTGGGATGGAATTACAGGAAATGACAAGAAGGCACACGGGTTTGGCCCGGGGACCTCTCGATCTGCAGTCGAATGCTCTACCACTGAGCTATACCACTTCAGTGACCAGTGATGGATTGGCAGAAGATTGGACTTAACCAGTGAAGTGTGGGATGGAATGTACAGGAAAAGACAAGAAGGCAACCGGGTTTGAACCGGGGACCTCTCGATCTGCAGTCGAATGCTCTACCCCAGAGCTATACCCCCACTGGGACTAGTGTTAGTATTGGCAGAAGATTGAACTCAACCAATGCAGGGTGGGATGGAATTAACAATAAAAGAAAAAAAGGGGACACCCGGGTTTGAACCGTGAATCTCTCGATCTGCAGTCGAATACTCTACCACTGAGCTACATCCCCACTGTGACTCGTGTTAGTAATGTCAGAAGATTGAACTCAACCAATGGAGTGTGGGATGGAATATACTGGAAAAGAGTAGTAGGGGGCAGCCTGGTTGGAACCGGGGGCCTTTCGATCTGCAGTCGAATGCTCTACCACTGAGCTATACCCCCACTGAGGGTAGTGATAATATTGGCGGAAGATTGAACTCAACCAGTGCAGTGTGGGATGGAATATATAGGAAAAGACAAGAAAGGAGCAGCTGGGTTTAAAACGGACACCTCTCGACCTGCTGTCGAATGCTCTACCACTGAACTATACCCCACTGAGACTATTGTTAGTATTGGCAGAAGATTGAATTCATCCAATGCAGGGTGGGATGGAATATACAGTAAAAGACAAAAAGGACACCCGAGTTAGAATCGGGGACCTCTCGATCCGCAGTCGAATGCTCTACCACTGAGCTATACCCCACTATGACTAATGATAGTATTGGCAGAAGATTGAACTCAGCCAATGCAGTGTGGGATTGAATATACAGAAAAAGAGAAGTAGGGGGCACCCATGTTTGAACCGGGGAACTCTCGAACTGAGGTCGATTGCTCCACAACTGAGCTATACCCCCACGGTGACCAGTGTTAGTATTGGCAGAAGATTGAACTCAACCAGTGCAGTGTAGGATGGAATATACAGGAAAACACCAGATGGGGGCAACCAGGTTTGAACCGGGGGCCTATCGATCTGCAGTCGAATGCTCTACCAGTGAGCTATACCCCCCCTCTGTGACCGATGTTGGATTGGCAGAAGTTTGAACTCAACCAGTGCATTGTGGGATGGCATATACAGGAAAAGACAAGAAGGTACCCGGGTTTGAACCGGGGACCGCTCAATCTGCAGTCTGAGCTATACCCCCACGATGGGCAGTGTTAGTATTGGCAGAAGATTGAACTCAACCAGTGCTGTGTGGGAAGTAATATACAGGATAAGACAAGAAGGGGGCACCCGGGTTTGAACCGGGGACCTCTCGATCTGCAGTCGAATGCTCTACCACTGAGCTATACCCCCACTGAGGCTTGTGTTAATATTGGCAGAAGATTGAACTTATCCAGTGCAGGGTGGGATGGAATATACAGTAAAAGAAAAAAAGTGTGCACCTGGGTTTGAACCGAAAACCTCTCGATCTGCAATCGAATGATCTACCACTGAGCTATAACCCCAAATGTGACTCGTGTTAGCATTGACAGAAGATTGAAATCAACCAATGCAGTGTGGGATGGAATATACAGGAAAAGAGAAGTAGGGAGCACCCGGGTTTGAATCGGGGACCGCTCGATCTGCAGACTGAGCTACACCCCCACGTTGACCAGTGTTATTATTGGCAGAAAATTGAACTCAACCAGTGCGGTGTGGGGTGGAATATACAGGAAAAGACAAGAAGGGGGCACCCGGGTTTGAACCGGGGACCACTCGATCTGCAGTCGAATGCTCTACCACTGAGCTATACCCCCACTGAGGCTAGTGTTAATATTTGCAGAAGATTGAACTCATCCAGTGTAGGGTGGGATGGAATATACAGTAAAATAATAAAAGGGGGCACCCGGGTTTGAACCGAGAACCTCTCGATCTGCAATCAAATGATCTACCACTGAGCTATACTCCCTCTGTGACTCGTGCTAGTGTTGACAGAAGATTGAACTCATCCAATGCAGTGTGCGATGGAATATACAGGAAAAGAGAAGTAGGGGGCACCCGGGTTTGAACCGGGGACCTACCGATATGCAGTCGAATGCTCTACCCTTGAGCTATACCACCACTGATGATGGTGTGAATATTGGCAGAAGATTGAACTCATCCAATGCAGGGTGGGATGGAATATACAACAAAAGAAAAAATGGGGCACCCGGGTTGAACCGAGAACCTCTCGACCTGCAATCGAATGATCTACCACTGAGCTATACCACCAATGTGACTCATGTTAGTATTGCCAGAAGATTGAAATCATCCAGTGCAGGGTGGGATGGAATATACAGTAAAAGAAAAATGGGGCACCCGGGATTGAACCGAGAACCTCTGGCTCTGCAATCGAAAGATCTACCACTGAGCTATACCCCCACAGTGGCTCGTGTTTGTATTGCCAGAAGATTGAACATAATCAGTGCAGTGTGGGATGGATTATACAAGAAAAGACAAGAAGGCACCCGGGTTTGAACTCAACCAGTGCAGTGTGGGATGGAATATACAGGAAATGACAAGAAGGCACACGGTTTTGACCCGGGGACCTCTCGATCTGCAGTCGAATGCTCTTCCACTGAGCTACACCACCTCTGTGACCAGTGATGGATTGGCAGAAGATTGAACTTAACCAGTGAAGTGTGGGATGGAATGTACAGGAAAAGACAAGAAGGCACCCGGGTGTGAACCGGGGACCTCTCGATCTGCAGTCGAATGCTCTACCCCAGAGTTATACCCCCACTGGGACTAGTGTTAGTATTGGCAGAAGATTGAACTCAACCAATGCAGGGTGGGATGGAATTAACAATAAAAGAAAAAAAGGGGTCACCCGGGTTTGAACCGTGAATCTCTCGATCTGCAGTCGAATACTCTACCACTGAGCTACATCCCCACTGTGACTCGATGTAGTAATGACAGAAGATTGAACTCAACCAATGGAGTGTGGGATGGAATATACTGGAAAAGAGTAGTAGGGGGCAGCCTGGTTGGACCGGGGGGCTTTCGATCTGCAGACGAATGCTCTACCACTGAGCTATACCCCCACTGAGGGTAGTGTTAATATTGGCGGAAGATTGAACTCAACCAGTGCAGTGTGGGATGGAATATATAGGAAAAGACAAGAAAGTAGCAGCTGGGTTTTAAACCGGACACCTCTCGATCCGCTGTCGAATGCTCTACCACTGAACTATACCCCACTGAGACTATTGTTAGTATTGGCAGAAGATTGAATTCATCCAATGCAGGGTGGGATGGAATATACAGTAAAAGACAAAAAGGACACCCGAGTTAGAGCCGGGGACCTCTCGATCCGCAGTCGAATGCTCTACAACTGAGCTATACCCCACTACGACTAATGATAGTATTGGCAGAAGGTTGAACTCAACCAATGCAGTGTGGAAATGAATATACAGGAAAAGATAAGTAGTGGGCACACGGGTTTGAACCGGGGACCTCTTGAACTGCAGTCGAATGCTCCACCACTGAGCTATACCCCCTTTGTGACCAGTGGTGGATTGGCAGAGGATTGAACTCAACCAGTGCAGTGTGGGATGGAAAATACAGGAAAAGACAAGAAGAGGGCACCCAGGATTGAACCGGGGACCTCTCGATCTGCAGTCAAATGCTCTACCACTGAGCTATACCCCCTCTGTGACCACAGTTGGATTGGCAGAAGATTGAACTCAACCAGTGCAGTGTGGGATGGAATGTACAGGGAAAAAATAAATGGCACCCGAGTTTGAACCGGCAACCTCTCGATCTGCAGTCGAAGGGTCTACCACTGAGCTATACCCCCACGTTGACCAGTGTTAGTATTGGCAGAAGATTGAACTCAACCAGAGCTGTGAGGGATGGAATATACAGGAAAAGACAAGACGGGGGCACTTGTGTTTGAACCGGGGACCTCTCGATCTAGTCGAATGCTCTACCACTGAGCTATACCCCCACTGCGAATAGTGTTAGTATTGGCAGAAGATTGAACTCAGCCAATGCAGTGTGGGATTGAATATACAGAAAAAGAGAAGTAGGGGGCACCCATGTTTGAACCGGGGAACTCTCGATCTGAGATCGAATGCTCCACAACTGAGCTATACCCCCACGGTGACCAGTGTTAGTATTGGCAGAAGATTGAACTCAACCAGTGCAGTGTAGGATGGAATATACAGGAAAACACCAGATGAGGGCAACCAGGTTTGATCCGGGGGCCTATCGAACTGCAGTCGAATGCTCTACCACTGAGCTATACCCCCTCTGTGACCGATGTTGGATTGGCAGAAGTTTGAACTCAACCAGTGCATTGTAGGATGGCATATACAGGAAAAGACAAGAAGGAACCCGGGTTTGAACCGGGGACCGCTCGATCTGCAGTCTGAGCTATACCCCCACGTTGAGCAGTGTTAGTATTGGCAGAAGATTGAACTCAACCAGTGCTGTGTGGGATGTAATATACAGGAAAAGACAAGAAGGGGGTACCCGGGTTTGAACCGGGGACCTCTCGATCTGCAGTCGAATGCTCTACCACTGAGCTATACCCCCACTGAGGCTTGTGTTAATATTGGCAGAAGATTGAACTCATCCAGTGCAGGGTGGGATGGAATATACATTAAAAAAAAAAAGTGTGCACCGTTTTGAACCGAGAACCTCTCGATCTGCAATCGAATGATCTACCACTGAGTTATCACCCCAACTGTGTCTCGTGTTAGAATTGACAGAAGATTGAACTCAACCAATGCAGTGTGGGATGGAATATACAGGAAAAGATAAGTAGGGGGCACCTGGGTTTGAACTGGGTACCTGTCGATCTGCAGTCGAATGCTCTACCACTGAGCTATACCCCCACTGAGGTTAGTGTTAATATTTGCAGAAGATTGAACTCATCCAGTGCAGGGTGGGATGGAATATACAGTAAAAGAAAAAAAAGTGTGCACCGGGTTTGAACCGAGAACCTCTCGATCTGCAATCGAATGATCTACCACTGAGCTATACTCCCTCTGTGACTCGTGTTAGTATTGACAGAAGATTGAACTCATCCAATGCAGTGTGGGATGGAATATACAGGAAAAGAGAAGTAGGGGGCACCCGGGTTTGAACCGAGGACCTCCCGATATGCAGTCGAATGCTCTAGCACGGAGCTGTACCCCCACTGATGATGGTGTTAATATTGGCAGAAGATTGAACTCATCCAATGCAGGGTGGGATTGAATATACAACAAAAGAAAAAATGGGGCACCCGGGTTGAACCGAGAATCTCTCGACCTGCAATCGAATGATCTACCACTGAGCTATACCACCACTGTGATTCATGCTAGTATTGCCTGAAGATTGAACTCATCCAGTGCAGGGTGGGATGGAATATACAGTAAAAGAAAAATGGGGCACCCGGGATTGAACCGAGAACCTCTCGCTCTGCAATCGAATGATCTACCACTGAGCTATACTCCACAGTGGCTCGTGCTTGTATTGCCAGATGATTGAACTTAACCAGTGCAGTGTGTGATGGAATATAAAGGAAAAGAAAAGATAGTGGCACCCGGGTTTGAAGCGGGGACCTCTCGATCTGCAGTCGAATGCTCTACCACTGAGCTATACCCCCACTGAGGTTAGTTAATATTGGCAGAAGATTGAACTCATCCAGTGTAGGGTGGGATGGAATATACAGTAAAATAATAAAAGGGGGCACCCGGGTTTGAACCGAGAACAACTCGATCTGCAATCGAATGATCTACCACTGAGCTATACTCCCTCTGTGACTCGGGTTAGTATTGACAGAAGATTGAACTCATCCAATGCAGTGTGGGATGGAATATATAGGAAAAGAGAAATAGGGGGCACCCGGGTTTGAACCGCGGACCTCCCGATATGCAGTCGAATGCTCTAGCACTGAGCTATACCCCCACTGATGATGGTGTTAATATTGGCAGAAGATTGAACACATCCAATGCAGGGTGGGATGGAATATACAACAAAAGAAAAAGTTGGGCACCCGGGTTGAACCGAGAACCTCTCGACCTGCAATCGAATGATCTACCACTGAGCTATACCACCATTGTGGCTCATGTTAGTATTGCCAGAAGATTGAACTCATCCAGTGCAGGGTGGGATGGAATATACAGTAAAAGAAAAATGGGGCACCCGGGATTGAACCGAGAACCTCTCGCTCTGCAATCGAATGATCTACCACTGAGCTATACCCCCACAGTGGCTCGTGTTTGTATTGCCAGAAGATTGAACATAACCAGTGCAGTGTGTGATGGAATATAAAGGAAAAGAAAAGATAGGGGCACCCGGGTTTGAAGCTGGGACCTCTCGATCTGCATTCGAATGCTCTACCACTGAGCTATACCCCCAGGGTGGCCAGTGTTAGTATTGGCAGAAGGTTGAACTCAACCAGTGCAGTGTGGGATGGAATATATAGGAAAAGACAAGAAGGGGGCAGCTGGGTTTAAACCGGAAAAATCTCGATCTGCAGTCGAATGCTCTACCACTGAGCTATACCCCACTGAGACTGTTAATAGTATTGGCAGAAGATTGAACTCATCCAGTGCAGGGTGGGATGGAATATACAGAAAAAGACAAAAAGGGGGCACCGGGGTTTGAACCGGGGACCTCTCGATCTGCAGTCGACTGCTCTACCACTGAGCTATAACCCCACTGTAACTAGTGTTAGTATTGGCAGAAGATTGAACTCAACCAATGCTGTGTGGGATTGAATATACAGGAAAAGAGAAGTGGGGGGCACCCAGGTTACAATCGGGGACCTCTCGATCTGCGGTCGAATGCTCTACCACTGAGCTATACCCCCACGGTGACCAGTGTTAGTATTGGCAGATTATTGAACTCAACCAGTGCAGTGTGGGATGGAATATACAGGAAAAGACAAGAAGGGGGCACCCAGGTTTTAACCAGGGACCGCTCAATCTGCAGTCGAATGCTCTACCACTGAGTTATACCCCCTCTGTGACCAGTGTTGGATTGGCAGAAGATTGAACTCAACCAGTGCAGTGTGGGATGGATTATACAAGAAAAGACAAGAAGGCACCCGGGTTTGAACTCAACCAGTGCAGTGTGGGATGGAATATACAGGAAATGACAAGAAGGCACACGGGTTTGGCCCGGGGACATCTCGATCTGCAGTCGAATGCTCTACCACTGAGCTATACCACTTCAGTGACCAGTGATGGATTGGCAGAAGATTGGACTTAACCAGTGAAGTGTGGGATGGAATGTACAGGAAAAGACAAGAAGGCACCCGGGTGTGAACCGGGGACCTCTCGATCTGCAGTCGAATGCTCTACCCCAGAGTTATACCCCCACTGGGACTAGTGTTAGTATTGGCAGAAGATTGAACTCAACCAATGCAGGGTGGGATGGAATTAACAATAAAAGAAAAAAAGGGGACACCCGGGTTTGAACCGTGAATCTCTCGATCTGCAGTCGAATACTCTACCACTGAGCTACATCCCCACTGTGACTCGATGTAGTAATGACAGAAGATTGAACTCAACCAATGGAGTGTGGGATGGAATATACTGGAAAAGAGTAGTAGGGGGCAGCCTGGTTGGACCGGGGGGCTTTCGATCTGCAGTCGAATGCTCTACCACTGAGCTATACCCCCACTGAGGGTAGTGTTAATATTGGCGGAAGATTGAACTCAACCAGTGCAGTGTGGGATGGAATATATAGGAAAAGACAAGAAAGGAGCAGCTGGGTTTAAACCGGACACCTCTCGATCCGCTGTCGAATGCTCTACCACTGAACTATACCCCACTGAGACTATTGTTAGTATTGGCAGAAGATTGAATTCATCCAATGCAGGGTGGGATGGAATATACAGTAAAAGACAAAAAGGACACCCGAGTTAGAGCCGGGGACCTCTCGATCCGCAGTCGAATGCTCTACCACTGAGCTATACCCCACTACGACTAATGATAGTATTGGCAGAAGGTTGAACTCAACCAATGCAGTGTGGAATTGAATATACAGGAAAAGATAAATAGTGGGCACACGGGTTTGAACCGGGGACCTCTTGAACTGCAGTCGAATGCTCCACCACTGAGCTATACCCCCTTTGTGACCAGTGGTGGATTGGCAGAGGATTGAACTCAACCAGTGCAGTGTGGGATGGAAAATACAGGAGAAGACAAGAAGCGGGCACCCAGGATTGAACCGGGGACCTCTCGATCTGCAGTCAAATGCTCTACCACTGAGCTATACCCCCTCTGTGACCACAGTTGGATTGGCAGAAGATTGAACTCAACCAGTGCAGTGTGGGATGGAATGTACAGGGAAAAAACAAATGGCACACGAGTTTGAACCGGCAACCTCTCGATCTGCAGTCGAAGGGTCTACCACTGAGCTATACCCCCACGTTGACCAGTGTTAGTATTGGCAGAAGATTGAACTCAACCAGAGCTGTGAGGGATGGAATATACAGGAAAAGACAAGACCGGGGCACTCGTGTTTGAACCGGGGACCTCTCGATCTAGTCGAATGCTCTACCACTGAGCTATACCCCCACTGCGAATAGTGTTAGTATTGGCAGAAGATTGAACTCAGCCAATGCAGTGTGGGATTGAATATACAGAAAAAGAGAAGTAGGGGGCACCCATGTTTGAACCGGGGAACTCTCGATCTGAGGTCGAATGCTCCACAACTGAGCTATACCCCCACGGTGACCAGTGTTAGTCTTGGCAGAAGATTGAACTCAACCAGTGCAGTGTAGGATGGAATATACAGGAAAACACCAGATGGGGGCAACCAGGTTTGAACCGGGGGCCTATCGAACTGCAGTCGAATGCTCTACCACTGAGCTATACCCCCTCTGTGACCGATGTTGGATTGGCAGAAGTTTGAACTCAACCAGTGCATTGTAGGATGGCATATACAGGAAAAGACAAGAAGGAACCCGGGTTTGAACCGGGGACCGCTCGATCTGCAGTCTGAGCTATACCCCCACGTTGAGCAGTGTTAGTATTGGCAGAAGATTGAACTCAACCAGTGCTGTGTGGGATGTAATATACAGGAAAAGACAAGAAGGGGGTACCCGGGTTTGAACCGGGGACCTCTCGATCTGCAGTCGAATGCTCTACCACTGAGCTATACCCCCACTGAGGCTTCTGTTAATATTGGCAGAAGATTGAACTCATCCAGTGCAGGGTGGGATGGAATATACAGTAAAAGAAAAATGGGGCACCCGGGATTGAACCGAGAACCTCTCGCTCTGCAATCGAATGATCTACCACTGAGCTATACTCCACAGTGGCTCGTGTTTATATTGCCAGATGATTGAACTTAACCAGTGCAGTGTGTGATGGAATATAAAGGAAAAGAAAAGATAGGGGCACCCGGGTTTGAAGCGGGGACCTCTCGATCTGCAGTCGAATGCTCTACCACTGAGCTATACCCCCACTGAGGTTAGTTAATATTGGCAGAAGATTGAACTCATCCAGTGTAGGGTGGGATGGAATATACAGTAAAATAATAAAAGGGGGCACCCGGGTTTGAACCGAGAACAACTCGATTTGCAATCGAATGATCTACCACTGAGCTATACTCCCTCTGTGACTCGGGTTAGTATTGACAGAAGATTGAACTCATCCAATGCAGTGTGGGATGGAATATATAGGAAAAGAGAAATAGGGGGCACCCGGGTTTGAACCGCGGACCTCCCGATATGCAGTCGAATGCTCTAGCACTGAGCTATACCCCCACTGATGATGGTGTTAATATTGGCAGAAGATTGAACACATCCAATGCAGGGTGGGATGGAATATACAACAAAAGAAAAAGTTGGGCACCCGGGTTGAACCGAGAACCTCTCGACCTGCAATCGAATGATCTACCACTGAGCTATACCACCATTGTGACTCATGTTAGTATTGCCAGAAGATTGAACTCATCCAGTGCAGGGTGGGATGGAATATACAGTAAAAGAAAAATGGGGCACCCGGGATTGAACCGAGAACCTCTCGCTCTGCAATCGAATGATCTACCACTGAGCTATACCCCCACAGTGGCTCGTGTTTGTATTGCCAGAAGATTGAACATAACCAGTGCAGTGTGTGATGGAATATAAAGGAAAAGAAAAGATAGGGGCACCCGGGTTTGAAGCTGGGACCTCTCGATCTGCAGTCGAATGCTCTACCACTGAGCTATACCCCCACTGAGGCTTGTGTTAATATTGGCAGAAGATTGAACTCATCCAGTGCAGGGTGGGATGGAATATACATTAAAAAAAAAAGTGTGCACCGTTTTGAACCGAGAACCTCTCGATCTGCAATCGAATGATCTACCACTGAGTTATAACCCCAACTGTGACTCGTGTTAGAATTGACAGAAGATTGAACTCAACCAATGCAGTGTGGGATGGAATATACAGGAAAAGATAAGTAGGGGGCACCTGGGTTTGAACCGGGTACCTGTCGATCTGCAGTCGAATGCTCTACCACTGAGCTATACCCCCACTGAGGTTAGTGTTAATATTTGCAGAAGATTGAACTCATCCAGTGCAGGGTGGGATGGAATATACAGTAAAAGAAAAAAAAGTGTGCACCGGGTTTGAACCGAGAACCTCTCGATCTGCAATCGAATGATCTACCACTGAGCTATACTCCCTCTGTGACTCGTGTTAGTATTGACAGAAGATTGAACTCATCCAATGCAGTGTGGGATGGAATATACAAGAAAAGAGAAGTAGGGGGCACCCGGGTTTGAACCGGGGACCTCCCGATATGCAGTCGAATGCTCTAGCACTGAGCTGTACCCCCACTGATGATGGTGTTAATATTGGCAGAAGATTGAACTCATCCAATGCAGGGTGGGATTGAATATACAACAAAAGAAAAAATGGGGCACCCGGGTTGAACCGAGAATCTCTCGACCTGCAATCGAATGATCTACACTGAGCTATACCACCACTGTGATTCATGCTAGTATTGCCTGAAGATTGAACTCATCCAGTGCAGGGTGGGATGGAATATACAGTAAAAGGAAAATGGGGCACCCGGGATTGAACCGAGAACCTCTCGCTCTGCAATCGAATGATCTACCACTGAGCTATACTCCACAGTGGCTCGTGTTTGTATTGCCAGATGATTGAACTTAACCAGTGCAGTGTGTGATGGAATATAAAGGAAAAGAAAAGATAGGGGCACCCGGGTTTGAAGCGGGGACCTCTCGATCTGCAGTCGAATGCTCTACCACTGAGCTATACCCCCACTGAGGTTAGTTAATATTGGCAGAAGATTGAACTCATCCAGTGTAGGGTGGGATGGAATATACAGTAAAATAATAAAAGGGGGCACCCGGGTTTGAACCGAGAACAACTCGATCTGCAATCGAATGATCTACCACTGAGCTATACTCCCTCTGTGACTCGGGTTAGTATTGACAGAAGATTGAACTCATCCAATGCAGTGTGGGATGGAATATATAGGAAAAGAGAAATAGGGGGCATCCGGGTTTGAACCGCGGACCTCCCGATATGCAGTCGAATGCTCTAGCACTGAGCTATACCCCCACTGATGATGGTGTTAATATTGCCAGAAGATTGAACACATCCAATGCAGGGTGGGATGGAATATACAACAAAAGAAAAAGTTGGGCACCCGGGTTGAACCGAGAACCTCTCGACCTGCAATCGAATGATCTACCACTGAGCTATACCACCATTGTGACTCATGTTAGTATTGCCAGAAGATTGAACTCATCCAGTGCAGGGTGGGATGGAATATACAGTAAAAGAAAAATGGGGCACCCGGGATTGAACCGAGAACCTCTCGCTCTGCAATCGAATGATCTACCACTGAGCTATACCCCCACAGTGGCTCGTGTTTGTATTGCCAGAAGATTGAACATAACCAGTGCAGTGTGTGATGGAATATAAAGGAAAAGAAAAGATAGGGGCACCCGGGTTTGAAGCTGGGACCTCTCGATCTGCATTCGAATGCTCTACCACTGAGCTATACCCCCAGGGTGGCCAGTGTTAGTATTGGCAGAATGTTGAACTCAACCAGTGCAGTGTGGGATGGAATATATAGGAAAAGACAAGAAGGGGGCAGCTGGGTTTAAACCGGAAAAATCTCGATCTGAAGTCGAATGCTCTACCACTGAGCTATACCCCACTGAGACTGTTAATAGTATTGGCAGAAGATTGAACTCATCCAGTGCAGGGTGGGATGGAATATACAGAAAAAGACAAAAGGGGGCACCGGGGTTTGAACCGGGGACCTCTCGATCTGCAGTCGACTGCTCTACCACTGAGCTATAACCCCACTGTAACTAGTGTTAGTATTGGCAGAAGATTGAACTCAACCAATGCTGTGTGGGATTGAATATACAGGAAAAGAGAAGTGGGGGGCACCCAGGTTACAATCGGGGACCTCTCGATCTGCGGTCGAATGCTCTACCACTGAGCTATACCCCCACGGTGACCAGTGTTAGTATTGGCAGATTATTGAACTCAACCAGTGCAGTGTGGGATGGAATATACAGGAAAAGACAAGAAGGGGGCACCCAGGTTTTAACCAGGGACCGCTCAATCTGCAGTCGAATGCTCTACCACTGAGTTATACCCCCTCTGTGACCAGTGTTGGATTGGCAGAAGATTGAACTCAACCAGTGCAGTGTGGGATGGATTATACAAGAAAAGACAAGAAGGCACCCGGGTTTGAACTCAACCAGTGCAGTGTGGGATGGAATATACAGGAAATGACAAGAAGGCACACGGTTTTGACCCGGGGACCTCTCGATCTGCAGTCGAATGCTCTACCCCAGAGCTATACCCCCACTGGGACTAGTGTTAGTATTGGCAGAAGATTGAACTCAACCAATGCAGGGTGGGATGGAATTAACAATAAAGAAAAAAAGGGGACACCCGGGTTTGAACCCTGAATCTCTCGATCTGCAGTCGAATACTCTACCACTGAGCTACATCCCCACTGTGACTCGTGTTAGTAATGACAGAAGATTGAACTCAACCAATGGAGTGTGGGATGGGATTTACTGGAAAAGAGTAGTAGGGGGCATCCTGGTTGGAACCGGGGGCCTTTCGATCTGCAGTCGAATGCTCTACCACTGAGCTATACCCCCACTGGGGGTAGTGTTAATATTAGCGGAAGATTGAACTCAACCAGTGCAGTGTGGGATGGAATATATAGGAAAAGACAAGAAAGGAGCAGCTGGGTTTAAACCGGACACCTCTCGATCTGCTGTCGAATGCTCAACCACTGAACTATACCCCACTGAGACTATTGTTAGTATTGGCAGAAGGTTGAACTCAACCAATGCAGTGTGGAATTGAATATACAGGAAAAGATAAGTAGGGGGCACACGGGTTTGAACCGGGGACCTCTCGAACTGCAGTCGAATGCTATACCACTGAGCTATACCCCCTTTGGGACCAGTGGTGGATGCAGAGGATTGAACTCAACCAGTGCAGTGTGGGATGGGATATATAGGAAAAGACAAGAAGAGGGCACCCAGGATTGAACCGGGGACCTCTCGATCTGCAGTCAAATGCTCTACCACTGAGCTATACCCCCTCTGTGACCACAGTTGGATTGGCCGAGGATTGAACTCAACCAGTGCAGTGTGGGATGTCATATACAGGAAAAGACAAGAACGCATGGTTTACCACTGAGCTATACCCCCACGCTGACCAGTGTTAGTATTGGCTGAAGATTGAACTCAACCAATGCAGCGTGGGATTGAATGTGCAGGAATGGAGAAGTAGGGGGGCACCCTGCTTCGAACAGGGGACCTTTCGAACTGCGGTGACAAGTGTTAGTATTGGCAGAAGATTGAACTCAACCAGTGCAGTGTGGGATGGAATATGTAGGAAAAGACAAGAGGGGGCACCCAGGTTTGAACCGGGGACTTCTCAATCTGCAGTCGAACGCTCTACCACTGAGCTATACACCCTCTGCGACCAGTGTTGGATTGGCAGAAGATTGAACTCAACCAGTGCAGTGTGGGATGGAATGTACAGGGAAAAAACAAATGGCAACCGGGTTTGAACCGGCAACCTCTCGATCTGCAGTCGAAGGGTCTACCACTGAGCTATACCCCCACGTTGACCGGTGTTAGTATTGGCAGAAGATTGAACTCAACCAGAGCTGTGAGGGATGGAATATACAGGAAAAGACAAGACGGCGGCACTCGTGTTTGAACCGGGGACCTCTCGATCTGCAGTCGACTGCTCTACCACTGAGCTATACCCCCACTGCGACTAGTGTTAGTATTGGCAGAAGATTGAACTCAGCCAATGCAGTGTGGGATTGAATATACAGAAAAAGAGAAGTAGGGGGCACCGATGTTTGAACCGGGGAACTCTCGATCTGAGGTCGAATGCTCCACAACTGAGCTATACCCCCACGGTGACCAGTGTTAGTATTGGCAGAAGATTGAACTCATCCAGTGCAGGGTGGGATGGAATATACAGTAAAAGAAAAAAAAGTGTGCACCCGGGTTTGAACCGAGAACCTCTCGATCTGCAATCGAATGATCTACCACTGAGTTATAGCCCCAACTGTGAATCGTGTTAGCATTGACAGAAGATTGAACTCAACCAATGCAGTGTGGGATGGAATATACAGGAAAAGAGAAGTAGGGAGCACCCGGGTTTGAACCGGGGACCGCTCGATCTGCAGTCTGAGCTATACCCCCACGTTGACCAGTGTTATTATTGGCAGAAAATTGAACTCAACCAGTGTGGTGTGGGGTGGAATATACAGGAAAAGACAAGAAGGGGGCACCCGGGTTTGAACCGGGGACCTCTCGAACTGCAGTCGAATGCTCTACCACTGAGCTATACCCCCACTGAGGGTAGTGTTAATATTGGCGGAAGATTGAACTCAACCAGTGCAGTGTTGGATGGAATATATAGGAAAAGACAAGAAGAGAGCAGCTGGGTTTAAACCGGACACCTCTCGATCTGCTGTCGAATGCTCTACCACTGAACTATACCCCACTGAGACTATTGTTAGTATTGGCAGAAGATTGAATTCATCCAATGCAGGGTGGGATGGAATATACAGTAAAAGACAAAAAGGACACCCGAGTTAGAACCGGGGGCCTCTCGATCCGCAGTCGAATGCTCTACCACTTTTTTTTTTTTTTATTAGCTCTTTACAGAATCACAGAATTTTCAGATATGATAAATACCATACTAATACATCACAAGAAATCCAGATAGTGTCCATATTTATCGTACAATTGTCCACTTTCACTAAGCTTCCAACGCTCTTTTTGCAGGTGATACCTGAGATCCAGGAAAGAGAAATGTTGATCATTGTCCATCACGAAGTGTACATATTGGTCCATTATCCACACAATGGCAGTCTGTTTAATTTGGGGGAAGGCGGTCACCGACAAACGAACCAACTTCCTGTCATCAAGGTCATCCGAGGGCACATTTAATAGTTGACATACTGTTCCCTTACACCACAGCCACGTGGAGGCAACTCGCGTGCATGATGTGAAGCGGTGTATCGCCGTATCAGTTTGACCACATATAGTACACCATGGGTAAGCTTCAAGATGGATGGTATATCGCCGTAGAGCGGTTGGGATGAGATCGTTGAGGAAGATAAAAACTTGGGAGTGTACAGCAGAAGAAATGGTCATAGACCCAAAATTTTTCCAAACAGTGGGCCAATGGACGTAGAGGGTGGTGGCCTCTATTCGCGGTTTGGAGTGTACCACTTGCCGCAACATGTTATAGATACTTTTCGTCGTTGGAACAATCCCTGAAGGCATTTGGCGAACAGTTTCCAGAAGGTGCTGTTGATGGTCCCTAAATATCTTCGGCAAAGCTCTATCACAACCACGGGCTGTGTTTCGAATATCTTTGTATGGCGCTTTCGTAAAAGTGTCATGTTGGGAAAGAATGGTGATATCGTTCTTGCAGAGGAGTGCACGGCATTTCATGCCATGAGCTGTTAGCCCTAGCCCGCCTTGCCGGGATGGGAGATACAACTGTTCCCGTTGTACTCGGAACAAAAATCCTTGCCATATAAACCAACCTGTATATTTTGCCAATTGGCTCTCAAACATTTTGGGAAGTGGGAAAAGTTGTGCGACATACCATATTTTAGAGAGCGCAAACACGTTGAGGACCATGACCCGTTGCACTATATTGAGGTTTCTTTGACCAAATTGGATCAGGACTCCCCTAACTTTGGCAATGACCTTAGTCCAGTTTACTTGCACTGTGTCCAGAAGCGATTGCTTCCAGGTAATGCCAAGAATTTTCACCTCATTTACTATCCGGAACCAGGGCTGTGGGGTAATCACTGAGTTAGTATTGAGCGGAAGCAAAGCAGTTTTCTGGGGGTTCGATTGTGCTCCAGAGGCGATATGGTAGAGCTGAAGGACGCTATCGATGTGGGAGATGTCTTCTTTATTTCGGATCAATATTGATACGTCATCAGCATAGGCGCACATTCCAAAAACATGTGTGGACAGTGTGTAACCCTGTAGCTTCACCTGGGTAGTCCGAATGAACGGTTCAAGGCCAATGACAAAAAGTAGCATAGAAAGGGGACATCCTTGCCTAACTGATCGTTGTATTGGAATCAGAGGGGAAAGAAAACCGTTGACGAGCACTCTAGACGTAGCATTACAATTTATCATACGAATGTAGTCAATAAGGATTTCAGGAAATTCGAAGTGTTGCAAGACCATGTACAAGTATTCATGACTGGTGCGGTCGAAAGCTTTATCAAGATCTAAGGTGAGAAAACTCATTGGCTCAGTGGGGAGCATTTTGGCTTTTAGGTGTAGGTCCCGTAGTATCGCTAAGTTGGTTAACAAAGTTCTTCCAGGAATACTGCAACATTGTTCGTCACCAATGATATCAGGTAGAACAGTCTTCAATCGGCATGCAAGTACTTTGGTAAGGACTTTATAGTCACTGCAGAGCAGAGTAACTGGTCGGAAGTCACCAACTGCCATGGGAGAGGATGTTTTTGGTATGAGGACGATGGTACCCTCGTGATGTGATTGACAAAGATCACGACGTTGGAGAATGGTACGCAGGACATGACAAAATTCTTTGCCAATGAGAGGCCAGAAGTGTTTATACATTTCATATGGCAGTCCATCAATGCCAGGTGAGCGGTTGTTTGGGAGTTGTTTAACCACAGAGTGAATCTCTTCATCCGTAATATCCGCGCTGAGCAGAGTTTTGTTGTCCGGAGATAGTTTGGTACTGCAAGATGACAGCAATAGGGTCACCTGCTGTGGATCAATGGGAGCCTTAGCGTAGAACCGTTGATAAAATAATGATATTTCACTACGTATAGCGTCAGGGGAGGTGACGACACTTCCAGTACTGGTGCGGAGGCGGTGGATATATTTACGTTGCCGCTCACGTTGTCCTTTGGCGATATGGTATACACTTGCACTTTCGTCCGGGAGCACTGTACGATCTTTTAAAGCCACGTTGATATGAGCGAGCGTTCGTTACTGTAGAGACAGGAGCTTGGTTTTAACTTCCCGGATCTGGTCATATATACGCTCCCCAGCATCAGATCTTTGCTGGAGCTGGCGAAGAACTCGATAGTAAAATTCAACTGTATCCCGTCTTTCCCGACCTCGTTGGTAAGATATGTTCTTAAAGACGCGGCGGATCCCTGGTTTAACTAAAATATCCCACCAGTCTGTGCAGTCGCGAAATTTGCATTTTTGTTGGGCCCATCGAGTCCAGTGTTGTCTGAAAATATCTTGGCATTCCTCCTCCAGTAACAGCGAGCAATTCAGCTTCCAATAACCTCTTCCTATGTGAAATATGGGATGGGGGTAAGAGATTGTACATACGACAGCATGATGGTTAGTGAAACTGGCAGGTATCACTTCATATCGTCTAGGCTGGATAAGTTCCTGTGAAAAGTAGATGCGGTCAAGTCGTGATGAGGAGTTGTGACTTATACAGGTGTAATGGGGCAGGGGCACCCTTAAACTATCCACAGCATCAATGAGGTGTAGGGAGGTAAGAAGGGTCCTGAGAGCCGGGTTGATACCTTGGTATGAGCTCGTGGAATCTTCTGGGCGTTGAATACAATTGAAATCCCCTGCAAGAATAAGTTTTTCCTTAACTTCGTGCAGATGAGGCAGTATACTCTGT
This sequence comes from Meconema thalassinum, assembly GCA_946902985.2. NCBI lineage: Eukaryota > Metazoa > Arthropoda > Insecta > Orthoptera > Tettigoniidae > Meconema > Meconema thalassinum. Next base: position 123,635,455 of record OX336396.1, on the reverse strand, counting down.
TGAAAGAACATTTTCCGTTCCACACGTTTATTGGACCCGGATGGGGCATATACATTTATCAGAGTGGTATTGTTTATGTGTCCAGATATTATGCGTCCTGATGGATGACATAGCACACCTTCGAGTGGGATATCATGTCTTATGAGGAATCCGGTCCCTCTATTCGTATTACCGGTATTGATGTATTGTTTGTAGAAGGCAGATATGGGCAAACAGGGTAGAGCAACTTCTTGAATGAAGGCAATGTCAATGTCTGCATCTCGAAGGAATCTCTCCAACAGTTGAAATTTCAGAGGGCATTCTATTACATTGATATTCACAGTGGCCACATTGAGAAATTGCGCCATTAAGAGAAGTATAAAAGTTGTGCTAGACATACTGGAAGTTGGACTCGAGAAAAATAAAAAATAAAAAAAGACACAGGTGAGAAATATACTGGTGCACTATGTCAAATTAGGTTGAGATAGTTCCTTTTGACTGCCATTCATAGGCCGGCTGTCAGCGGTTGAGAGCGTTCGTGGGTCCCTAGATGACGTAGAATGAAGATTTTGTTTCTTTTTCACAGCTGCGGGAACATTTGTAGAGCCAGATTGATTCTTCTGGGCTGGTACGGCAATCGAGGCATTTGTTTTAATCTTCTTAGAGACGTTCTCGGATCCCCGATCAACATTCTTAAGTGAGTCGGTAGGGACCAGCGAAGGCGGGGACAGAGAAGACAAAATTTCTGTGGCAGCCTGTAGTGACGGCAGAGTTGGTTCTAAGGCTGCGATACAGGTTGCCGATAGCACAGGGGCACTCTGTGTCTCGCAGCTCTGGTCAGGACAAGGTATCAGTTCTGCGTCAGATGTATCCGAGGTCACTCCTGGTGTTGTCCCAGCTGACTGATCAATAAGCATGTTTTCATATGACGTTTGCTGCGTCACAACTTCCGAGTATTGTACACGTCGTTGTTGTGTAGGGGTTATACCGAGGGGAATCATTTTCATTGGGCAGTTAATACGTAGATGTGTGGTAGCATTGCAAATTAAACAGGTCTGTTTCTGTCCATTATACGTTATATAGCCAGAATGGCCACCAAAAGTCTCAGTGGAGGGGATATCTTGCGTGATTTCCATAGTGACGGCACGTATTCCATTATACACCGGGAACTGATAAGCAGAAGACCATTGTTCTTTCCTGACGTCACTCACAGTGCCATATTTCGACAGGACGGATTTGAAAATTTCAGGGGGTAATTCGAGTGGGACATTAAATATACGCACTGTGGTAAAATTGGAATCCGCTGTGGAGAGCTTAACATTTGTCATTTCTCCTGAGTCATACTGAAATTTAATAGGATCTGCAAAAGTATTTAACAATTTCTGATAAATAGATATGCTGATTACCTTGATGTACATGGTTTTTTCGTGCGCATTTAACTGGATGGCTTCTACTTGGTCGACAGTCAACCGGAGGGTATCGCCAATCCAGCGGTGAATTTCTCCTGGTGAGGGACGAGAACTCTGCCTGTCCCATTGGCAGCGTACGGTGTTTTTTCTCTGGTATCCGGACATGATTTTCAGCGGGGTTTTCTGGTTTCCTGGTTTTGTTGTCCTATCTGGAACACTACTTAAAAAAGTATTGTCCGAATGACACACGGAAGGTCAGTACACACGTGGAACTAAGGAAGCACCGGTATTAGGAACAGTAACCCCTTCCAATGCGGTCACACAGCGCGCTTACACGTACCGCACTCGGCAGCGACTAGTGACCAACTGTGCCCACTGAGCTATACCCCACTATGACTAATGAAAATATTGGCAGAAGGTAGAACTCAACCAATGCAGTGTGGAATTGAATATACAGGAAAAGATAAGTAGGGGGCACACGGGTTTGAACCGGGGACCTCTCGAACTGCAGTCGAATGCTCTACCACTGAGCTATACACCCTTTGTGACCAATGGTGGATTGGCAGAGGATTGAACTCAACCAGTGCAGTGTGGGATGGAATATACAGGAAAAGACAAGAAGAGGGCACCCAGGATTGAACCGTGGACCTCTCGATCTGCAGTAAAATGCTCTACCACTGAGCTATACCCCCTCTGTGACCACAGTTGGATTGGAAGAGGATTGAACTCAACCAGTGCAGTGTGGGATGGCATATACAGGAAAAGACAAGAACGCATGGTTTACCACTGAGCTATACCCCCACGCTGACCAGTGTTAGTATTGGCAGAAGACTGACCTCAACCAGTGCTGTGTGGGATGGAATTTAGAGGAAAAGACAGGAAGGGGCACCTGGGACTTAACCGGGGACCTCTCGATCTGCAGTCGAATGCTCTACCACAGAGGTATACCCCCTCGTTGACCAGTGTTAGTATTGGCTGAAGATTGAACTCAACCAATGCAGTGTGGGATTGAATGTGCAGGAATTGAGAAGTAGGGGGGCACCCTGCTTCGAACAGGGGACCTTTCGAACTGCAGTGACAAGTGTTAGTATTGGCAGAAGATTGAACTCAACCAGTGCAGTGTGGGATGGAATATGTAGGGAAAAAAAGACAAAGAGGGGGCACCCAGTTTTGAACCGGGGACTCCTCAATCTGCAGTCGAACGCTCTACCACTGAGCTATACCCCCTCTGTGACCTGTGTTGGATTGGCAGAAGATTGAACTCAACCAGTGCAGTGTGGGATGGAATGTACAGGGAAAAAACAAATGGCACCCGGGTTTGAACCGGCAACCTCTCGATCTGCAGTCGAAGGGTCTACCACTGATCTATACCCCCACGTTGACCAGTGTTAGTATTGGCAGAAGATTGAACTCAACCAGAGCTGTGAGGGATGGAATATACAGGAAAAGACAAGACGGGGGCAACCAGGTTTGAACCGGGGAACTCTCGATCTGCAGTCGAATGCTCTACCACTGAGCTATACCCCCACTGCGACTAGTGTTAGTATTGGCATAAGATTGAACTCAGCCAATGCAGTGTGGGATTGAATATGCAGAAAAAGAGAAGTAGGGGGCACCCATGTTTGAACCGGGGAACTCTCGATCTGAGGTCGAATGCTCCACAACTGAGCTATACCCCCCGGTGACCAGTGTTAGTATTGGCAGAAGATTGAACTCAACCAGTGCAGTGTAGGATGGAATATACAGGAAAACACCAGATGGGGGCTACCAGGTTTGAACCGGTGGCCTATCGAACTGCAGTCGAATGCTCTACCACTGAGCTATACCCCATCTGTGACCGATGTTGGATTGGCAGAAGATTGAACTCAACCAGTGCATTGTGGAATGGCATATACAGGAAAAGACAAGAAGGAACCCGGGTTTGAACCGGGGACCGCTCGATCTGCAGTCTGAGCTATACCCCCACGTTGAGCAGTGTTAGTATTGGCAGAAGATTGAACTCAACCAATGCTGTGTGGGATGTAATATACAGGAAAAGACAAGAAGGGGGCACCCGGGTTTGAACCGGGGACCTCTCGATCTGCAGTCGAATGCTCTACCACTGAGCTATACCCCCACTGAGGCTTCTGATAATATTGGCAGAAGATTGAACTCATCCAGTGCAGGGTGGGATGGAATATACAGTAAAAGAAAATAAAGTGTGCACCCGGGTTTGAACCGAGAACCTCTCGATCTGCAAACGAATGATCTACCACTGAGCTATAACCCCAAATGTGACTCGTCTGAGCATTGACAGAAGATTGAACTCAACCAATGCAGTGTGGGATGGAATATACAGGAAAAGAGAAGTAGGGAGCACCCGGGTTAGAACCGGGGACCGCTCGATCTGCAGTCTGAGCTATACCCCTACGTTGACCAGTGTTATTATTGGCAGAAGATTGAACTCAACCAGTGCGGTGTGGGGAGGAATATACAGAAAAAGACAAGAAGGGGGCACCCGGGTTTGAACCGGGGACCTCTCGACCTGCAGTCGAATGCTCTACCACTGAGCTATACCGCCACTGAGGCTAGTGTTAATATTGGCAGAAGAATGAACTCATCCAGTGCAGGGTGGGATGGAATATACAGTAAAATAATAAAAGGAGGCACCCGGGTTTGAACCGAGAACCTCTCGATCTGCAATCGAATGATCTACCACTGAGCTATACTCCCTCTGTTACTCGTTTTAGTATTGACAGAAGATTGAACTCATCCAATGCAGTGTGGGATGGAATATACAGGAATAGAGAAGTACGGGGCACCCGGGTTTGAAACGGGGACCTCCCGATCTGCAGTCGAATGCTCTACCACTGAGCTATACACCCACTGATGATGGTGTTAATATTGGCAGAAGATTGAACTCATCCAGTGCAGGGTGGAATGGAATATACAACAAAAGAAAAAATGGGGCACCCGGGTTGAACCGAGAACCTCTCGACTTGCAATCGAATGATCTACCACTGAGCTATTCCACCACTGCGACACGTGTTTGTATTGCCAGAAGATTGAACTTAACCAGTGCAGTGTGTGATGGAATATAAAGGAAAAGAAAAGATAGGGGCACCCGGGTTTCAAGCGGGGACCTCTCGATCCGCAGTCGAGTGCTCTACCACTGAGCTATACCCCCTGTGCGACCAGTGTTAGTATTGGCAGAAGAAAGAACTCAACCAGTGCAGTGTGGGATGGAGTATATAGGAAAAGACAAGAAGGGGGCAGCTGGGTTTAAAACGGAAACCTCTCGATCTGCAGTCGAATGCTCTACCACTGAGCTATACCCCACTGAGACAATTATTAGTATTGGCAGAAGAATGAACTCATCCTGTGCAGGATGGGATGGAATATGCAGTAAAAGACAAAAAGGGGGCAACCGGGTTTGAAGCGGGGACCTCTCGATCTGCAGTCGAATGCTCTACCACTGACCTATACCCACTGTGTGACCAGTGTTAGTATTGGCAGAAGGTTGAACTCAACCAGTGCAGTGTGGGATGGAATATATAGGAAAGGACAAGAAGGGGGCAGCTGGGTTTAAACCGGAAACCTCTCGATCTGCAGTCGAATGCTCTACCACTGAGCTATACCCCACTGAGCCTGTTAATAGTACTGGCAGAAGATTGAACTCATCCAGTGCAGGGTGGGATGGAATATACAGTACAAGACAAAAAGTGGGCACCGGGGTTTGAACCGGGGACCTCTCGATCTGCAGTCGAATGCTCTACCACTGAGCTATACCCCACTGTGACTAGTGTTAGTATTGGCAGAAGATTGAACTCAACCAATGCTGTGAGGGATTGAATATACAGGAAAAGAGAAGTGGGGGGCACCCAGGTTTCAATCGGGGAACTCTCGATCTGCGGTAGAATGCTCTACCACTGAGCTATACCTCCACGGTAACCAGTGTTAGTATTGGCAGAAGATTGATCTCAACCAGTGCAGTGTGGGATGGAATATACACGAAACGACAATAAGGGGGCACTCAGGTTTGAACAGGGGACCGGTCGATCAGCAGTCGAATGCTCTACCACTGAGTTATACCACCTCTGTGCCCTGTGCTGAATTGGCAGAAGATTGTACTCAACCAGTGCAGTGTGGGATGGAATATTCAGGAAAAGACAAGAAGGCACCCTGGTTTGAACCGGGGACCTCTCGATCTGCAGTCGATTGCTCTACCACTGAGCTATACCCCCACAGTGACTAGTGTTAGTATTGGCAGATTATTGAACTCAACCAGAGCAGTGTGGGATGGAATATACAGGAATAGACAAGAAGGGGGCACCCAGGTTTTAACCAGGGACCGCTCAATCTGCAGTCGAATGCTCTACCACTGAGCTACATCCCCACTGTGACACGTGATAGTAATGACAGAAGATTGAACTCAACCAATGGAGTGTGGGATGGAATATACTGGAAAAGAGTAGAAGGGGGCAGCCTGGTTGGAACCGGGGGTCTTTCGATCTGCAGTCGAATGCTCTACCACTGAGCTATACCCCCACTGAGGGTAGTGTTAATATTGGCGGAAGATTGAACTCAACCAGTGCAGTGTGGGATGGAATATATAGGAAAAGACAAGAAAGGAGCAGCTGGGTTTAAACCGGACACCCCTCGATCTGCTGTCGAATGCTCTACCACTGAACTATACCCCACTGAAAGTATTGGCAGAAGATTGAATTCATCCAATGCAGGGTGGGATGGAATATACAGTAATATACAAAAAGGACACCCGAGTTAGAACCGGGGACCTCTCGATCCGCAGTCGAATGCTCTACCACTGAGCTATACCCCACTATGACTATTGATAGTATTGGCAGAAAGGTTGAACTCAACCAATGCAGTGTGGAATTGAATATACACGAAAAGATAAGTAGGGGGCACACGGGTTTGAACCGGGGACCTCTCGAACTGCAGTCGAATGCTCTACCACTGAGCTATACCCCCTTTGTGACCAGTGGTGGGTTGGCAGAGGATTGAACTCAACCAGTGCAGTGTGGGATGGAATATACAGGAAAAGACAAGAAGAGGGCACCCAGGATTGAACCGGGGACCTCTCGATCTGCAGTCAAATGCTCTACCACTGAGCTATACCCCCTTTGTGACCACAGTTGGATTGGCAGAGGATTGAACTCAACCAGTGCAGTGTGGGATGGCATATACAGGAAAAGACAAGAACGCATGGTTTACCACTGAGCTATACCCCCACGCTGACCAGTGTTAGTATTGGCAGAAGACTGGCCTCAACCAGTGCTGTGTGGGATGGAATATAGAGTAAAAGACAGGAAGGGGCACCTGGGACTTAACCGGGGACCTCTCGATCTGCAGTCGAATGCTCTACCAAAGAGGTATACACCCTCGTTGACCAGTGTTAGTATTGGCAGAAGATTGAACTCAACCAATGCAGTGTGGGATTGAATGTGCACTAATGGAGAAGTAGGGGGGCACCCTGGTTCGAACAGGGGACCTTTCGAACTGCGGTGACAAGTGTTAGTATTGGCAGAAGATTGAACTCAACCAGTGCAGTGTGGGATGGAATATGTAGGAAAAGACAAGAGGGGGCACCCAGGTTTGAACCGGGGTCTTCTCAATTTGCAGTCGAACGCTCTACCACTGAGCTATACCCCCTCTGTGACCAGTGTTGGATTGGCAGAAGATTGAACTCAACCAGTGCAGTGTGGGATGGAATGTACAGGGAAAAAACAAATGGCACCCGGGTTTGAACCGGCAACCTCTCGATCTGCAGTCGAAGGGTCTACCACTGAGCTATACCCCCACGTTGACCAGTGGTAGTATTGGCAGAAGATTGAACTCAACCAGAGCTGTGTGGGATGGAATATACAGGAAAAGACAAGACGGGGGCACTCGCGTTTGAACCGGGGACCTCTCGATCTGCAGTCGAATGCTCTACCACTGAGCTATACCCCCAATGCGACTAGTGTTAGTATTGGCAGAAGATTGAACTCAGCCAATGCAGTGTGGGATTGAATATACAGATAAAGAGAAGTAGGGGGCACCCATGTTTGAACCGGGGAACTCTCGATCTGAGGTCGAATGCTCCACAACTGAGCTATACCCCCACGGTGACCAGGGTTAGTATTGGCAGAAGATTGAACTCAACCAGTGCAGTGTAGGATGGAATATACAGGAAAACACCAGATGGGGGCAACCAGGTTTGAACCAGGGACTTCTCAATCTGCAGTCGAATGCTCTACCACTGAGCTATAACCCCAACTGTGACTCGTGTTAGCATTGACAGAAGATTGAACTCAACGAATGCAGTGTGGGATGGAATATACAGGAAAAGAGAAGTAGGGAGCACCCGGGTTTGAACCGGGGACCGCTCGATCTGCAGTCTGAGCTATACCCCCACGTTGCCCAGTGTTATTATTGGCAGAAGATTGAACTCAACCAGTGCGGTGTGGGGTGGAATATACAGAAAAAGACAAGAAGGGGGCACCCGGGTTTGAACCGGGGGCCTATCGAATTGCAGTCGAATGCTCTACCACTGAGCTATACCCCCTCTGTGACCGATGTTGGATTGGCATAAGATTGAACTCAACCAGTGCATTGTGGGATGGCATATACAGGAAAAGACAAGAAGGAACCCGGGTTTGAACCGGGGACTGCTCGATCTGCAGTCTGAGCTGTACCCCCACGTTGAGCAGTGTTAGTATTGGCAGAAGATTGAACTCAACCAGTGCTGTGTGGGATGGAATATACAGTAAAAGAAAATAAAGTGTGCACCCGGGTTTGAACCGAGAACCTCTCGATCTGCAATCGAATGCTCTACCACTGAGCTATACCCCCACTGAGGCTTGTGTTAATATTGGCAGAAGATTGAACTCATCCAGTGCAGGGTGGGATGGAATATACAGTAAAAGAAAATAAAGTGTGCACCCGGGTTTGAACCGAGAACCTCTCGATCTGCAATCGAATGCTCTACCACTGAGCTATACCCCCACTGAGGCTTGTGTTAATATTGGCAGAAGATTGAACTCATCCATTGCAGGGTGGGATGGAATATACAGTAAAAGAAAATAAAGTGTGCACCCGGGTTTGAACCGAGAACCTCTCGATCTGCAATCGAATGATCTACCACTGAGCTATAACCCCAAATGTGACTCGTGTGAGCATTGACAGAAGAATGAACTCAACGAATGCAGTGTGGGATGGAATATACAGGAAAAGAGAAGTACGGGGCACCCGGGTTTGAACCGGGGAACTCCCGATCTGCAGTCGAATGCTCTACCACTGAGCTATACACCCACTGATGATGGTGTTAATATTGGCAGAAGATTGAACTCATCCAGTGCAGGGTGGGATGGAATATACAACAAAAGAAAAAATGGGGCACCCGGGTTGAACCGAGAACCTCTCGACTTGCAATCGAATGATCTACCACTGAGCTATTCCACCACTGCGACACTTGTTTGTATTGCCAGAAGATTGAACTTTACCAGTGCAGTGTGTGATGGAATATAAAGGAAAAGAAAAGATAGGGGCACCCGGGTTTGAAGCGGGGACCTCTCGATCTGCAGTCGAATGCTCTACCAATGAGCTATACCCCCTGTGCGACCAGTGTTAGTATTGGCAGAAGAAAGAACTCAACCAGTGCAGTGTGGGATGGAGTATATAGGAAAAGACAAGAAGGGGGCAGCTGGGTTTAAAACGGAAACCTCTCGATCTGCAGTCGAATGCTCTACCACTGAGCTATACCCCACTGAGACAATTAATAGTATTGGCAGAAGATTGAACTCATCCTGTGCAGGATGGGATGGAATATGCAGTAAAAGACAAAAAGGGGGCAACCGGGTTTGAAGCGGGGACCTCTCGATCTGCAGTCGAATGCTCTACCACTGACCTATACCCACTGTGTGACCAGTGTTAGTATTGGCAGAAGGTTGAACTCAACCAGTGCAGTGTGGGATGGAATATATATGAAAGGACAAGAAGGGGGCAGCTGGGTTCAAACCGGAAACCTCTCGATCTGCAGTCAAATGCTCTACCACTGAGCTATACCCACTGTGCCTGTTAATAGTATTGGCAGAAGATTGAACTCATCCAGTGCAGGGTGGGATGGAATATACAGTAAAAGACAAAAAGTGGGCACAGGGGTTTGAACCGGGGACCTCTCGATCTGCAGTCGAATGCTCTACCAATGAGCTATGCCCCCACTGTGACTAGTGTTAGTATTGGCAGAAGATTGAACTCAACCAATGCTGTGTGGGATTGAATATACAGGAAAAGAGAAGTGGGGGGCACCCAGGTTTCAATCGGGGACCTCTCGATCTGCGGTCGAATGCTCTACCACTGAGCTATACCTCCACGGTGACCAGTGTCAGTATTGGCAGAAGATTGATCTCAACCAGTGCAGTGTGGGATGGAATATACACGAAACGACAATAAGGGGGCACTCAGGTTTGAACAGGGGACCGGTCGATCAGCAGTCGAATGCTCTACCACTGAGTTATACCACCTCTGTGCCCTGTGCTGAATTGGCAGAAGATTGTACTCAACCAGTGCAGTGTGGGATGGAATATTCAGGAAAAGACAAGAAGGCACCCGGGTTTGAACCGGGGACCTCTCGATCTGCAGTCAATTGCTCTACCACTGAAATTTACCCCCACAGTGACTAGTGTTAGTATTGGCAGATTATTGAACTCAACCAGAGCAGTGTGGGATGGAATATACAGGAAAAGACAAGAAGGGGGCACCCAGGTTTTAACCAGGAACCGCTCAATCTGCAGTCGAATGCTCTACCACTGAGCTACATCCCCACTGTGACACGTGATAGTAATGACAGAAGATTGAACTCAACCAATGGAGTGTGGGATGGAATATACTGGAAAAGAGTAGAAGGGGGCAGCCTGGTTGGAACCGGGGGTCTTTCGATCTGCAGTCGAATGCTCTACCACTGAGCTATACCCCCACTGAGGGTAGTGTTAATATTGGCGGAAGATTGAACTCAACCAGTGCAGTGTGGGATGGAATATATAGGAAAAGACAAGAAAGGAGCAGCTGGGTTTAAACCGGACACCCCTCGATCTGCTGTCGAATGCTCTACCACTGAACTATACCCCACTGAAAGTATTGGCAGAAGATTGAATTCATCCAATGCAGGGTGGGATGGAATATACAGTAATATACAAAAAGGACACCCGAGTTAGAACCGGGGACCTCTCGATCCGCAGTCGAATGCTCTACCACTGAGCTATACCCCACTATGACTATTGATAGTATTGGCAGAAAGGTTGAACTCAACCAATGCAGTGTGGAATTGAATATACAAGAAAAGATAAGTAGGGGGCACACGGGTTTGAACCGGGGACCTCTCGAACTGCAGTCGAATGCTCTACCACTGAGCTATACCCCCTTTGTGTCCAGTGGTGGATTGGCAGAGGATTGAACTCAACCAGTGCAGTGTGGGATGGAATATACAGGAAAAGACAAGAAGAGGGCACCCAGGATTGAACCGGGGACCTCTCGATCTGCAGTCAAATGCTCTACCACTGAGCTATACCCCCTCTGTGACCACAGTTGGATTGGCAGAGGATTGAACTCAACCAGTGCAGTGTGGGATGGCATATACAGGAAAAGACAAGAACGCATGGTTTACCACTGAGCTATACCCCCACGCTGACCAGTGTTAGTATTGGCAGAAGACTGGCCTCAACCAGTGCTGTGTGGGATGGAATATAGAGTAAAAGACAGGAAGGGGCACCTGGGACTTAACCGGGGACCTCTCGATCTGCAGTCGAATGCTCTACCACAGAGGTATACACCCTCGTTGGCCAGTGTTAGTATTGGCAGAAGATTGAACTCAACCAATGCAGTGTGGGATTGAATGTGCAGGAATGGAGAAGTAGGGGGGCACCCTGGTTCGAACAGGGGACCTTTCGAACTGCGGTGACAAGAGTTAGTATTGGCAGAAGATTGAACTCAACCAGTGCAGTGTGGGATGGAATATGTAGGAAAAGACAAGAGGGAGCACCCAGGTTTGAACCGGGGTCTTCTCAATTTGCAGTCGAACGCTCTACCACTGAGCTATATCCCCTCTGTGACCAGTGTTGGATTGGCAGAAGATTGAACTCAACCAGTGCAGTGTGGGATGGAATGTACAGGGAAAAAACAAATGGCACCTGGGTTTGAACCGGCAACCTCTCGATCTGCAGTCGAAGGGTCTACCACTGAGCTATACCCCCACGTTGACCAGTGGTAGTATTGGCAGAAGATTGAACTCAACCAGAGCTGTGTGGGATGGAATATACAGGAAAAGACAAGACGGGAGCACTCGCGTTTGAACCGGGGACCTCTCGATCTGCAGTCGAATGCTCTACCACTGAGCTATACCCCCACTGCGACTAGTGTTAGTATTGGCAGAAGATTGAACTCAGCCAATGCAGTGTGGGATTGAATATACAGATAAAGAGAAGTAGGGGGCACCCATGTTTGAACCGGGGAACTCTCGATCTGAGGTCGAATGCTCCACAACTGAGCTATACCCCCACGGTGACCAGGGTTAGTATTGGCAGAAGATTGAACTCAACCAGTGCAGTGTAGGATGGAATATACAGGAAAGCACCAGATGGGGGCAACCAGGTTTGAACCAGGGACTTCTCAATCTGCAGTCGAATGCTCTACCACTGAACTATAACCCCAACTGTGACTCGTGTTAGCATTGACAGAAGATTGAACTCAACGAATGCAGTGTGGGATGGAATATACAGGAAAAGAGAAGTAGGGAGCACCCGGGTTTGAACCGGGGACCGCTCGATCTGCAGTCTGAGCTATACCCCCACGTTGCCCAGTGTTATTATTGGCAGAAGATTGAACTCAACCAGTGCGGTGTGGGGTGGAATATACAGAAAAAGACAAGAAGGGGGCACCCGGGTTTGAACCGGGGGCCTATCGAACTGCAGTCGAATGCTCTACCACTGAGCTATACCCCCTCTGTGACCGATGTTGGATTGGCAGAAGATTGAACTCAACCAGTGCATTGTGGGATGGCATATACAGGAAAAGACAAGAAGGAACCCGGGTTTGAACCGGGGACCGCTCGATCTGCAGTCTGAGCTGTACCCCCACGTTGAGCAGTGTTAGTATTGGCAGAAGATTGAACTCAACCAGTGCTGTGTGGGATGGAATATACAGGAAAAGACAAGAAGGGGGCACCCGGGTTTGAACAGGGGACCTCTCGATCTGCAGTCGAATGCTCTACCACTGAGCTATACCCCCACTGAGGCTTGTGTTAATATTGGCAGAAGATTGAACTCATCCAGTGCAGGGTGGGATGGAATATACAGTAAAAGAAAAAAATTGTGCACCCGGGTTTGAACCGAGAACCTCTCGATCTGCAATCGAATGATCTACCAGTGAGCTATAACCCCAACTGTGACTCGTGTTAGCATTGACAGAAGATTGAACTCAAACCAATGCAGTGTGGGATGGAATATACAGGAAAAGAGAAGTAGGGAGCACCCGGGATTGAACCGGGGACCGCTCGATCTGCAGTCTGAGCTATACCCCCACGTTGACCAGTGTTATTATTGGCAGAAGATTGAACTCAACCAGTGCGGTGTGGGGTGGAATATACAGGAAAAGACAAGAAGGGGGCACCCGGGTTTGAACCGGGGACCTCTCGATCTGCAGTCGAATGCTCTATCACTGTGCTATACCGCCACTGAGGCTAGTGTTAATATTGGCAGAAGATTGAACTCATCCAGTGCAGGGTGGGATGGAATATACAGTAAAATAATAAAAGGGGGCACCCGGGTTTGAACCGAGAACCTCTCGATCTGCAATCGAATGATCTACCACTGAGCTATACTCCCTCTGTGACTCGTGTTAGTATTGACAGAAGATTGAACTCATCCAATGCAGTGTGGGATGGAATATACAGGAAAAGAGAAGTACGGGGCACCCGGGTTTGAACCGGGGACCTCCCGATCTGCAGTCGAATGCTCTACCACTGCGCTATACCCCCACTGATGATGGTGTTAATATTGGCAGAAGATTGAACTCATCCAATGCAGGGTGGGATGGAATATACAACAAAAGAAAAAATGGGGCACCCGGGTTGAACCGAGAACCTCTCGACCTGCAATCGAATGATCTACCACTGAGCTATACCACCACTGCGACTCGTGTTAGTATTGCCAGAAGATTGAACTTAACCAGTACAGTGTGTGATGGAATATAAAGGAAAAGAATAAAACGGGGGACCCGGGTTTGAAGCGGGGACGTCTCATCTGCAGTCGAATGCTCTACCACTGAGCTATACCCCCTGTGTGAGCAATGTTAGTATTAGCAGAAGAATGAACTCAACCAGTGCAGTGTGGGATGGAATATATAGGAAAAGACAAGAAGGGGGCTGCTGGGATTAAAACGGAGACTTCTTGATCTGCAGTCGTATGCTCTACCACTGAGCTATACCCCACTGAAACTATTAATAGTATTGGCAGGAGATTGAACTCATCCAGTGCAGGGTGGGATGGAATATACAGTAAAAGACAAAAAGGGGGCACCCGGGTTTGAAGCGGGGACCTCTCGATCTGCAGTCATTTGCTCTACCACTGAGCAATACCCCTTGTGTAACCAGTGTTAATATTGGCAGAAGATTGAACTCAACCAGTGCAGTGTGGGATGGAATATATAGGAAAATACCAGAAGGGGTCAGCTGGGCTTAAACCGCAGACCTCTCGTTCTGCAGTCGAATGCTCTACCACTGAGCTATACCCCTCTGAGACTATTAATAATATTGGCAGAAGGTTGAACTCATCCAGTGCAGGGTGGGATGGAATATACAGTAAAAGACAAAAAGAGGGCACTCGGGTTTGAACCGGGGACCTCTCGATCTGCAGTCGAATGCTCTACCACTGAGCTATACCCCCACTGTGAGTAGTGTTAGTATTGGCAGAAGATTGAACTCAACCAATGCAGTGTGGGATTGAATATACAGGAAATGAGAAGTAGGGGGCAGACGAGTTTGAATCGGGGACCTCTCAATCTGCTTTCGATTGCTCTACCACTGCGCTATACCCCCACGGTAACCAGTGTTGGTATTGGCAGATGATTGATCTCAACCAGTGCAGAGTGGGATGGAATATACACGAAAAGACAATAAGGGGGCACTCAGGTTTGAACTGCGGACCTCTCGATCTGCAGTTGAATGCTCTACCACTGAGCTATACCCCCACTGTGACAAGTGTTAGTATTGGCAGAATATTGAACTCAACCAATGCAGTGTGGGATTGAATATACAGGAAAAGAGAAGTAGGGGGCACCCTGGTTCGAACAGGGGACCTTTCGAACTGCGATAGAATGATCTACCACTGAGCTATACCCCCACGGGGACCAGTGTTAGTATTGGCAGAAGATTGAACTCAACCAATGCAGTGTGGGATTGAATATACAGGGAAAGAGAAGTATGGGGCAACCTGGTTTGAACCGGGGACCTCTAGATCTGCAGTCGAATGCTCTACCACTGAGCTATACCCCCACTGAGACTAGTGTTAGTATTGGCAGAAGATTGAACTCAACCAATGCAGTGTGGGATTTAATATACAGGTAAAGAGAAGTAGGGGGCACCCGAGTTTGAATCGGCGACCTCTCGATCTGCTGTCGAATGCTCTAACACTGAGCTATACCCGCACGGTTACCAG
>OX336396.1:123300379-123617879 GCA_946902985.2 Meconema thalassinum | reverse complement strand
CATTGCAGGTGAGGCCGCCTGGGCGAAGTGCTGATCACAGCTCCCCAGTTGCATCCATCCCATCCAGATGTTCCAGGCTCCAGGACACTGCCCATAGTGGCGGTACTGGTGAGTTCCCTCGCTGAGTCCGTAGGAACCACCAACCTACAGGGTAAATTGACTAAATAAATTATGGAAGACGAACCCCGTGGAATCCTGGACCATTGCTCCGACAGCAGTATGGAAGAAAGAATTGGCGGAATCTTGGGTCAATGTTCGGACACCCGCATATGCATCTCATATCGGAACAAAGGTTGGTTGGTTGGTTGGTTCCTTAGTTTAGGGGTTGCGACAACGCGGTCTTGTAGCCCCGTGTACTTTGGGTGTGTGTAGAATCTGTCTGATAACCGGTGTTAATTTTGATGACAGTATTAGTGTGTGTTATCTGTTTTTAGCCTACTTTTCACATTTTGGAAAATGTGTGTCTGTCTGTCTCTCCTTCTGTCTGTCTGTCTGGCTGTGTGTGTGTGTATCCTCCTATCAACTCCTAAACTGCTGCAGAAATCGAAACCAAATTTAGTATGAGTAAAGACCTATACCGGAATATCTCACGTCCATATTTGAAACTGATGTCAGTGCTACCAACTGCTGAAAAAATGCACTATTCCAATATTGGCACACTTGTAGATAACACTATATCAGTTTAATTTCCAGGAGGCCATACATGACAGTGTTGCCAAAATAATTTTAAGCCTTCTGATAGTTCCAATGTGTAAATGCCTACAAATTCTACACTATCAATTGGAATTCAACGAAATTTTTTATGTAATAAATTATGTGTACATAAAGAGATATGACTGAGCGTATGCTTAAGAGCCACCAGGGCTGCCAACTGTTAATAATTGCTCTCTCTATTCTTTTATCCAAATACCAATATATCAGAAAGTATGCAATCCGACAGCTATAAACTATGCATACGTATAGTACCTGACATTTTAGATTAATTTTGGAGTAACTTATATACTTCAGTTCTACCAACATGACTCTAAGCCTGCTGATGGGGCCAATTTTTTAAATACATGTAACTACTATACTATCAGTTGGATTTCTACCAACTTTCGTATGTGCTATGTGTAACATAACAGATATGACTATAAGTATTCTTAACAGCAATCAGGGCTGCCAACTGTTAATAAATGCTCTCTATATTTCTTTAACCTAATATCAATATACCAGGAAGTATGCAAGCCAACAGCCCTATACTTTGCACACGTATAGCGCCTGACATTATAGATTAATTTGGAATAATTAATATAAGTCAGTGCTGCCAACATGATTCTATGCCTGCTGATAGGTGCAATTTTAAAATGCATGTAACTTCTAAACTTGCAAATGGATTTCGTTCAAAATTGGCACAACAAGATAGCATAATATTTCATATTAGGCTATTTCTGACCAGCACATGCATGACATTGTTGTCAACATGCTTTTACGCGTGCTGATAGATCCAATGTCTAAGTGCATAAAACGTCCATTGGACTTCAACCATTCTTTTAATTCTGTACCTTAAGAGATGGAACTAAGAATATATTCAGTCACCAAGCCTGCCAACTGTAATGCTCTATTAGGCTACAGGTATATTTTGAACTAATTAGACATTTCGATATTATCAACTTAATTTCGTCATTATTCTAGATAGGTTCATATACTGTAGATTAATCATTGGCATGAAACTTAATTTTAAGAAAAGTTCGTGCCGGAACTTCTTATTTTAATTTAAGTACAGACTGCAACTTAGCATTTTTCTAATAGTTCCTACTTTTGCCGCCAAGCGCCACCATCAACGACTACTAGGCCAGGTTCAGAACTTAGCTACTAGACGCCACCGCTGTTGGCTCTTGGCAACGAACGTAGAAACCTAAGAGCGTTGTTTACATTCTTAACCTATCCAATTTAGCTTCACACAGGTGTAATTAGTAAATATATTACATGAACCGCCGGCTTTACTTCCCCTCCGAAGGAAGGCATACTGAGGGATTTTTAACGCACTTAAAAATCCTAGTAATCAGCCCTAGTTGGTTCATACCAGTGTCAGGCGATGGGAGTCGATAAGTGGTTTCCTTCAAGTAAAAGTAACTCACAATCAGTTGGTAGAGCTTTGGTCTGTGGTAGGCACACGGCCCTAGATATGCATACTGTAGGTGGCAGGTCCAAATTCGGTCCGTAGAAGTTTAAAACTACGAGGTTCCATTAACTCTTCAATATAATAGCACAAAACGGAAATAATGATAGTTCCGTGTATTGAATTTCGCAAATTAGCGTATGTTTTGAACTAGTTGTTTCATTTTCACGAAATTCTTGTATTCTCTGCCTCATGCAGACAACTCAGAAGGCACGCACTCAGTCACGGAGTGAGGTGTTCTTAACTAAGGCAATGCGGGTGTTAATATTATCTTTCGTCGCCTCCGTAGCGTAGTGGTCAGCATGGTTAGCTGCCGCCCCGGAGGTCCTGGGTTCGATTCCGGCTCTGCCACGAAATTTGTAAAGTGGTATGAGGACTGGAACGGGGTCTACTCAGCCTCGGGTGGTCCAAATGAGTAGAGGGGGTTCGATTCCCCCTTTAAAAATCCTAGTAATCAGCCCTAGTTGGTTCATACCAGTGTCAGGCGATGGGAGTCGATAAGTGGTTTCCTTCAAGTAAAAGTAACTCACAATCAGTTGGTAGAGCTTTGGTCCGTGGTAGGCACACGGCCTTAGATATGCATACTTCGAAGTGGTTTTCCGTGGTTTCCCACTTCGTCTTCGGGCAAATGCCGGGATGGTACCTACGGTAAGGCCACGGCCGCCTCCTTTCAACTTCCTAGCCTATCCATCCCAATCTTCCACCCCTTCCCATCCTTCATGAGGCCCCTGTTCGCTTTGCAGGTGAGGCCGCCTGGGCGAAGTGCTGATCACACCTCCCCAGTTGTATCCATCCCGACCAGATGTTCCAAGCTCCAGGACACTGCCCATAGAGGCGGTAGTGGTGAGTTCCCTCGCTGAGTCCGCGGGAACCCCCAACCTAGAGGGTAAATTGACTAAATAAAAAAAAGTTATCTTTCACGCAAAGTTGTAGTAAAAATGAGGACAGAGTACCACACGGTTAATGATTAAAACAAAATTATTTCAGATTTCAAGTCTTCCTGTACCGGGAATCGAACCCGAGCCTCCTGGGTGAGAGCCAGGTATCCTAGCGACTTGACCATACCAGACATGTGATGGAGAGACTCTTGGCATCAGAGAAGCAACTTCTTGATACAAATTGGTGACTGTGAATACCCTCACGTCGATGGAGAAAATTCAGAATTAGTCCCACACTGAAAAATATTTCACGCTTTTCAAAAATAGCGATTTTAGCACCTAAAAATGAACATTGTAAAGAAATCAATGATAAAGTTTTAGACCTAATCCCAGGATCATCGAGAACTTACATCAGTTTGAATAATTTGATTACTGAAGATGAGAGTGAACTTCTACAATTCCCAATAGAATTTTTAGACAGCATAGGCATAAGTGGATTGCCACCTCATATCCTTCGACTAAAAGAAGGCTAAATTGTGATTTTGTTGAGAAATATTAATGTTACCCAAGATCTCTTGAACGGTACTAGACTGTTGGTTTGGAAGATGCATGACAATTGCTTACACCTGGAAATTATTACTGGCGTAAATGTTGGAAACAATGTCCTACTCCCTCGCCTTGACCTTACGCCATCAGATACCATTTTCCTTCAAAAGGAGGCAGTTTCCAGTACGTTTGGCTTTTTGTATAACTGTCAATAAAGCTCAAGGTCAAACACTAGATCAAGTAGGCATTTATTTACCTCAACCGGTGTTTAGCCACGGAAGGGGAGCGTGATGGCGCAGTGGCTTAGCTGCTCGTCTTTCACCCGGACGGCCGGGGTTCGAATCCCGGTGACAGCGGGGTGGAATTTTCACCTGAAAAATCACGTCAGGAAGGGCATCCGGCCTTAAATCCCCGGCCAAAACCAAAATGAGCCTGCTTGGCTCCGGCGACCCCAATTAATTGGGAAAAAGCTGAAGAAGAAGACAGAGGTGTTTAGCCTCGGACAACTTTACTGTATGCCGCACTATCGCGAGCAAAATCCTTTCACGACGCCAAAGTTCAAATAGAACCAAAAGGCAAGTGAACAGCAAATGTCGAATCGAAGGAAGTTCTATTAGAATTTTGAAACGAATGTTGCGGAGGAGCACAGACCTCAGGAAACGGGGCACAGATTAAATAACAATTATACAAGGACGTCCGCATCCCTAATACGATAACTGTCCTGTGGTCATGGTAAATATATATTGTCCTACATCGGTGATTACTATCCTACATCCTGTTATTTCATTCCCTCAGTTCTATAACAAAGATACAGTATACTCAATCAAATTTACAGCTTAATAAATATAAATTCCTTCTGTGTGAGTTATCTTCTCATTTCTCATCAGTCGCATTTACTTACTATTCTATCTGTAGGGGTGGAGGCGATAGCTGTCTTTACAGAGATGTGCAAATTATTAGATTCGATGTCAGTTTTCCAAAATTGCATTTTTACTTTTCACGGTTTAATGCACTAAGTATGTTTACAAGGCGATGAAATTACTTCAAATGTTTAACCAAGACTCCTAATTATATTTTAATTTAAGAAACTCAAATTAAATTGATTTTTTAGAATTTCCAGTAACAGAGGAGCCTTGCAAATGCAAAATGCCACACGTTTCGTTTTTATTACTTCACTCTACTTTACGTGTGAATTTAGAGCGGAGGGATTTGGGGTCTTTTAACTGATGGGCGCTATTGAACTATTCAAAGATTCATGAACTATGCATTGAAATCACCTGACTTGAATTTTAAAGTCAATGGAAATTTGAAAATGGACCCAGCTCAGATATCCCTCGGAATCCAATGATCTGAAAGTTTCCAGACGCAATTCCTTATGGAAAAAGGTGTAATTCCACGGGAGAGGAAACACTACTAAGTACGACAACAAATGAAGTTGGTCAATAAAATGATTTTGAATAAAAGTAATTATGACTAATTAAAATTATTTATTTAATTCTATTAATTTGGACAACTCTATATGTTAACCAAGAGTTATATCTCTAAATTCAAATATAAGAGACCCATCTTTTATTCTAAATTTATACCATTGTTCATAAGTACCGCTGTAGCCTTAAATTGTGTGGATATCTCTATCTACTTAGTATAAAGCAAAGTTCCCAATTCTTGGATGTAACGGGGAATCTCGAGAGCAACTTGATGGATTTTGATGCGATTTCACCATTCTGAAAAGGATTTCTCGATGAAGGATTAGGTACAAAAACATTTATTTATGACCAAAAGAAGCCGAGTATTTATGATTTCAGTGAATTGAGTTGAAGAAAAACCTAACGTCCATGTGTCTTTTAAGCTTACACTGGGTAAACCATTAAAAATATCGATATTCTCTGAGAATTGTTCAGCATGAAAAGTTCTGCAAGAAAGTCCGCGACAGCTCCCACATCGACCACTGTAAGTGTTTTTACGTTTTCATTTCTTCCAGCAATCGCCATTCAGTGGAAATTTATATCACTAGCTTCAGAGTGAGTTTACGAGCTTGCGAGCGACCTATCACCCTAACTTCAGCCAGCATCAAACTGCCGAGCCGTGTCGAGTTAATTCTTCAGAGAAGAGTATAGCTTATGTGTTTGGAGTTAGCTGTTCACCACGGCCTGACGTCCGTGCGCCTTTTAAGCTTACGCAGGGTAAATAGTGGGACACACACACAGAGGACAGGCAGACACACACACATTTTATCTCATAAGTCAACTTCATCATTTACCCAAAAGCGACGGTACCGTAATGTCTGTTCAGGTCACTAGCATGAAGACATGCAAATGTCATATGGACAGAAGTGCTGTAGGATTGTTGAAGTGGATACTGCGGAGCAGCACGGGTCTTCTAGTTATGATTTAATACGACAAGATCACAACGAGATGCTTCGTTAATTTTAGGAAAGCAAAGACCGTGTGGAATCCTGGTCAAATGTTCTGACACCAGTAGGAAGAACAAACTGGTTATAATCCTATGCCAATGTTCTGAAACCAGTATGGGAGTACAAACCGGGTGGAATCCTGACCACTGTTTTGACACAAGTTAGGAAGACGAACCGCCTGGAATCCTGGGGCATTGTTCCGACACCAGTATGAATGAACAAACTGGTTGGAATCCTATGCCAATGCTCTGAAACCAGTATGGGAGAACAAACCCGTTGGAATCCTGACCATTGTTTTGACACAAGTTTGAAAGACGAACCGCTTGGAATCCTGGGTCATTGTTCGGACACCAGTATGGAAGAACGAACTGGTTGGAATCGTATGCAAATGTTAAGAAGCCAGTATGGAAGTACATACCGACGTAAAACACGGGGTGGGGGGAGCATTGCCCTCAAGCTTAAAAAAAGAAGTAAAAAGAAAATAATCGTATTCTTCTAAAGGTACAACACAATATTAATAATAAAAAATACAAAAAAAGGAAAAAAGAATTAAAATACTTATAATGATAACACGCTCTCTAGCTGTAATCATTAACGAACCAATTCAAAATCTTAATAAAATTAAACCATATGATAAAATATCTTCCCCAAAAATATATCTCAAATTACAAAATTCGCCGCCCACTGCGTAATAAAGCTACATTTCCCGTCCCCGACTTAAGGAAATGCGTACTGAGGATACCTTGAGTGGTATACATAGGTTCAACTTACATTTTCGGCATGAAGAAGAGTTTTTAGTTTAGTGTGAAATATTTGTCTGTATTATTAGGGACCCTGACATTTCGCGAGAACTCTATTCGCGAAATTTTCCGAAACTCAACAGAAATCTCTTATTTCTGTTATTGACCTCTAAATTTGGAGATTATCCGAAATTGAAGTCTAGAAATGACGAATTATTGTCGCAATATTTTGAAATTATAAGTTTCGAAAAACAAAACAACCGCGAAATAACATGGAATTACATAATATTTTAAAAATCTCTCCGACTCATAACTTTGCGACATCCAGTATGGTTAATTCAAAATTCCATTTCATGGCGAAATTTCCATCGAACTTCCGTTCCATCGGATATGCTATAAACTAACTATTTATCTCGAACTCAGCCAGTGTGGGATGGATATACAGGAAAACAGAAGATGGGGGCAACCGGATTGAACCGGGGACCTCTCGATCTGCAGTCGAATGCTGAGCTATACCCACTGCGACTAGCGTTGGTATTGACAGAAGATTGGACTCAACCAGTGCAGTGTGGGATCGAATATACAGGAAAGGAGAAGAATTTATTTATTTATCGTATGGCTTTTAGTGCCGGGAATGTCCGAGGACATGTTCGGCTCGCCTGAGTCTGTAGCTGATTGCAGCGGACACCCTTATTAGGGTGAGCTACAAGTTCCGTTCAATTTCAAGTAGTTCCAGCTTTCACTACCAGATATCAATGATACCTAGTAGTGAACGTTGGAACTTTGATAGAGCGTTCCCGACGAAATATAACCTAACAATTTTGCTTTACACAAGTTTATTCTGTGAAAGGATCTTTTATTTGCCATAAATCTATGACATGGGACTGCCGGCTTTACTTTCCCTCCGAAGGAAGGCATACTGAAAGATTTTTAACGTTCTTAAAAAATCGGATGACTTCAGTCGGGTTTGGACCCGCTATCATGGGCACAGCTGTTCAGGAGAAGAAGGGGGCACCCGGGTTTGACCTCTCGATCTGCAGTCGAATGCTCTACCACTGAGCAATACACCCACTATGGCCAGTGCTAGTATTTGCAGAAGATTGAACTCATCCAGTGCAGTGTGGGAAGGAATATAGAGGAAAAGAGAGCCAGGGGACAGCCGGGTTTGAACCGGGGACCTCTCGATCAGCAGTCGAATGCTCTACCACTGAGCTATACCCCCACTGAGACTGGTGTTAGTATTGGCAGAAAATTGAACTCATCCAGTGTAGGGTGGGATGGAATATACAGGAAAAGAGAAGAAGGGGGCACCCGGGTTTGAACCGGAGACCTCGCGATCTGAAGTCGAATGCTCTACCTCACGTGCAGATAACCTTCAAACACGCAATGCCAGCTAAATAGGCGCAAAACAGAAGAGGAACAAGAAGAAGAAGAAGAAGCAGGAAAAAAAAGAAGAAGAAAATAAGAAAATGTAGCCCCATGACTAAGACATGTTTATATGATTCACAGAATTCACTTGTATTCACACAATGATGGAAGACGAACCGCGTGGAATCCTGGACCATTACTCCGACAGCAGTATGGTTGAAAGAATTGGCGGCATCTTGAATCAATGGTCGGACACCAGCATATGCATCTCAAATCGGAACAAAGGTTAGTTGGTTCTTAAGTCATGTAGCCCCGTGTACTTTGGGTGTGTGTAGAATCTGTCTGATAACCGGTGTTAATTGTGATGACTGTATTAGTGTGTGTTATGTGTTTTTTAATTTAAGTACAGACTGCAACTGCAATTTTTCAAATAGTTCATACTTTTGCCGCCAAGCACCGACGTCAAGGACTACTAGGCTAGGTTCAGAAGTTAGCTACTAGACGCCACTGCGGTCGGCTCTTGGCAACGAACATAGAAACCTAAGAGCGTTGTTTACATTCTTAACCTATCCAATTTAGCTTCTCACAGGTATAATTAGTGGAAGGTTCTTTAACATATCATAAATCTATGACATGGACTGCCGGCTTTACTTCCCCTCCGAAGGAAGGCATACTGAGGGATATGTAACGCTCTTAAAAATCCTAGTAATCAGTCCTGGTTGGTTCATACCAGTGTCAGGCGATGGGAGTCGATAAGTGGTTTCCTTCAAGTAAAAGCTACGCGGCATTCATTATTCACTGTACCTCTTGTGGTAACTCAGTTGGTAGAGCTTTGGTCTGTGGTAGGCACACGGCCTTAGATATGCATAGGTGGCAGGTCCAAATTCGGTCTGTTGAAGTTTAAAACTACGAGGTTCCATTAACTCTTCAATATAATAGCACAACACGGAAATAATGATAGTTCCGTGTATTGTATTTCGCAAATTAGCGTATGTTTTGACTTAGTTGTTTCATTTAAGATCTGGCTTTTCACGAAATTCATGTATACTCGGCCTCATGCAGACAACTCAGAAGGCAAGCACTCAGTCACGGCGACTCTTCTAAAGGTACAACACAATATTAATAATAAAAAATACATAAAAAAGGAAAAAGAATTGAAATACTTATAATGATAAACACGCTCTCTAGCTGTAATCATTAACGAACCAATTCAAAAACTTAATAAAATTAAACCATGTGATAAAATATCCACCCCCAAAAAATATCTCAAATTACAAAATTCGCCGTCGCCTCCGTAGCGTAGCGGTCAGCATAGTTAGCTGCCGCCACGGAGGTCCTGGGTTCGATTCCCGGCTCTGTCACGAAATTTGAAAAGTGGTACGAGGACTGGAACGGGGACTACTCAGCCTCGGGTGGCTCATTTGAGTAGAGGGGGTTCGATTCCCCCTCAGCCATCCTCGAAGTGGTTTTCCGTGGTTTCCCACTTCGTCTTCGGGCAAATGCCGGGATGGTACCTTCTTCAAGGCCACGACCGCCTCCTTCCCTCTTCGTGGCCTATCCATCCTAACCATCCCTTACCTTCCCTCATGAGGCCTCTGTTCGCATTGCAGGTAAGGCCGTCTGGGCGAGGTGCCAATCCCACCTCACCAATTGTATCCCTTCCGATTCGATGTTCCCAGCTCTAGGACACTGCCCGTAGAGGCGGTAGTGTGAGTTCCCTCGCTGCGTCAGAGGTTCCACCAACCTGGAGGGTAAACGACTAAAAAAAAAAATTCGCCGCCGACTGCGTAATAAACCTATATTTTCCCGCCCCCGACTTAAGGAAATGCGTACTGAAGATACCTTGAGTGGTATACATTGGTTCAACTTATATTATCGCCATCAAGACGAGTTTTTAGTTTAGTGAGCAAATTTTTTCTGTATTATTAGCGATCCTGACATTTCGCGAGACCTCTATTCGCGAAATCTTCCGACACTCAACAGAAATCTCCTATTTCTGTTATTGACCTCTAAATTTGGAGATTATCCAAAATTGGAGTCTAGAAATTACGAATTAGTATCTCAATATTTTGAAATTATACCGTTTTGAAAAACAAAAACAACCGCGAAATAATTTGGAATTACATAATATTTTAAAAATCTCTCGGTCTCGTAATTTTGCGACATCCAGTAACTTATGATTTATCCAAAATTCCATTTCATGGTGATATTTCCATCGAAATTTCGTTCCATCGAATATGCTCTAAACTAACTATTTATCTCGAACTCAACCAGTGTGGGATGGATATACAGGAAAACAGAAGATGGGGGCACCCGGATTGAACCAGGGACCTCTCGATCTGCAGTCGAATACTCTAGCACAGAAGAAGAGAAGAGCAGCGATGAGACAATACAAGGTTGGTGCGCCGTTTGAACGGATCGCCATCGATGTAGTGAGCCCATTCTCTACGACTGAGAGTGGGAATAAATACAGCTTGGTAGCAATAGATTACTTCAGCAAGTGGGTAGAAGCATATGCAATGACCAACCAAGGAGCTGAGCTATACCCACACGGAGATAGTGTTTGCATTGTCCGAAGAGTGGTCTCAACCAACGTGTTGTGGATATACAGGAAAAGGGAAGAAAGGGCCACCCGGGTATGAGCAGGGAACCTCTCGATCTACAGTCGAATGCTCTACCAATGAGCTATACTCCCACTGTGGCTAGCGCTAGTATTGCCAGAAGATTGAACTTAACGAGTGCAGTGTGGGATGTAATACACATGAAAAGAGAGGTAGGGGATACCCGAGTTTGAACCGAGGACCCCTCGTTCTGCAGTCGAATGCTCTACCACTGAGCTATACCCCCACTGTTACCAATGCTAGTATTGGCAGAAGATTGAGCCCAACCAATGCAGTATGGGATGGAATATACAGCAAAAGAGAGGTATGGGGCACCCGGGTATGACCCGGGGACCTCTCGATCTGCAGTCGAATGCTCTACCTCTGAGCTATACTCCCACTGTGGCTAGCGCTAGTATTGGCAGAAGATTGAACTCAACCAGTGCAGTGTGGGTTGGAATAAACAGGAAAAGAGTAGAAGGGGGCACACGGGTTTGAACCGCGGTCCTCACGATCTGCAGTCGAATGCTCTACCTCTGAGCTATACCCCCACTGTGACCAGTGTTAGTATAGGCAGAAGATTGAGTTCAACCAGTGCAGTATGGGATGGAATATACAGGAAAAGAGGAGAAGGGGGCACCGGGGTTTGAACCTGGGGCCCCTCGATCTGCAGTCGAATGCTCTACCATTTAGCTATACCCCCACTGTGACCATTGCTAGTATTTGCAGAAGGTTGAACTCAGCCAGTGCAGTGTGGGAATGGAATATACAGGAAAAGACAGGTAGGGGCACCCGGGTTTGATCCGGAGGCCCCTCGATCTGCAGTCGAATGCTCTACCACTGAGCTATACCTCCACTGTGACCAGTGTTAGTATTGGCCGAGGATTGAGTTCAACCAGTGCAGAATGGGATGGAATATACAGGAAAAGAGAAGAGGTGGGCACCGGGGTTTGAACCGGGGACCTCTCGATCTGTAGTCGAATGGTCTACCACTGAGCTATACCCCCCACTGTCCCTAGTGTGGGTATTGTCCGAAGAGTGGTCTCAACCAGCGTGTGATGGATACAGGCTACAGGAAAGGAGAATTAGGGGGCACCTGGTTTTGAACCACGGACCTCTCGATCTGCAATCGAATGCTCTACCACTGTAGTCCAGTGCAATTAGACAAAATTGACCTCTGACTCGGACAAAATTAATAACAAGCTGAAAATTGGTGGAAACGTTAAGAACAATGTCCTAAACGAAATCCCAAAAGTCCCAAAAAATCCGAGCTGGGAAAAGTCGACATCTTGAAAAAAAATGCCGCCATCTTGGATTTTTCAGTTCTGGGTCATATATTTCGAACTAGTGGTCCTAGTGAGGTCAGACTGGTGTCAAATTGACCAGATTGTACTGTCGAAGTCTCGGAAACATTAATAAGATATACTAGACGCATTCTTACAGCTTTTTAAATTATTTTAGTACTGTTAATAATATAAATAGTGTGTTCAATGTTCGATGTTGACCTGTTATTACGCACTAACTTAGTAAAGTTACCTGAATTGGTGGAATAAGAGTAATTCTAAAGATAAAATGAATATACAAACTTATCGCCTTCAAATCCGTCGACGATTCACACTTGCCGCCTTTATGCAGCAGAGCAGAGCGAAGCGAAAAACCAGTCCTGTGTGGTAACGTTTGACCAACCACTCTATGCAAAAGCGTTGGCTATCGTGCTCTCGGTCGAAGAAAATAGACCCTTATCAAATAATACTTTGCGGTTTGGAGGTTTCCACCTCTTGCTGTCCTTTATGGGCGCTGTAGGATCTTTAATGTCTGGAAGTGGCTTAGAGGACTTGTGGGTGGAAATTTATGCAAAGAATTCAAGTTGCTCTCGCCAGTGTCCTCATCGACGACATAAAAGGGGATACGATTTTAACCGAAGAACTTAAAGCAGTTCACCGAAAGGTACTTTTAGAGGAAGAAACAGTTGCAAGCATCCGCAACACTGCATGTCTCGCTGACGCCTCCAGTCGGTTTTACGCCAAGTTCGACGAAGTCGCCAAATCAGGTCACACAGCGAAATTGTGGACTGAGTATTTCAAAATGGTAACCATCAAGCGTCTTTTCGTGAGAGCCGAACGTTCCGGGGAATGGAATCTTCACCTGTTTTGTGTGCAGAGCATGATTCCATACTTACATGCTGCAGGGCATTTTAATTATGCCAAATACGCTGACATTCACCTCCAGCAAATGTTGAGGATAAATGAAACCATGACTGCGTCCGAAATCGAACAATTTGTGACGAAAGGCTTCTTCACCGTCTGAAGATCCGACAAATTCTGGTGTGGAGTTTGGACGGATATGGCAATCGAACAGATGCTGATGCGTACTATGAAGTCAGCGGGAGGACTGACACACGGCCGCGGAATGTTTGAAGAGGTGATAGCTCGATGGGTGACCGCCATGCCTGTAACGTCTGGTATTGTCGATGCAATGGAACGCTTCAGTGGTGTTTTCTCTGAATTTTGCGATCAACACGTCGAACTTCGAGAGACACGACAAGGCAGAGACAAAGGGGATGTTGACAAGACGACAGAGTGGCTGCGTTCTCACAACCCTTTCGTGGAACTTCCTCTTCTTTTGTCTCTGCGTACACGTGTGGTTGCCGACGACACCGTGAACTGCGACGAATCCCATGCCCTTGGTTTGCAAGCCATGAAGTCAATCGTAGCTCAATGCCTCAGCGACGTCCACTTGAAGAGGAAGGACAAATTTCGTTCCCTTGGAAGTATGGCCAAGATCATTAAAATTAAGGACACCACAGTGGAAATACACCCGAACCTACTGTTTCATCGACTCCTTTGCAAAATACGAAGTAAGGAAGAGCTTTCAACGTACTTGACTTACGAGTTGGCCGCAAGACCACCAGCTCTATTTGATGGCACACTTCTGCGGAAAGGCACAAAGTCCAAGAAGAGTTTTCAAGCTGCGAAGAAGATTTGCCATCAAACCCTGTGTTCACGGTCGACGGAGGTTTCCTTCTGCATCGAAATGTTTGGACCTGTCCTGCAACCTACTCCCAAATTTGCCAGCAAAACGACAATTATATTGAAATCCATTTAGGCAAAAAGACAACTGTTGTGTTTGATGCCTATGGTGCCCCAACAACCAAAGATGAAGAACATGCCAGGAGAACTGGCAAAGAGGCACCAGACGCAGTTATGGAAGATTTCAAGCCATCTACTGTACCACAAGGAGTGTTTTTTATCAAACGAGAACAACAAGACGCGTTTCATTTCTCTCCAAACAAAACACCATACAACAGCAGGCATTGAGGTTATTCAAGCTGAAGGCGACGCTGATACCCTGATTGTTTCAACGGCAGCCGAAACTTCAAGGAAAAAAAAGTCAGTTCTGTGATTGTGGGAGAAGATACTGATCTGCTCGTCTTGATGGTTTCTGTTCCTGATGTTCACGACGACATTTCCATGTTTATGCCGGAAAGAAGAATGGAAAAGGCAAGATTTTCAAAAGCGGAAAACTCAAGTGTGACCTTGGAAGCTTGCTTCCAATTCTCCCTTTCTTCCACGCTGCTACTGGTTGTGACACCACATTTTCTTTTCTTCTTCTTTTCTTAGTCGTTTACCCTCCAGGTTGGTGGAACCCACGGACTCAGCGAGGGAACTCACCACTACCGCCTCTTCGGGCAGTGTCCTAGAGCTGGGAACATCTAATCGGAGTGGATACAACTGGTGAGGTGTGATTGGCACCTCGCCCAGGCGGCCTCGCCTGCAAAGCGAACAGGGGCCTCATGAGGGAAAGTAATGGATGGTCAGGATGGATAGGCAATGAAGAGGGAAGGAGGCGGCCGTGGCCTTGAAGAAGGTACCATCCCGGCATTTGCCCGAAGACAAAGTGAGAAACCACGGAAAACCACTTCGAGGATGGCTGAGGTGGGAATCGAACCCCCTCGACTCATTTGGAACACCCGAGGCTGAGTAGACCCCGTTCCAGTCCTCATACCACTTTTCAAATTTCGTGGCAGAGCCGGGAATCGAACCCAGGACCTCCGGGGCGGAGTGACACCACATCCGCCCCCTTTAGAAAGGAAAAAATCAGGTCCTTCAAGCAGCTTAAAGAAAACGCTAAATTGCGCAGTAAGGTCCATGTTTTCAACAAGCCAGTTGCATCGCACAAAGAAATCTCTGCAGCAGCAGAGGCTTTCTTTCTTTCTTTCTTTCTTTCTTTCCTTATATGGATGCCCCATAACTAGCCGATTGGACACCAAAACTGCAGATCCGGATGTGAGCGCAAATGCGCTTGCCTACTGAGTGGCCTACGCTGCACAACAATGTGCGGATACTGCGCTGGTCACGGATGTGCGAACCGCCCAGAGGAGAGCATCGACGTTGACGACGAGGGCAAGTTATTTCGAAATATATATAGACATTATCTGCACAAAAGATAAGATTCTCACTGTTCCTTTATTTACAGATCTCATGGAACCACCAAACGACGGAAGCCGCTAAGCATTACAAGTCAAAGTTTACATCTCTCATAGTGTCTCTGTATTTAATACTGACGATAATTTAAGCATTTTAGATGTGATACTCACAATTTCAAGAATATGATTTATAATTTTAGGCTTAAATACATTATTTGCATTGGCAGTTTTAGCTATTGTGACAGGAACGGTCAAAATCGAACTTTAAACACTCTATTTATGTTAATATTACTTAATTGAATAAAACCGCTGTAAGAACGCGTCTAACTTATTTTATTAATGTTTCTGAGAATTTGGCAGTAAAATCCAGTCAATTTGACACCAGTCTGACCTCGCTAGGACCACTTGTTTGAAAGATATGGCCAAAAACGGAAAAATCCAAGATGGCGGCAGTTTTTCCAAGATGGCGGCTTTTGCCCAGCTCGTATTTTTTGGAACTTTTGGGATTTCTTTTAGGACATGGTTCTTAACGTTTCCACCAATTTTCAGCTTGTTATTAATTTTGTCCAGGTTTAAAACTAATTTCACTGGACTATGAGCTATACCCCCACTGTGACTAGTGTTGGTATTATCCGAAGAGTGGTCTCAGCCACCGTTTGATAGATATACAGGAACAGGGAATAAGAGGGCAGCCGGGTTTGAACCGGGGACCTCTCGATCTGCAGTCGAATTCTCTACCACTGAGCTATACCCCCAGGTTGACCAGTGTTAGTATTGGCAGAAGATTGAACTCAACCAGTGTAGTGTGGGATGGAATATACAGGATAAGAGCAGAAGGGGGTACCCGGGTTTGAACCGAGGACCTCTCGATCTGCAGTCGAATGCTCTACCACTTTACTATACCCCCACTGTGACTAGTGTTATTATTGGCAGAAGATTGAACTCAACCCGTGCAGTGTGTGATGGAATATACAGGATAAGAGCAGAAGGGGGTACCCGGGTTTGAACCGGGGACCTCACGATTTGCGGTCTAATGCTCTACCAATGAGCTATACTCCCACTGTGTCTATTGTCCGTCCAGAGTTAAGAGTGTACTACGAGCTCTTATGGGCTTTTACATTTAGCGGATTCACCTAGAATTGATGACTACGAAGTCTTTAAAACTGGATTTTCGCGGTGTTATTTAATAGGTTAATGGTCATGAGTGGAGAGTACATGATCCTCAGCATTCATTGAATGATATGTAATTCTTACATTCTTGATATGCAACATGATTTTGTAAAGTATCTGACAGCAGTGTTGGAGCGCTGGATGGAACAGCGCGCACGCTGTAGTACGTGCCTTAGATCTCCACTGAACGCGCGAGTCCAGGTCTCTCCAAGATATTTGAAACAGTGTTGGCGTGTAAGGATCATTTTGTGCAATATAAAAATAATTGTGGTTTAGGTATAAGTGGTATTAAAGATATGGCTGATGTTCCGTTTGCGACGCGTAAACCCGGGGAAATTTTAAGGCGCAGAGAACGACAGATAGTTTGTAACGTTTACAATTATATAAAGAGCAAGAATCAGGAGAAAAGTGCGACTGTACGTTTTTGAACAACCCGTGATGATATTATATTATTATTATTATTATTATTATTATATATATATAATTCGTTGAGGCCATCTAGGACCACGCTAAGTCTTGCTACACTTGGCAATTTGTTTCGCCTTCCTCTGAGCCCAGACTTCCCTCATTCTCTGTGAGTGGGCCATCTTGCGCTCCGCTGTCCAAGTGGTACCTTGTCTTCTTTTCGGGTTCGATGTCTCGTCTCGGGTTAGCCCATTAGTCAGTATCTTTTTGCGGAAGAGATCTCTATTGAAGGCGTCGTCGGGTTTTAGATGCAGCATTTTGAGGTCGTCTTTGGTATTCATAAACCAGGGCATTGTGATTTTGGGTTTGGAGTCAAAGAAATTAAAAATCTGTTTAGTCATCCTGTTTCCGTCCATTCGTTTGAGATGACCGTAATACCGTGCCCGCCTTTTACGGATCGATTCTGAAATTTTCTCTATTTCACTGTAGACTTCTTTGTTGGATTTTTTTATAGTGGATACCATTCTTGTAATTTGATCCCATTATACCTCTGACGATTTTGCGCTCTTTTTTCTCCAGTTCTTCAAGGAGTCCTTTATTAGCATTTAGGGATAGGATTTCGGCTGCATACATAACTACTGGTTTCAGAACAGTTTCATAATGACGTAGTTTAGTATTTTTGGACAGGCATTTTTTGTTGTATATTGAGCGCGATGTTTGATAGGCTATTTCGAGTTTGCGTACTCGTTCCTTGAGTGCTTCTTTGTCCAGTCCACTTTTCATGATGATCTCTCCCAAGTACTTAAATTTTTCCACTCTGTTGATCTTCCCGTATTTTGTCTGCAGTTTTGCTGGGGCGTCTTTGATGTTGGTCATTACTTCTGATTTTTCGAATGATATCTGCAAGCCAGTTTGTTCAGCGATTTCTTTTAAAAGGTCGATTTGCATCTTAGCAGTTTCTACGTCGTTCGACAGAATGGCGATGTCATCAGCGAATGCTTGACAGTCGACTATGATCCCCTTGGATTTTGCTCCCATTCTCAGAGGTCTATACTCAGTTTCTAATAATTTTGTTCGCCAGGTCCGAATGACTTTTTCGAGGACGCAGTTGAAAAGCATTGGAGAGAGCCCGTCACCTTGTCTGACTCCCGTTTTGACCTCAAAGGAATCCGACAGACATCCCAGGAACTTTACTTTGGATTTTGTTTCAGTTAGGGTGGCTCTAATTAATGCCAGCAGTTTCAGGTCAACCCCGAATTCGTTGAGGATGTTCAACAGAACTTCGCGGTCTATCGAATCGTAAGCCTTCTTAAAGTCCACAAAGACTGATACGTACGATTTGGACCTGAGATTGCAATATCTAATGATTGTTTTGAGGTTGTGGATCTGTTCGGCAGTTGAAAGACCCTTTCTGAATCCCCCTTGGTATTCTCCTATTTGATGCTCAACTTCGGCTTCTAATCGCTCCAGGATAGCAAGTGAGAGAATTTTGTATGTTACCGGTAGGAGGGATATTCCTCTGTAGTTGTTGACGTTTTTCATGCTGCCTTTCTTGTGTAACGGATGGATCAAGGCCGTTTTCCAATCTTCTGGTAGAATTTCATTTTTCCAAATTTGTTCTATTTGCTTCTGCAAGATTTCAACTGCTTCTTCGGGAGCATATTTCCAAAGTTCTGCAACTACAGAGTCTTCCCCGGGCGCTTTGTTGTTTTTTAGTCGAGCAATGTGACGCTTGATTTCGTCTTTGTTGGGTGGTCTTGATTCTGGGCATCTGCGAATGGGTTCCTCGGTCTTGATGGGATTTTTGGGTTGGTCGCAATTTAGTAAATTCTTAAAGTAATCAGCTAGGATGGTACAATTTTCTTCATTTGAGGTCGCCAGTGTACCGTCCTTTCGCTGAAAGCATAACGACGGAGGTTTATAACCCGTAAGTTTCCTTTTGAACGTTCCGTAGTACTCTCTGGTGTTGTTTCTTTTAAAGTCTTGGTCGATCGTCTCAATAAGTGACTTTTCATATTTACGTTTCTCAGCTCGGATCACTTTAGCTGTCTGGGCTCGTTGGACTTTGTAGGTTTCCCAATCAGTTTGCGATTTTGTTGAGTAATATTGTTTCCATGCATCGAACCTTTTCTTGAGAACTGAAACACATGTATCATTCCACCAGGCATGTTTCTTGCTTCTTTTAATTTCTGCAATTTCCTTGGCAGCCTCGATCAGGCGGTTTTTTGTGTTGTTAAAGTCACAGTCGATTGGTCGAGCCTTTTCCTGGAACTCGGTTACATTCTGTGTGAGTTTATCAGTGTCGAAGCGAATAATTTGTTTGGGCGTCTTGTTGGTGTTTGAAGGGACCGGTTTGAATTTAATTATGGACATATAGTGGTCTGAAGCCACGTTTATGCCTTTTTTAACCTTAACATTCATAATTTCAGGGCTGTTTTTCCTAGAGATTGCGACGTGATCTATTTGAAACTCTCCGATGGCGTCGACAGGAGATCGCCATGTTGTCTGCTTTCTGGGAAGATGGCGAAAGTGTGTCGACATGATCTGCAAGTTATGGTTTTCGCAAATGGAGACCAATCTCTCACCATTTTGATTGGTTCTTTTGTGGGCAGGATAGTTTCCAATGATTTTCCTATACTTGTGTTCTCGACCAAGTTGAGCATTGAAGTCCCCCATAAGAAGTTTAACATGGTGTTTAGGAATTTTGGCGAGCTTTTCATCCAGTAGGTCTCAAAAGTTATCCACTTCGTCCGGGTCAGATCTGTTCTTGTCATTTGTGGGGGCATGTGCGTTAACTAGGCTGTAGGTTTTGTTGGCGCATTTGATTGTTAATATGGATAATCGGTCATTAATTGGCTCAAAATTTGCGACCGACTTAAGGATTCTGGTTCTCACAGCAAACGCTGTTCCAAGCATCACAGATCCATTGAGGACCCTCTTTTGAGCTCTGCTCTTGAAAAAGCGGTAACCTTCAGATTCGAAAGTCTCTTCGTCTGGGTAACGTGTTTCTTGTAGGGCAATGATACATATCTGATTTTCATGTAGTGCGTCGGTGAGAGATTTCAGTTTGCCAATTTGTGTAAGGGTGTTAATGTTGAACGTTGCTAGAAAGGTTTTTGATTTGGTTCTGAGTTTCTGACTGGTTGGGATACACCGAGACGCTCCGACTCGTCTCTCGCATGATGTCGAGTCTCCCCCAGAATCCGAATGAGACTCGTGCGTCGTAGGTTTCACGACGAGGGATTTATCCGAAGACTTACCCCCTGGGGTAAAAGAAATGTTGAAATGTTTTGCCATCATGCTCACTTGACTTGAGTTTGTTTTGGACGCATACGCATCCATGTTGCAACTAAGGTTGTTAGCACTAGAGGTTGCCTCAAGGTGTTTTCTGGCTTCTCTATACTACCAAGGCTTCAAGCCTGGGAGTCCCCCAGCACTGATCGGTTCGTCGACCCAGCTTCCCGCTGGGATTGGTTACCCAACCTTCCACTGGGTTGCTCGACTTAACAGGGGCACCTCGTGTAGGTTACGTGCTGGAGTTGGAGTGAAAGAGGCTAAGTTGGATTCTCTTGCTGAATCCAATTGGTTAATGTTGCAGATGTTAGCAACGACGCATTTCACTCCCATTTGCCAGAGTCACAATGACTCCTCCCAGGTTTATTCCTGGGAACCTATTATTATTATTATTATTATTATTTTTATTTATTATTATTTAGTCGATTTACCCTCTAGGTTGGTGGTTTCCACGGACTCAGCGAGGGAACTCACCACTACCGCCTCTATGGGCAGTGTCCTGGAGCTTGGAACACCTGGTCGGGAGGGATACAACTGGGGAGGTGTGATCAGCACGTCGCCCAGGTGGCCTCACCTGCAAAGCGAACAGGGGCCTCATAAGGGAAGGTAAGGGATGGTGAGGATGGATAGGCAAGGAAGAGGGAAGGAGGCGGCCGTGGCCTTGAAGAAGGTACCATCCCGGCATTTGGCCGAAGACGAAGTGGGAAACCACGGAAAACCACTTCGAGGATGGCTTAGGGGGAATCGAACACCCTCTACTCATTTGGGCCACCCGAGGATGAGTAAACCCCGTTCCAGACCTACTACCACTTTTCAAATTTCGTGGCAGGACCTCCGGGGCGGCAGCTAACCATGTTGACCGCTACGCTACGGAGGCGACATTATTTTTATTTATTTAGTAAATTTACCCTCTAGGTTGGTGGTTCCCACGGACTCAGCGAGGGAACTCACCACTTCCGCCTCAATGGGCAGTGTCCCGGAGCTTGGAACATCTGGTAGGGTTGGATGCAACTGGGGAGGTGGGATCAGCACTTCGCCCAGGCGGCCTCACCTGCAAAGCGAACAGGGGCCTCATGAGCGAGGGGAAGGGATGGAAGATAGGGATGGATAGGCTAGGAAGAGGGAAGGAGGCGGCCGTGGCCTTACAGTAGGTACTGTACCCGATATCCGGATAGTAGGCTGTCAGATATCCGCCCCCTCAATCGGATTGCCAATAATCAAACGCACCGGCACAGCTACATCAATGAAAATGGCACTGACAGATACTATCGAGATTAGAGCACAATAGTTAACAAGAAATTATTGTGGAACACACCAAAATATACGGGGGTTCATACTTACCTTTACTTACCTCTTAAATTTATCTCGGGGACTGGGTTGTCAACTGGATCACTTAAAAGTATGCCCACACAATAACCTCCACCATGATATTCAAAATGAACCAGAACGAAGACGAGAAACTTTAAACTGCACAATAATTTATTTCACAAAAAGAATGATTTCAACAAAAATGAAACAACAAAATCAACGTGGCAATCAGAAGCCATCGACCACATAACCATGTCCTCCTGTAGGACCTGTATTCTCTACATATAATGTTTCAGCTTTCTCAAGCTCATAGCAACGTAAAATAATAATGCACATGGAATGGAAACGGGATTTGGGATGAGACACATATATCAATTGTTTTGCGTGTTTATACACTTCACATTTTATTTATAGCCACAAGGCTATTATGGAACGTCCTTGGCCTCTGTAACACAGTTGTCCGGGCCAGCTGCAATGCACCTGTATCGTCAAAGTGGACTCCCGTTCGTTCCACCCTCGCATAAGCGTGTTACCTCAGAGCTTGGCTCTCCTTTTCAAACACGTAAATGTTCACATCTCAACTGAAATATTATCACGCAAATGTCTTACATGCTTCATTCAAACACCAGTGGATTCCTCCAATAATCCCAAATCATGATTAATTGTTTAAACCACTTGTTTAATTAGCGTTGTTTAGAGTATAAAAACAAAACTCTAAATGTTAATTAATTATTTATAACAATAATAAAATTGTTTATAACAATGTCCAATGACAATTGAAAATTTTATACACGCCTGTATTAATCACTATCATTTCAAATTATTATCAAAGATATTTACAAAATTATTTACAATATTAATTGTTTATATTATTTATACAAGAAATACATTAAACCACACGTTTATCCGGTTGATAATTACTCAAATCGTGATGATATAATCGACCAATGAAGGTTAGTTATATTTAACTGTCAAATTCAGGTTTATTAAGGTTTAATAATAATTATTAATATTTGTGACGGTAACCTCCATTCAAAATCTTTATCTCAAATTATTTAACACTCTTGTTAATTTTAACAGTATCTTCATATGAATAATCTTTCAAAGAACAAGAACAATACATTTAGCGGGAAAATACTTCGCTTATAACGCACAAAATTGCACAAAAATTGGCCCAAAATTCATCATATATCTTCATATATATGGCATAAAAATCTTCCAAACTACACACAAAAACCTCCACTTATAAATTCATCAACTTCATTAATTATTGTGGGGACCTACTTCATTATTCAAGGGCATTATTCAACAGCGACTTTTACACGTCCACTGAACTAACGTTTATACATCCATTGTTCCTCTTTAAAAATTCTTATATTCATCAATTGTAATAATGACTGTTATTATTTAACCTTCGTGGGTTTCATTCATGAATCGATATGAAGTAAAAATTTGCCAATCACAAATAAATTTAATAGCGAATACGATTAGACACTCCTGCCTGGTCTATCAAAATTGAGATTAACATCGTCAAAGTAACGCAGTATAAAAATACTATCTTCAAACAAAGTTCATCTAAACTGCAAAATAGTCGAATAGAATACAATTAGATTGTGGAATGCAAACATTATTGTTCCAATCTATAATTGAGAAAAACTCCTATCAAATGTTCATTACTATAGTGTATTCAATAAATTGTAATCAAGGTTCGTATTTCATAAAATTGTCTATAATGCAATGATAAATGTCT
Organism: Meconema thalassinum; assembly: GCA_946902985.2. Taxonomy (NCBI): domain Eukaryota; kingdom Metazoa; phylum Arthropoda; class Insecta; order Orthoptera; family Tettigoniidae; genus Meconema; species Meconema thalassinum. The sequence continues at coordinate 123,594,820 of OX336396.1, read as the reverse complement.
ATGTTGCAATCATGTTCATAAGACGACTAGTATTTCAAAGATCGTCGATATCGTAATAGATTTTAACGCTCTAAAATCTTTTAATTATTCTTCTTTCTTGAGGATGACAGAAAATTGGTCAAAGTAATTTACTGAATAGAATTACTTTAATGAAGTGACACGCTGTCTGAATTCAAATCTGCCATAGCAAATCGTTAACTTTACAGTCAAATCGTGACTACACAAATATGCAAATTACTGAAAGAATCTAAATTATCAGTCTCAACTGATCCAAAATTATTAAGTATGCCAATGACATAGCAATGTCTCAAAAATCGAAGAAAAAGGCATAAATCATCGAAGTGTACTGAGTACAGAAATATCAATCAAGAAAATGGGGCAAAAGATAGGACAGAAAATATGGGAAAATGGTTGCTCAGATATCGCTACAAGACTCAAATAATACAAGAAACGTTCACGACTACCTTATCTGTTGATTGAAGATCTAGAGGAAAGTTTTCAAAGAAAACTGCTGTTGGTTCCATTTCACCAGCGTAAAGATGTGCTCCGTCCTCGAACCTGGAATCAGCGTCCTCGGAGAATCGAACTGCTTCCTCCTCCGAAATTGCACTGCTCCGTGGATACGAAAAACATCCTTCTGGCAAAACTCTTCTTTGTGCGCCGGGACAACCCTGGCCTCTCTTGAAAGTTCCCTGAAGTTCTTGCAGGAATTCGCCCTGAAGTTTATTGTAGTTATTTCCGCAGAAATATTCATAGTTGTGGAGTATGAAAATATTTCCACTGTTATCTGGTATAATTCAGCGATGGATTCACGATGCATGAGTGTAGTTGGATGTTCACTACATGCTCGCTTTTGTAGAAAGACGATTAACGAAGTTCCATGCTGTTACTTTACTCCAACGATATATGTCCCAATTGCATTAAAGCCTTAGCCTTCCATCTCAACTACTGTTATAATCATCGAAAGCACTGCAAGATTATAATGTTCCATAGTCGAATGTATCGTTGTAATACCAAACGTATTCTCCAATATCACTGTTGCACTCCACGTGTCAGCCGTAGTGTATAATGTGGAATTTTAAAAGTGTTTCTCATGTGGCGAGAAAATCACTTTTGTTGGCAGCCTTAAAGTTTCAATATCTTTCGAAGTATAACTGTGAAATTGTTCAAATCTTCTACACACCTCAATGTTATACTGCCCAATAGAACTATAATAAAGGCTGAAGTTAACGCTTGATATCTTGACTGGTGGAAACGTTAATGTGAGCGTTTCAACTTCACCTAGTTTCGAGCAGCGTAAAATGGAACTGCTCCGAGTTCGTTCGATGCGCCGGGCTTTAACCACGCTAAAGACAACTTACTTCACTGAATCACTTGAAAATAACTATATATCACCAGAAATATATATGAGATCTGACATATGAGATCTGAGTTCTGAGAGCTCCTCTCTTCTGTGCATGACCTTTTATCAACTTCTTAAGGGGCGTATCCATCCCTTCCATAGCCTGTTGCTGCTTCATTGCTGGAAGTTTTAACTTTGGCTATACTTGATGGATTTTCAAATTTCAAAAACTCAAAATTAATTTCTTCAAAATTCCAAATCAATGCCATAACTGAAAATAGATTTCCACAAATCTGCATGCCAAAAGTAATCAAATATCGTAGTTTCAGCAATCTCCGTCTTCCTTCCAAACTATCGTTCATTGGTTCGAGTCTCTCCTCCAATAGCGTAACTTCTTCCTTAGCACAATACCTTGTTTCCAGCGACTGCGTCGTAAATCTAAGATCTTTCTCGAACAAAATCATGACGTCACCAAGAATCTCAGCTCAACCAGCCTACTGGCATGAAATCTGCGTCATCCGTGCCTACGTCATGAATATCCACGTCATAACTATGACATTCATAACTTTACTCATATTTGCCAATACAGCCATCGTGGTCTCAATATAATTCAATTTCCGGGGGCATTCTCCCTTCACCACGTTTTAAAAACAGTTGCAAATTGTTTTTAAACTCTGTGTTATAAATATCTCAATTCACTTGAACACGAAAGTGAATTATTATTGGCTTACTCTTATATGATATTTCTTCTATGTTCCTTAATCATAAGTCTCTTCTTTTCTGGTTTGTGTGTGGCTAATGCATTCTCTCCTCTCTACTGTCTCTTCTGTCCTGAATATCTGTTTTCCGAATTCTGCTGACTTGTAGAAGGACCAGGATCGATCACTACATCCTGTCTTTTCTTTTGGTTTTCAGCTTCCTTTTCTCGTAATTCCTTCAGATACTGCTGACTTTCTTTCTCTCTTTCTTGATACTTGTCGGGTGTCATAACCTGACCTTGAGAATTCTGATTCTGGTACTGGTTATTTCTGTTATAATTTCGATTATAACCATTGTTGTAGTATCTACCTCTTCCGTTGTTGTAATTCCCTCTATTATTATTCCAGCCTCGTCTTTGCTGATATGGACGGTAACCTTGGGATCTGTGGTTGCGGAAATTATTATTCCTGTGAGGACCTACATTTTCAGTTTTTCCTTCCTCCGGCTTATCAGTTTGCTGCACTTGATCCATGTTGACCGTATTAACGTCTTTGAATTCGTGCCTCTGACCTTTTTGTACCAAATTTGGCATTGGACTCGTGTAGTCAAGCCTTCTCAACAATTCGTCCATACTTGTCAAATCTCTAATGTTTGACGATATGATCAGTCTTCTTACCTCCACAGGCAGCATACGTGAAATCGCATCTATCAACTGCTCTGTTGACAATGGGGGTTGCAAAAATCTCAAGCGTGATAGTTGACTCGTGAAGAAATCAGCGTACCGTGTTGGAAGAGTACCTGAATACTTCCTCGAGTATACCTCAGCTCTTAGTGAATTCTGAGCTTCTATTGACCAGAATCGTTTAATCAGTGCCTCTGCAAATTCGTCAAAATTGCTGAAAGTGTACCGAAATGCTCTAAACCATTCGAGGGGTCCTCCAGCTAGAAATCTTTCTACGATTCTCATCTCTCTCTCTCTAGGAATGTGGGCTTCTATGAAATAGTCTTTAAGATTCCTGATATATTCGATCGGTGTGAGACTATCAGTGTTGCTAAATTTTTGAGGTTTGTCTTCAAAATTCCGGATGACTGTCACATTTCTCGGATATGAATCCATATAATGTTTCCCACTATCACGATACTTCCATTCAGGTTCAATATTCCGATCCTCTTCTTCTTCCCTGAATCTGGATATACGTTCCTCAGGACTAATATCTCTCTCTTCTGTAGTAAGGTTATCTCTTCTCACGTAATTTCTCTCCTCTTCACCAGTCAATCCTTCGGTATCCTTGTCTGTGATTTCGGTGATGACTTTCCTAATCAACTCTTCCTTATAGGTTTCCATCATGCTAGCTTCTGCTAGTCTCAAATTCTGCAGTTTGCTCGTAGTTTCATTAACATCAGAGACAACCTTATGAATCTGTTCCTCTAACGCAGTTTTTGATGCTTGCACTTCCTGACCTATTTGAGTTCTATCCTCTACCTGCTTTTCGGATAGCGAATCCATCCTTACATTCAAGTCTTCCTAATCTGAACTACTTCATTGTTAATGTCTACTTGTGTACTGGCAAGTTTTCTTTCAATTCGTTCCTGAATCTGATCTACATGTTCCCCACTTGACCTGTTCCATTCATCTTTCCACACTGTTACATTTGCAGTTAACATTTCTGCAATATCTACTTCGATGTCCTCCTTAAGTAAACGATTGTGATCAAATACTTGGGTTCTCATGACCTCTACATCGTATTTTAAACCAGCTAAAGAAGCTGTTGTCCTGACAGACTCGTCAACTAACCGAGTTGTTAATGCACTAATGTTACGAGTACAAAGTGTTTTTGAAGTTTCAATTTCCTCCCTAACTTTGTTAACATCAGTCTGAACTTTAGCAATGTCTACAAAAACAGTATTGACTTCTACTTGTATTTTATTGATATCGCTTTGCATATCGTTAACATCTGAATGAATATTATTGATGTCTACTTGAACATTTGATACATCAGTTCGAACATTACTAACCTCTCTTTGAACGTCTTCTACTTTGTCTTGTACAGTAGCAACATCATTCCTAACAACAATTACTTCAGCTCTAGCACATGAAATATCACCCCGGACATTAACAACATCAAGATTCAACATGGTAAGATCTTTTTGTACCTTAGACACATCATTTTTAACAACAGACACATCTTTATGCACATTGGACACGTCTGTGCGCATGTCAGTTACAGCATTCTCGATTCCCTGGGTAATGATCTGTAAACGCGACATATCATTTTCTAGGTTTGCAGAACTGGTCTGAATAACTTTCAAACTTTCACCAAGCTTAATAGACAAATTACTAGCATTCCTAGCTTCCATCTCCTCCATTCGACTAGTATTCCTAGCTTCCATATCCTTTACACTTTCATCCAGCCAAATAGACATATTACTAGAATTCTCCTCCATCATCTGCTTCATATTGTTGGACATCTCCTCCAACATTTTCTTAATACTTTCATCTGCCATTTCAATAATATTTCAATAATAAACTGCTTTAGGGACATACATCAAACAGAGCAAAATAACACCATCTGAGCAACATTTTTCACCATATATAAGTTTTGAGCAATTTTCTGTCTTAAATCTAACTTATAATTAACCTTCGTAGACACTTCATGTTGAAACAAACTCAAGCACATGTTCAAGTTTCTTTGGTTCATTTTAAAATATCCTAACACAAATAATTTACATTTATAATCCAAATAGTTTAATTTTATCTTTAATATGACTATACATGTCATAGCCGGTCAAATAAAATAAGATTCCAGATCATAGGCGATTTTTCTAAGTTTCCAGCCTATTTAACCTCTCTCAAGTTGTATAAGATCTGATCTTTTCTTAGTGTAATTTTCCTAATACAAACAACATTTATTCCTATATAATCACACTCTCAAATTCTACAATTGGCTAAGACATCTAACAAAGAATCAACCTCTTTATTTGAGTCTTCACAATCCCTTTGACATCGATAACTTGGTAATCCAATGTTATTCGAACACTCCACAAAAATTGCGGTGTCAATTCTACTGCAATAACTCGGTAATCCAATGTTTTGCTGATCGTGTCAATCGAGACAATCGATCCCCACCGAATTGCGGCGCCAATCCTACTTGGTAATCCAGTTTTGTAGAACAATCCCCACGTTTTAGGGTCGCCAATCCTACTGTACCCGATATCCGGATAGTAGGCTGTCAGATATCCGCCCCCTCAATCGGATTGCCAATAATCAAACGCACCGGCACAGCTACATCAATGAAAATGGCACTGACAGATACTATCGAGATTAGAGCACAATAGTTAACAAGAAATTATTGTGGAACACACCAAAATATACGGGGGTTCATACTTACCTTTACTTACCTCTTAAATTTATCTCGGGGACTGGGTTGTCAACTGGATCACTTAAAAGTATGCCCACACAATAACCTCCACCATGATATTTAAAATGAACCAGAACGAAGACGAGAAACTTTAAACTGCACAATAATTTATTTCACAAAAAGAATGATTTCAACAAAAATGAAACAACAAAATCAACGTGGCAATCAGAAGCCATCGACCACATAACCATGTCCTCCTGTAGGACCTGTATTCTCTACATATAATGTTTCAGCTTTCTCAAGCTCATAGCAACGTAAAATAATAATGCACATGGAATGGAAACGGGATTTGGGATGAGACACATATATCAATTGTTTTGCGTGTTTATACACTTCACATTTTATTTATAGCCACAAGGCTATTATGGAACGTCCTTGGCCTCTGTAACACAGTTGTCCGGGCCAGCTGCAATGCACCTGTATCGTCAAAGTGGACTCCCGTTCGTTCAACCCTCGCATAAGCGTGTTACCTCAGAGCTTGGCTCTCCTTTTCAAACACGTAAATGTTCACATCTCAACTGAAATATTATCACGCAAATGTCTTACATGCTTCATTCAAACACCAGTGGATTCCTCCAATAATCCCAAATCATGATTAATTGTTTAAACCACTTGTTTAATTAGCGTTGTTTAGAGTATAAAAACAAAACTCTAAATGTTAATTAATTATTTATAACAATAATAAAATTGTTTATAACAATGTCCAATGACAATTGAAAATTTTATACACGCCTGTATTAATCACTATCATTTCAAATTATTATCAAAGATATTTACAAAATTATTTACAATATTAATTGTTTATATTATTTATACAAGAAATACATTAAACCACACGTTTATCCGGTTGATAATTACTCAAATCGTGATGATATAATCGACCAATGAAGGTTAGTTATATTTAATTGTCAAATTCAGGTTTATTAAGGTTTAATAATAATTATTAATATTTGTGACGGTAACCTCCATTCAAAATCTTTATCTCAAATTATTTAACACTCTTGTTAATTTTAACAGTATCTTCATATGAATAATCTTTCAAAGAACAAGAACAATACATTTAGCGGGAAAATACTTCGCTTATAACGCACAAAATTGCACAAAAATTGGCCCAAAATTCATCATATATCTTCATATATATGGCATAAAAATCTTCCAAACTACACACAAAAACCTCCACTTATAAATTCATCAACTTCATTAATTATTGTGGGGACCTACTTCATTATTCAAGGGCATTATTCAACAGCGACTTTTACACGTCCACTGAACTAACGTTTATACATCCATTGTTCCTCTTTAAAAATTCTTATATTCATCAATTGTAATAATGACTGTTATTATTTAACCTTCGTGGGTTTCATTCATGAATCGATATGAAGTAAAAATTTGCCAATCACAAATAAATTTAATAGCGAATACGATTAGACACTCCTGCCTGGTCTATCAAAATTGAGATTAACATCGTCAAAGTAACGCAGTATAAAAATACTATCTTCAAACAAAGTTCATCTAAACTGCAAAATAGTCGAATAGAATACAATTAGATTGTGGAATGCAAACATTATTGTTCCAATCTATAATTGAGAAAAACTCCTATCAAATGTTCATTACTATAGTGTATTCAATAAATTGTAATCAAGGTTCGTATTTCATAAAATTGTCTATAATGCAATGATAAATGTCTATGTTGCAATCATGTTCATAAGACGACTAGTATTTCAAAGATCGTCGATATCGTAATAGATTTTAACGCTCTAAAATCTTTTAATTATTCTTCTTTCTTGAGGATGACAGAAAATTGGTCAAAGTAATTTACTGAATAGAATTACTTTAATAAAGTGACACGCTGTCTGAATTCAAATCTGCCATAGCAAATCGTTAACTTTACAGTCAAATCGTGACTACACAAATATGCAAATTACTGAAAGAATCTAAATTATCAGTCTCAACTGATCCAAAATTATTAAGTATGCCAATGACATAGCAATGTCTCAAAAATCGAAGAAAAAGGCATAAATCATCGAAGTGTACTGAGTACAGAAATATCAATCAAGAAAATGGGGCAAAAGATAGGACAGAAAATATGGGAAAATGGTTGCTCAGATATCGCTACAAGACTCAAATAATACAAGAAACGTTCACGACTACCTTATCTGTTGATTGAAGATCTAGAGGAAAGTTTTCAAAGAAAACTGCTGTTGGTTCCATTTCACCAAGGTAAAGATGTGCTCCGTCCTCGAACCTGGAATCAGCGTCCTCGGAGAATCGAACTGCTTCCTCCTCCGAAATTGCACTGCTCCGTGGATACGAAAAACATCCTTCTGGCAAAACTCTTCTTTGTGCGCCGGGACAACCCTGGCCTCTCTTGAAAATTCCCTGAAGTTCTTGCAGGAATTCGCCCTGAAGTTTATTGTAGTTATTTCCGCAGAAATATTCATAGTTGTGGAGTATGAAAATATTTCCTCTGTTATCTGGTATAATTCAGCGATGGATTCACGATGCATGAGTGTAGTTGGATGTTCACTACATGCTCGCTTTTGTAGAAAGACGATTAACGAAGTTCCATGCTGTTACTTTACTCCAACGATATATGTCCCAATTGCATTAAAGCCTTAGCCTTCCATCTCAACTACTGTTATAATCATCGAAAGCACTGCAAGATTATAATGTTCCATAGTCGAATGTATCGTTGTAATACCAAACGTATTCTCCAATATTACTGTTGCACTCCACGTGTCAGCCGTAGTGTATAATGTGGAATTTTAAAAGTGTTTCTCATGTGGCGAGAAAATCACTTTTGTTGGCAGCCTTAAAGTTTCAATATCTTTCGAAGTATAACTGTGAAATTGTTCAAATCTTCTACACACCTCAATGTTATACTGCCCAATAGAACTATAATAAAGGCTGAAGTTAACGCTTGATATCTTGACTGGTGGAAACGTTAATGTGAGCGTTTCAACTTCACCTAGTTTCGAGCAGCGTAAAATGGAACTGCTCCGAGTTCGTTCGATGCGCCGGGCTTTAACCACGCTAAAGACAACTTACTTCACTGAATCACTTGAAAATAACTATATATCACCAGAAATATATATGAGATCTGACATATGAGATCTGAGTTCTGAGAGCTCCTCTCTTCTGTGCACGACCTTTTATCAACTTCTTAAGGGGCGTATCCATCCCTTCCATAGCCTGTTGCTGCGTCATTGCTGGAAGTTTTAACTTTGGCTATACTTGATGGATTTTCAAATTTCAAAAACTCAAAATTAATTTCTTCAAAATTCCAAATCAATGCCATAACTGAAAATAGATTTCCACAAATCTGCATGCCAAAAGTAATCAAATATCGTAGTTTCAGCAATCTCCGTCTTCCTTCCAAACTATCGTTCATTGGTTCGAGTCTCTCCTCCAATAGCGTAACTTCTTCCTTAGCACAATACCTTGTTTCCTGCGACTGCGTCGTAAATCTAAGATCTTTCTCGAACAAAATCATGACGTCACCAAGAATCTTAGCTCAACCAGCCTACTGGCATGAAATCTGCGTCATCCGTGCCTACGTCATGAATATCCACGTCATAACTATGACATTCATAACTTTACTCATATTTGCCAATACAGCCATCGTGGTCTCAATATAATTCAATTTCCGGGGGCAGTACCATCCCGGCATTTGCCCGAAGACGAAGTGGGAAACCACGGAAAACCACTTCGAGGATGGCTGAGGTGGGAATCGAACCCCCTTTACTCATTTGGGCCACCCGAGTCTGAGTAGACCCCGTTCCAGTCCTCATACCACTATCCAAATTTCAAGGCACAGCCGGGATTCGAACCCAGGATCTCCGGGGCAGCAGTTAACCACGCTGACCGCTACGCTACGGCAACCTCTAAGCTAACAAACGAAAACATTAAGCAATAGTAAGTTATATAAACAATTCATGCTTTTGGGCTAATGCCGTGTGTATTTTTAATTTAAACCATACGTTTCGGAGAAACCTTGCCTCCTTTTTCAATGGAAATAAACATTAGCCCAAAAGCATGAATTGTTTATATAATAATCCGGGCCGTGAAAGCCTTAATACACAATAGTAAGTTGTTGTTGATTCACTACAGCCCAATAAGGACCTAGGCCTACCAAGCGACCCACCGTCCAGCCATTCCGCCAGCAGATATTGGGGACACGCGTGGTCAGTGCATCGGATCCCCTCTTGGTTTTCGTGACAGGAGTGCTGCCTCGCCCAGGTGGCTTCACCTGCAAAGCGAAGCCACATGAGGGTTGGGACGGATGGTAAAAGTGGGAGGGATAGACAAGGAAGAGGGAAGGTGGCGGCCGTGGCCTGATCGTAGGTACTATCCCGGCATTTTGCCCGAAGTCGCAGTGGGAAACCATGGAAAACCACATCGAGGATGGCTGAGGTGGGAATCGAACCACCTCTACTCATTTGGACTACCCGAAGCTGAGGAGAACCCGTTCCAGTCCTCATACCACGTTTTTCAAATTTTGTGGCGGAACCGGGAATCGAACCTTGGACTTCCGGGGTGGCAGCAAAACCCCCGGACCACAACACCACGGAGGCGACAATAATACTAATAATTTAAGAATATTAGAATTATTGGGAGTTATTAAGCCACGTTCAGTTCTCCTGATTCAATTAAATAAAGGGGATTCCTAGTTTACGCCTCGCGTTCTACACGCACAAACTCAATACGGGTAACGTAAGTTACGAGCCGAGGGGAAAGCGCAGCGCACAATTCGGGAGCAATAATTTGCTGTGCTGTAACCAAACGTAAGTTAAGAGTCTACCAGCTATATTTAGGGAAGGTCAGCTCATCACCAAGATAACGACCGAAACATTGGCTATCTAAGTCCGGTATGGTCTAGTGGCTAGGATACCTGGCTTTCACCCAGGAGGCTCGGGTACCGGAAATTTTGCTTCTAAAGTATTTATTCAGTACATATTGTATTTTAAATTATTTTGTTATACTTAAATTTGATTACTGAGGATCCTTGAGTATAGCTTCAATTTCTATAATGTTTATTTATACCTGTGTGTTTCATGCGGCATCATTATGATTTAATACGACAAGATCACGAGATGCTTCGTTAATTTTAGGAAAGCTAAGACCGTGTGGAATGTTCTGACACCAGTAGGAAGAACAAACTGGTTGGAATCCTATGCCAATGTTCTGAAACCAGTATGGGAGTACAAAACGGTTGGAATCCTGACCACTGTTTATTTTTTAGCTGTAATCATTAACGAACCAATTCAAAATCTTAATAAAATTAAACCATATGATAAAATATCTTCCCCAAAAGTACGCCGCCGACTCCGTAATAAAGCTATATTTTCCCGCCCCCGACTTAAGGAAATGCGTACTGAGGATACCTTGAGTGGTATACATTGGTTCAACTTATATTTTCGGCATCAAGAAGAGTTTTAAGTTTAGTGTGAAATATTTTTCTGTATTATTAGAGACCCTGCCATTTCGCGAGACCGCTAGTCACGAAATTCTCCGAAACTCAACAGAAATCTCCTATTTCTGTTATTGACCTCTAAATTTGGAGATTATCCAAAATCGGAGTCTAGAAATTACGAATATTTGTCGCAATATTTTGAAATTATACCGTTTCGAAAACCAAAAACAACCATGGAATAACATAATATTTTAACAAGATGTTCAGTAAAGAACATATAGCCTACTTTCTCCTAAATGCATGGGTATTGTTATAACTCTTTGTCCTTTTCAAGGAGTATAATTGAATTTTGGTTGTAGTAGCTTGTTGAAATACAAAGTGCTATAGGGATGCCCTTTGCTAGTGGTACCTCTGTAAAAATTGTTATTCAATTCGGTTTCACCGTGTTTGAATTGATATGGGGAATGGATTTGCACACATACATGGCCTCTATTTGCAAACTATTGGGATGATGACCTTGTAGTCAGGCATAGATGCTTTCCACAAAAAGGCATGTTGTTGCAAAATATGGTAGAGATCAAATTATTAGGATGGTCGTAATTTGAATTAAGCTTTTAGCATTTGGGTGGCCGTCATTCCGTTTCCGTCAAGATGGCGGCGATATAAAACATGGCACTGAGGTGCCCTTTGCTAGTGCTACCTCTGTACCAAATTATGTTCAATTCGGTTTCACCGTGGTTGAATTGATAGGGGGAATCGATTGGAACACATATTTGGCCACCATCTGCAAACTATTGGGCTGATGATCTTTCAGTTTGGTCAGAATATGCTTCCCACATAAAAATATGTTGTTGCAAAATTTGGTAGAGACTAGATTATTAGGTTGGTCGTAATTACATTTTAGCTTTTAACATTTGGTTGGCCGCGATTACGTTTCCGTCAACATGGCTGTGATATAAAACATGACACTGAGGTGCCCTTTGCTAGTGCTACCTCTGTACCAAATTTCGTTCCATTCGGTTTCACCGTGTTCGAATTGATAGGGGGAATCGATTTTCACACGAAGATGGCCGCCATCCGCAAAATATTAGGCTAATGACCTATTAGTTTGGTCAAAGGATGCCCCCTCCATAAAGGTACGTTGTTGCGAAATTTGGTAGAGATCGGATGATTAGGTTAATCGTAATTTGATTTAAGATTTGAACATTTGTGTGGCCGCCATTACGTTTCCGTCAAGATGGCGGCGATATAAAACATGACACTGAGGTGCCCTTTGCTAGTGCTACCTCTGTACCAAATTTCGTTCCATTCGGTTTCACCGTGTTCGAATCAATAGGGGGAATCGATTCTCACACAAAGATGGCCGCCATCCGCAAACTATTAGGCTGATGACCTATTAGTTTGGTCAAAGAATACTCCCCCGATAAAGGTATTTTGTTGCAAAATTTGGCAGAGATCGGATGATTAGGTTAGTCGTAATTTGATTTAAGCTTTGAAAATTTGTGTGGCCGCCATTACGTTTCTGTCAAGATGGCGGCGATATAAAAAATAACATTGAGGTGCCCTTTGCTAGTGCTACCACTGTACCAAATTTCATTCCATTCGGTTTCACCGTGTTTGAGTTAATAGGGGGAATCGATTTTGACGCAAAGATGGCCGCCATCCGCAAACTATTAGGCTAGTAACCTTTTAGTTTGGTCAAAGGATGCTTCCTCCATATAGGTATGTTGCTGCAAAATTTGGTAGAGATCGGATGATTAGGTTAGTCGTAATTTGATTTAAGATTTGAACATTTGTGTGGCCACCATTACGTTTCCGCCAAGATGGCGGCGGTATCATACATGACACTGAGGTGCCCTTTGCTAGTACTACCTCTGTACCAAATTTCGTTCCATTCGGTTTCACCGTGTTCGAATCAATAGGGGGAATCGATTCTCACACAAAGATGGCCGCCATCCGCAAACTATTAGGCTGATGACCTATTAGTTTGGTCAAAGAATGCTCCCCCGATAAAGGTATTTTGTTGCAAAATTTGACAGAGATCGGATGATTAGGTTAGTCGTAATTTGATTTAAGCTTTGAACATTTGTGTGGCCGCCATTACGTTTCCGTCAAGATGACGGCGATATAAAATATGACACTGAGGTGTCCTTTGCCAGAGCTACCTTTGAACCAAATTTCGTTCAATTCGCATACACCGAGTTCGAATTGATAGGGGGGGGGGGGGGGACAGACATTCAGAGTGCACACACTCTCTCTCTCACACACACACACACACAGACTCACACACACACACACACAGACAGACACACTTTTTTTCGCCCTGTGTTGATCTCATAAGTCTACTTTCATTTTTTGCAAAAATCGAACGTAGGCTAAAAATCTCTCCGTCTCGTAACTTTGCGACATCCAGTATGGTTAATTCAAAATTCCATTTCATGGTGGTATTTCCATCGAACTTTCATTCCATCGGATATGCTATAACCTAACTATTTATCTCGAACTCAACCAGTGTGGGATGGATATACGGGAAAACAGAAGATGGGGGCAACCGGATTGAACTGGGGACCTCTCGATCTGTAGTCGAATGTTCTAGCACAGAAGAAGAGAAGAGCAGCGATCAGACAATACAAGGTTGGTGCCGCGTTGGAACGGATCGCCATCGATGTAGTGAGCACTTTCCCTACGACTAGAGAGTGGGAATAAATATATCTTGGTAGCAACAGATTACTTCAGCAAGTGGGTAGAGGCATATGCAATGCCCAACTAAGAAGCTGAGCTATACCCACACGGTGATAGTGTTAGTATTGGCCGAAGAGTGATCTCAACCTGCGTGCGATGGAATATACAGGAAAAATGAAGTAATGGTCACCCGGGTTTGAACTGGGGACCTCTCAATCTGCAGTCGAATGTTCTACCACTGAGCTATACCCCTACGGTGACCAGTGCTAGTATTGGCAGGAGATTGAAATTAACCAGTGCAGTGTGGGATGGAATATACAGGAAAAGACAAACAGGGACCTCTCGATCAGCAGTCGAATGCTCTACCGCTAATCTATACCCACACTGAGACTAGTGATAGTATTGGCAGAACATTGATCTCATCCAGTGCAGTGTGGGATGAAATATACAGTAAAAGACAAGCAGGGGGCACCTGGGTTTGAACCGGGGACCTCACGATTAGCAATAGAATGATTTCCCACTGTGACTGGAGTTGGTAGTGTCCGAAGAGGGGTCTCAAGTACCGTGTTATGGATATACAGGAAAAGGAAAAAACGGGGCACGCGGACTTGAACCGGGGACCTCTCGACCTGCAGTCGAATGCTCTACCACTGACCTATACCTCCACTGTGACTAGCGTTAGTATTGGCAGAAGATTGAACTCAACCAGTGCAGTGTGGGATGGAATATACAGAAAAAGAGAGCACCCTGGTTTGAACCGTGGTCCTCTCGCACTGCATCCGAGTGCTCTACCACTGAGCTATACCCCACTGCGACAGGGGTTGGTATTGGCAGAGGATTGAACTCAACCAGTGCAGTATTGGATGGAATATACAGGAAATGAGAAGTAGGTGGCACCCTGGTTTGAACCGGGGACCTCTCGATTTGCTGTCGAATGCTCTACCACTGAGCTATACCCCCACTGCGACTGACATTAGTATTGGCAGAAGATTGAACTCATCCAGTGCAGTGTGGGATGGAATATACAGGAAAAGAAAAAAAGGGGGCACCCGGGTTTGAACCGGAGACCTCGCGATCTGAAGTCGAATGCTTTACCTCACGTGTAGATAACCTTCAAATACACAATGTCAGCTAAACAGGCGCAAAACAGAAGAGGAAGGGGAAGAAGAAGAAGACGAAAATGTAGCCCCATGACTAAGACATGTTTATATGATTCACAGAATTCGCTTGTCTTCACACAAGTATGGAAGACGAACCGCGTGGAATCCTGGACCAATGCTCCGACAGCAGTATGGAAGAAAGAATTGGCGGAATCTTGAGTCAATGTTCTGACACCAGCATATGCATCTCATATCGGAACAAAGGTTGGTTGGTTTGTTCTCATGTTTAGGGGCTGCGACAACGCGGTCATGCAGCCCCGTGTACTTTGGGTGTGTGTAGAATCTGTCTGATAACCGGTGTTAATTGTGATGACTGTATTAGTGTGTGTTATCTGTTTCTTTAATTTAAGCACAGACTGAAAATTAGAATTTTTCAAATAGTTCCTACTTTTGCCGCCAAACGCCACCATCAACGACTACAAAAGGAAGGAAGATTATAGTTTTACGTGACCGTGAATCTGGTGATTATGAGCCACGGGACCTCCTTTTTACGTGGAATCCGAACCACAGGACATGGCATTTCACTTCGAAAATCTCACATGCATTGACCGGGAATCGAACCCGGACCGCCTTGGTGAGAGTCAACGACTACAAGGCCAGGTTCAGAACTCAGCTACTATCGTCGGCGCAGAAATTATGTGCACCCGAGTTTGGAGATAAATAGCAACACAGCCGAAAGGCCTACAGAAAAACAAGTGACATCACCTTTTTCTTTGTTTATTTATGCGTTGATTAATGACAAAGATAGTTTTTAGGAACTTATTTTAATATCCCTTATGGCAGGTATAACGTAAAAAGTACCGGTTTTTTGGGGGGGTTCGAGCGAAATGTCGATTTTAGAGATTCACCCAACTTTGGATATGTGTTAGTCAGTTATGTTTTCTGTGTATATGTGAAGTTTCAAGATTTGATCTCCAAAATAAACAACGAAACAATCAATTATGTGAAAGGCCCGTATTTCGAAACTGGACTCCCGCAGAAGTTCGTTTTTGGGTGCGTTATAATCCACATATAATAACCGTTGGCGATTGTAACTATCCGTGATCTAAATAAATGGGTCTAGTTTGTATGGATTGATATTTATTATGCGTTTGGTGTATGTTGTTCCCAGGCGAGGTTCGCAGGAATGCTTGTGCTGTTGCCGCGTTACCTTGCGCTGACCCGCCCGAGAATGCCACCGAAGGATCTTCACTTCGTTCACTCTGCTTCGTCATGATTGCAATAAATCTTTTGGAATGTAGTACTGTAGCTACATTTATATTAAGTAGATGAAAATAATTTTACTGCCACCTGTAGGACGTTTGCGAAGGCCTATTATCTTTTCAGTTTGGTGTTTGTGTTCCGTGGATTTTAGTGGTGAAGAGTCATTTAAAATTTTAATTTGGGATACTGTACATTAATTACCATTAAGATGAATCAAGGCGCTAATTAAAAAAAAAACAGAGAAACAGAGAAAGCCAGTTCCAGGAACAAGACGTGGCAATCAATCTATAAATGAATGAATTAAATCATAAATAAATTAAAATATTAATAAGCACTACTAACTAATTCACAAGGTTCCCCATTTTCAACTGCAGGCAAATGCTGGGACGGTACCGTCTGACAGGCCACGGCCGCTTCCTTCCACATCCTTGCCCAGTTACATTCAAATTCATTCATTTCAGCTCTCATTAACTCCTCTCATGAGTTTGCCGTCAGGAAGGACATCCGGATGTAAAAACCATCCGCCACATACAATTTAATCGCATCTCACCCCCGGCCCCGTTGGAAACGGGAATAATAAGGGCTAGACATGCATTCACTAATTAATTGGCAAGTTCTTAACAAAATGAATAAGAAAATGAAATTATATGTTATTATATTGTAGCATGTCTGTTCATAACACAATTATTTTATTAGTGTTTAGTAAAGGAAGCAATTTAATTCAGACGAACTCTGAATATATAGCGAGTACAAAATAAAACAATAAATCAATTATGTCAAAGACATATTTTGTCATCCTTGGATGAGTGGCCTTGAATAACGAAAGGATCGCATTCTTCGTCAGTGTCAACATCCACTGTTCAACTCTGCCCTTAAGATGTGTCAAAGGAAGTATTTATACACATCAGCGAGTCACTGTTTATCTTAGTATTTCTGGCATTGTCTTAATGTGTAGTTTCCAGTTTCACTCAGGATATTGTGGAGTAGATACCTTCACGATGCCTCCTCGAACCCCGTTCCCGGAGTTCGAGATTACAATGATTTTGAGTGCTATTTGTTTCTTCAAGTAAGAGGGCGAGAAAATAGGCGATAAGCGATATCCGGTGCTCCAGCGAGTAGCTGATTGTCTTGGAGTTTCCCTTCGTTCGATTAAAAAGGTGATTGCTGAGAATGTGAGGAATGAAAATCCAGGACCACCCAAGAGGGAAAAGATTATCGGCAGGGCGACCGTCCATTCACATTGACCAATTTACAATTGGAGTTATACGTAGATCCATTCATAGCTTTTATTTAGAAAAGTTATTTCCAACTATCGGAAAACTGAAAACTAAACTGGAGGAATGTTTAACTGACTTTCCAAAAATGTCAAATACTAAACTTCGAGAAGTCGTTAAGTACATTGGATTTCGGTTCAAAAAATTGAATAAGAAGACAATTTTGATGGAATCGACTACCATTGCTGCATCTCGCCACACATTTCTCAGAAGAATGCGACGACTCCGAAATGAAGGCTACAAAATCTTTTACACGGACGAAACCTGGTGCGCCCAAAACCATTCAATGAAATTCGCTTGGCAAGAAAACGTTATTGAAGCATTGAACTGTGAATTTTCAAATTACGACCAATATCAAGGACAGCTTCAAGAAGTGTTTGGTTGGCGAGGTGGCTTCAAAGTTCCTTCCGGCGCCGGTAAACGGACTATAATTCTACATATTGGAAGTGAGGATGGCTTCTTACAAGGTGCGGGTTTGTGTTTTGTTGGAAAAAAGGGGACGGGCGACTATCATCAGGAGATGAACGCTATTCATTTTGAAGAATGGTTTTGGAGGGGTTTAACCATAATTCCAAACAAGTCCGCAATTGTTATCGATCAGGCTCCATATCACACGATGCTCGACCCCGATACAAAAAATCCAACGATGACATGGTTGCAGGCCAACATAATATCATGGATAATCAAAAGAAATATTCCCCTTCCTGAAGATGCAGATAACTTCGAGTCTCTAACAAAAGCCGCGCTCATCAAACACGCCAAACCTCACTTCAAAACGTCAGAAAGAAAATTGGACCAAATTACGAAGGAATTACGACCTGGTGCGTAATTGGTATGGTTACCGGTTGCCCATTGTGAGCCTAATGCAATTGAGTTGATATGGGCCTATGTAAAAAATACAGTGGCTAAAGTAAATCGGGCAAATGCTGAACAGAAAGGTAACTGTGAGAAGGTGCTGAAAGATCTGTGTGACAAGGCCCTAGCATCGGTACCAGCTGAGTTATGGAAGAAATGTATCCGACTCGCTATAAAAATTGAAGATTTATACTGGGAAAAGGATCATCTGTCTCAAGAAATACCTCAAGTCGAACCCCTAATAATTGATTTGAGCAGCTCTTCAGATAGTGAGGATTAGGTCACACAACATTTTACTTTGGATGATCACATTCAATCAGATGACGATAACTGGTAATTTTCCGAGATGTTTGTCTTGTAAACACTGCATATTTTATTAAATTATAAATAGAAAATTTTAAAATAAATAACAAAAACTGAGAAAAATAAATAATAAACAAACAAAAAAACTGAGAAAAAAGAAACATATTTTTAAAGCTGCCGTTGAAGGTCCAAAGCCCTTTTGAGAAAAGCTGATGGGAAATGTTAAAACGAAATACATAAAACTTGAACATGCTCAGTGCTGAGACAGCGCTAAACGAGCTGTGAATGCGGCAACACCGCACGAACTACCCTGCGGACCTCGCCTGTCAACAACATACACCAAACGCATAATAAATATCAATCCATATAAACTAAACCCATTTATTTAGATCACGGATAGTTACATATCGCAAACGGTAATTATATGTGGATTACAACGCACCCAAGAATGAACTTCTGCGGGAGTCCAGTTTCGAAATACGAGCCTTTCACATAATTGATTGTTACGTTGTTTGTGTTGGAGATCAAATTTTGAAACTTCGCATATACACAGAAAACATATCTTACTAACAAATATCCAAAGTTGGGTGCTGTTTCACAACTGAGTTAAGAGTTGTGAATCTCTAAATTCGACACTTCGCTCGACCCCGCAAAAAACAGGTACTTTTATGTTATACCTGCCATAACCCATAAGGTATATTAAAGTAAGGTCCTAAACTACCCTTATTAATCAATCAACGCAGAAATAAACAAGGAAAAAGGTGATGTCACTTGTTTTTCTGTAGGCCTTTCGGTTGTGTTGCTATTTATCTCCAAACTCGGGTGCACATAATTTCTGCGCCGACAGTAGACGCCACCGCAGTCGGCTCTTGGCAACGAACGTAGAAACCTAAGAGCGTTGTTTACATTCTTAACCTATCCAATTTAGCTTCACACAGGTGTAATTAGTGGAAGGTTCTTTAACACGCCATAAATCTATGACACTGACCGCCGGCTTTACTTCCCCTCCGAAGGAAGGAATACTGAGGGATTTTTAACGCTCTTAAAAATCCAAGTAATCAGCCCTAGTTGGTTCACAACCAGTGTCACGCGATGGGATTCGATAAGTGGTTTCCTTCTAGTAAAAGCTACGTGGCTTTCATCATTCACTGTACCTCTTGTGGTAACTCAGTTGGTAGAGCTTTGGTCTGTGGTAGGCACACGGCCTTAGATATGCATAGGTGGCAGGTCCAAATTTGGTCCGTAGAAGTTTAAAAGTACGAGGTTCCATTAACTCTTCAATATAATAGCACAAAACGGAAATAATGATAGTTCCGTGTATTGTATTTCGCAAATTAGCGTGTGATTTGACTTAGTTGTTTCATTAAAGATCTGGCTTTTCACGAAATTCATGTATACTCTGCCTCAAGCAGACAATTCCGAAGTCAAGCACTCAGTCACGGAGGGAGGTGTTCTTAACTGAGGCAATGAGTGTGTTAATATTATCTTTCACGCAAAGTTGTAGTAATAATGAGGACAGAGTACCTCACGGTTAATGATTAAAACAAAATCATTTCAGATTTCAAAATTCTTCCGGTACCGGGAATCGAACCCGAGCCTCCTGGGTGAGAGCCAGGTATCCTAGCCACTAGACCATACCGGACGAGTGACGTGCAGATTCTTGGCATCAGAGAAGAAACAGGGCCGATCTGTTGACAGTTCCTCTGTTAAAATAATACAGTAGCATTTGTTTTTGAATGGCGATTGCAGGCTGAACCATAACATACCAATAATTCTAGTTAAAACCTGTCTGCTTGAGTTAAAGACTTATTTCCTTATTTCATATCAACCCCTAAGCTAACAAACGAAAACATTAAGCAATAATAAGTTGTTATTGATTCACTACAGGCCAATAAGGGCCTAGGCCTACCAAGCGACCCTCCGTCCAGCCATTTCGCCAGCAGATATTGGGGACACGCGTGGTCAGCGCTTCGAATCCCCTCTTGGTTTTCGTGAAAGGAGTCCTGCCTCGCCCAGGCGGCTTCACCTGCAAAGCGAAGCCTCATGAGAGGTGGGACGGATGGTAAGAATGGGAGGGATAGACAAGGAAGAGGGAAGGAGGCGGCCGTGGCCTGATCGTAGGTACCATCCCGGCATTTTGCCGGAAGTCGCAGTGGGAAACCATGGAAAACCACATCGAGGATGGCTGAGGTAGGAATCGAACGACCTCTACTCATTTGGACTACCCGAAGCTGAGAAGAACCCGTTCCAGTCCTCATACCACGTTTTTCAAATTGCATGGCAGAAGCGGGAATCGAACCTTGGACCTCCGGGGTGGCAGCAAAACACGCCGACCACTACACCACGGAGGCGACAATAATAATAATAATAATAATAATAATTTAAGAATATTAGGATTATTGGAAGTTATTAAGCCACGTTCAGTTCTCTTGATTCAATTCAAGAAAGGAGGTTCCTAGTTTACGCCTCGCGTTCTACACGCACAAACTCTATACGGGTAACGTGAGTTACGAGCCGAGGGAAAAGCGCAGCGCACAGTTCGGGATCAATAAATTGCTGTGCTGTAACCAAACGTAAGTTAAGAGTCTACGAGCTATATTTACGGAAAGTCAGCTCATCACTAAGATAACGTCTGAAACATTGGATATGTAAGTCCGGTATGGTCTAGTGGCTAGGATACCTGGCTTTCACCCAGGAGGCTCGGGTTCGATTCCCGGTACCGGAAATTTTGCTTCTAAGGTATGGATTGAGTACATATTGTATTTTAAATTATTTTGTTATACTTAGTCGCCTCCGTAGCTTAGCGGTCAGCATGGTTAACTCCCGCCCCGGAGGTCCTGGGTTCGATTCCCGGCGCTGCCACGAAATTTGGAAAGTGGTATGAGTACTGGAACGGGGTCCAAATGAGTAGAGGGGGTTCGACACCCACCTCAGCCATCCTCGAAGTGTTTTCCATGGTTTCCCACTTAGTCTTCGGGCAAATGCCGGGATGGTACCTACTGTAAGGCCACGGCCGCCTCCTCACATCTTCCTCACCTATCCATCCCAATGTTCCATCCCTTCCCGTCCCTCATGAGGCCACTGTTCGCTTTGCAGTTGAGGCCGCCTAGGCGAAGTGCTGATCACACCTCCCCAGGTGTATCCAGGACACTGCCCATAGAGGCGGTAGTGGTGAGTTCCCTCGTTGAGTCCGTGAGAACCACCAAACTAGAGGGTAAATTGACTAAATAAATAAAAAATAGAAAAAAATGTTATACTTAAATTTGATTAATGAGGATTCTTGAGAATAGCTTCAAACTCTATAGTGTTTATTTATACCTGTGTGTTTCATGCGGCATCATTATGATTTAATACGACAAGATCACAACGAGATGCTTCGTTAATTTTAGGAAAGCTAAGACCGTGTGGAATCCTGGTCAAATGTTCTGACACCAGTTGGAATCCTATGCCAATGTTCTGAAACCATTATGGGAGTACAAACCGGGTGGAATCCTGACCACTGTTTCGACACAAGTTTTGAAGACGAATCCTGGGCCATTGTTCGGACACCAGTATGGAAGAACGAACTGGTTGGAATCGTATGCAAATGTTAAGAAGTCAGTATGGAAATACACACGGACTTAAAACACGGGGAGGGGGGAGCATTGCCCTCTAGCTTAAAAAAAACAATTAAAAAGAACATAATCTTATTCTTCTAAAGGTACAACACAATATTAATAAAAAGTCCTCTCGGCACGCCGGAAGGCGGAGGTAGATTTCACCGGGAAAACTAGGGAATAGGCTATAATATGCAAAATATGCAGGTTTTCGTGGAAGGATCAGAACTCATTTATTGCGAGAAAGTATTTTACAATGTAATTGTAGCATAATGAACTTTTTTTCGTCTTTCAATGCATATTTTTTACATTTTATTGTCTTATGGGGACGGTAACATTATTGTCATTTGGGGTCCATTTTTATACTTGTGGTCACACTGTCCTCACGCAAGGTTTCGACACTGATGTGTAACTATGTAACGGTCTCTTACTTCTTCACGCAAAATTATATCTCCCGGAGAGATTTCGGTTGGTTCCTCAGTTTAGGGGCTGCGACAACGCGGTTATATAACCCCGTGTACTTTGGGTGTGTGTAAAATCTGTCTGATAAACGGTGTGAATTGTGATGGCTGTATTAGAATGTAATTCAAGTAAGGACTGCAGACGGTCAATTTCAAGCAGTAGTTCCTAATGTTGCTACCAGATACTACCGTGAACGACACCTAGCTGTAAACTTGGCTACTAGATGCCACCGCAACCAGCAACTGTCAACGAACGTTGGAACTCCCCCTCCATAGGAAATCATACTGAGAGTTTTTTAGCGCTCTTAGAAAATCCGACGACTTCGGCCGACTTTGAACCCGCGACCTTGGCCATAGAAGTTCAGCATGCTACCAGTTACGTCACCGAAGCCGCTTCACACTTAGTCAGATGGAAATCTGAATCTGATCTCGTGCAAGTGCGTTGTCATGGCTACGTCTGATGGCTCATCCCTCATCAATTTAGTAGTGTCGCCATGGCAACCACTGATAGCACTTGGCATTTTCTTATAATTCCGAAATCATTTTTCTCATCCCTTGGCGTAATGGTGGATTATATCAAAAATTCTTTCAGACAAAAGTTTTAGGTAATTGTTAGGGGAATATTGTCCATTTTGTAAGGTTTTTATATTGTGCCTATTAAGAGAGATATGATTAATGTTTCCCGAAAAACCCACTTTTTCCCACCCCTTTGGTCAATGGTTGGTTCTATAGAAAACTCTTCTAACATAAATTTTTGGGCTTTATCCGACACATAGTATGATCTTTGAACGGATTCGGTATTTCACATATTGAGAGAGTTATAGCAATATTTCACTTTTTCGAAACAAGTTCCCCATTTTCACCCCCCTTCGACCGATTTAGCCCAGTAACGAACTCGACCGAGATTTTATAGGTATATATATTCGGTAAAAAATTCAAAGTGATTGGTGCAAAATTACGGCAGTTATCGTATCCACAAGAAGCTGATATACATATATATATATATTGAACCCTTGCAAAGAAGCATATGAGACTCAATTTCGGGGGGTGTAACAGTCCATTTCGTAAAGTTGTTGTTAAGCGCTTCTTATAACATGCAGGGTAACTTATAACAAAATAACATGCAGGAAAAAGTGAATACCAGGATTAAAACATATGAATTTAATAACAGATCAACAAATTTACACTATTTACAACAACAAAAAAAAGTCCTCTCGGCACGCCGGAAGGCGGAGGTAGATTTCACCGGACAAACTTGGGGATAGTCGAAAATAGGCAGAATATGCAGGTTTTGGTAGAAGGATCAGACCACATTTATTGCGTGAAAGTATTTTATAATTGGAGTTTAATTAACTTTGTTTTTCGTCATTTTATGCATATTTTAAACATTCTATTGTCTTATGATGACGGTAACCTTCTTGTCATTTGGAGTCCATTTTTATACTTGTGGTCACACTGTCCTTATGCAAAGTTTCGACACTGATGTGTAACTATGTAACGGTCTGTTACTTCTTCACGCAAAATTATATCTCCCGCAGAGATGTTGGTTGGTTCCTCAGTTTAGGGGCTGCGACAACGTGGTCATGTAACCCCGTGTACTTTGGGTGAGTGTAGAATCTGTCTGATAAACGGTGTGAATTGTGATAGCTGTATTAGTCTGTAATTCAGGTAAGGAATGCAGACGCTCAATTTCAAGCAGTAGTTCCTAATGGTTCTACCAGATACTACCGTCAACGACACCTAGCTGTGAACTTGGCTACTAGATGCGACCGCAATCAGCAACTCGCAACGAACGTTGGAACTTCCCCTCCAAAGGAAAGCATACTGAGGGATTTTTAGCGCTCTTAGAAAATCTGACGACTTTGGCCGGCTTTGAACCCGCGACCTTGGGCATAGGAGTTCAGCATGCTACCAGTTAAGTCACCGAAGCCGCATCACACTTAGTCAGATGGAAATCTGAATCTGATCTCGCGCAAGTGCGTTGTCATGGCAACGTCTGATGGCTCATCCCTCATCAATTTAGTAGTGTTGCCATGTCAACCACTGATAGCTCTTGGCATTTTCTTACAATTCCGAAATCATTTTTCTCATCCCTTGGCGTAATGGTGGCTCATATCAAAAATTCTTTCAGACAAAAGTTTTAGGTAATTATTAGGGGAATATTGTCCATTTTGTACGGTTTTGATATTGTGCCTATTAACAGAGATATGATTAATGTTTCCCGAAAAAAACACTTTTTCCCACCCCTTTGGTCAATGGTTGGTGCTATCAAAAAAACGTTTCAAACATAAATTTCTGAGCTTTATCCGACACATAGTATGAACTTTGAACGGATTCGATATTTCACATATTAAGAGAGTTATAGCAATATTTCATTTTTTCGAAAAAAAAGTCCCCCATTTTCATCCCCTTCGACCGATTTAGCCCAGTAACGAACTCGTCCGAGTTTTTATGGGTATACATATTCGGTAAAAAATTCAAAGTGATTGGTGCAAAATTACGGCAGTTATCGTGTCCACAAGAAACTGATATACATATATATACATATATTACATAAATGATATATAAACTTTTGAACTGACGGTGGTTTTGGGGTCTGGGGGATGTGAAACGCGAAGATATGTCGAAATTTTCCGGAAATCGAAACATGGTACCCATTGCAATAGTTAGCTTTCTAATGAAATCTACCTAAAATACTGCCGTCAACGACACCTAGCTGTGAACTTGGCTACTAGATGCCACCTCAATCAGCAACTCGCAACGAACGTTGGAACTTCCCCTCCGAAGGAAAGCAAACTCAGGTTTTTTAGCGCTCTTAGTAAATCCGACGACTTCAGCCGGGTTTGAACCCGCGACCTTGGGCATAGAAGTTCAGCATGCTACCAGTTCCGATACCGAAGTCGCTTCCCACTGACATATGAAAACTGAATGTGATCTCGTGCAGTGGCGTTGTCATAGCAACTGCTGATGGTCATCCCTTATCAATTAAAAGTAAAGTTGTCATGGCAACCTCTCTTGGCACTTGGCATTTTCTTATAATTTAAATCATTTTGTTCACCCCGTGGCGTAAGGGTGGGTCATATCAAAAATTCTTTCAGACAAAAGTTTTAGGTAATTATTGGAGGAATATTGTCAATTTTGTGCGGTTTTGATATTGTGCCTATTAACAGAGATATGATTAATGTTTCCCGAAAAACCCACTTTTTCCCACCCCTTTGGTCAATGGTTGGTGCTATCAAAAAACTTATTTGACATAAATTTTTGGTACTTATCCGACACATATTATGAACTTTGAAGGGATTCGATATCTCATGTATTAAGAGAGTTATAGCGATATTTCACTTTTTCGAAAAAAGCCCCCCATTTTTACCCCCTTTGACCGATTTTGCCCATTAACGAACTCGACCGAGATTTTATAGGGATACATATTATGTAAAAAATTCAAAGTGATTGGTGCAAAATTACGGCAGTTATCGTGACCACAAGAAACTGATATATATATATATATATATATATATATATATATATATATATACAGATAGATAGATAGATAGATACATATATACATAAATTATATATAAACTTTTGAACTGACGGTGGTTTTGGGGTCTGGGGGATGTGAAACGCGAAGATATGTCGAAATTTTCCGGAAGTCGAAACATGGGACCCATTGCAATAGTTAGCTTTCTAAAGAAATCTACCTAAAACAAGGTCTCCCAAATGACACCCACTTGAATTAAATAAAATTGCCAAACTAGCCCTGATCTCAGGAGAGATCGTTAACATCTGGGCCAAATGTCCCAAAATACTGCAATGACATATGCGTGTGTGGCTTTTCTACATGCGTTACGATGTGTACAAATTAATGCGAGATTCGTTACCATCCAGTAAACCTTCAGGGGACGAATCTGCATTGTCTTAGAGCTAGACAGACACGAGGAACCAACTAAACACCTATTAAACTAATCCGACACTTCCTACACTAAATAAGACAAAAATAATTTCCGCATGAAATTGGAATCAAAGAACTTCCGTAGCAAACAACATTAATGCCTAAAATTAGGACTTTTCAAATCAACACAAATAAATCAACACGTGACCAATCAAGAAAAATACATATATGGCCGCTTGCCATTTTTACAAGAAAATACAAAATACACCCAACGGTGTCACAACAGACAAATCTAACAATACAAACAAATGAAATGAGTCACAGAAATCACTAGGCTCAAAGCCAACATTTACATCATAAAACAAATATTCCATTTCATACGATATGCGGTAATTCGTAACGAACATGGCTAACTCCCAGATGAATATTATGATCCAATGACCATTAAAAGAACAGGTTTGCTACAGATAGCTTACAGGGGTCAGTCGGTCAGCTGGACTGCCTAAACGATGAATCGCCAGACATAGACGGGCGCAAAGTGGAATCTGCACATCTGTCAACCCACGTGTCAATTACCTCGACCTGCCGTAGCAGTGGCTCGAGTCTCGAAGAAGCGTGCTCCCAAAGCACATAATATACGTGTGTGTGTCAAAATAAAATATCTTAGCATTTCCCAAGGAAATCCAAGAATCAGCACAGGACAAGGTACAGTAGCCTCGAAGAGCGCTCTGCCTTTCCATAAAAATACAACCACGATATTTGAGGGCGGTAGGCACATTCTACCCCTCATCAAGAAGAATCAATACACACACCTTGACACAATACACACACCAGAATCACACGTATGGGTTTGACAGAAACCTGAAATAAAGGACATAAAATATTTTCCACCGATTTGCGCTCCCAATCTAGTCCGTGACTAAAGAACCTGAAAAGGACTCAAAAAAACTCAAAAAAATATAGAACTAAGGTGTTCTACAGTGACATCTTAACTTGTTGCGCTCGGCAACCCTAGTATGAATAAAAACCTGTTCGTAAAACATCTAACAACTTTTACCCCCTTCTCCTACTAAAAATGAATTTGAATATAAGCACCATTTATCGACCATGACGAAATTCGCATTCGCATAAATAAAATCAAAATACACACGCCGTGCATACTAATAATGACTCATAAGAAAAATATACAATCAAACAAACATTTTGGCCACGTTCCAACGTACATTTAAATACAACAGTGTCGGCGCACAAAAATCTAAATACACAAGAAAAACCATGAATAAAATATTTACAACGTTCCCGCGTCTAATCTAGCTACATATTGAATAAATCAATGGTTTTTACATCACCGTGCAGCTTGTAGAATATCAACCTCCATCCCAATGCATTCCCCCACGGGAAATCTACCCCTTCATCGCCGACGTTCTGGTAGAAGCGTAGCACTTCATTCCACCAATCGACCTTCCTGTAGACATCTTGGCGTGGCTTCTTGGAAAGAAATGTTCAAAGTTATTATTCTACCTAGCTAGAATCGCTATGAGCTACTGACTTTCACTCAAAAAATGTCCTGGAAGATTACTCAACGTTGAACTGGCCCTATCTAAGCATTTGCTTACTTCACACGCACATATACATCACACAAAATATAACACAAAATTTACAGAAAATATTACAATCTTCGTCCACCACGCAACTGGCTTTTAACAAGTCTCACAAATTACGTCTACCACGTAGCGCTTATCTCAACTAGAGATCTCCCTCCGCTAGGCATGAACTCTGCTCCAAAGAGCACAATAAAATGTTCGTTCAGACAGACGTGATGTATGCTCACTAGAGCCTGATAAAATCGTGTCTCAAACTGGCGTCAACGATGCTCCTCAGAGCCCGATAAAGTTGTGTGTCAAACTATTCATCACCGATCAATTTATTAGAAACTGACAGAAAGGAGTGGAGTGGGGGCAATCTGTGAAAATAATCTGCAATTTTCAACTCACAGACTTGGGACTAGTTTCAAACTTCTTCTTTTAATTTAATCGTCTCAATGCACTCATGCGGAATCCCATCGCATCGGCGGTTCTTCCATACACGTGTTTTTAGCGCCTTTTTTTGGTACGCAAATCTCCGCGTGGTTTAGGCGTCCTCTCTCCTGATTCGCTGATTCAATCGTGTATCGGTTGGAAATTCATTTCTGGCACGCCCATAATGACGCCGACTTGGATGTGCGTTCACCCTGAATTTGTCCTTGAACTCGGCTTAACCGGTCATCCCCAAGAATAACTACCACGCCACCTCTGTTGCAAGCGTTGCGACACACTACCTGTCTTCCCTTTTTCAATCTCCAACATGTACTGCCTGGATATCAGTAATAATAATAATAAAAATCATGAAGACTTATTGATAGGCAAATCAATAAGGGTTCAATATATATATATACATACGTAAATTATATATAAACTTTTGAACTGACGGTGGTTTTTGGGGTCTGAGGGATGTGAAACGCGAAGATATGTTGAAATTTTCCGGAAGTCGAAACATGGCACCCATTTCTAATGAAATCTACCTAAGACCCTTTCTTAGTGAGCCTCTACATACTCGGATCAACCAACATGCAAAATTTCAGCTTTCTAGGTCTAGTGGTTTGAGCCCTGCGGTGATGAGTCAATTTTGGATTATATATAATAGATGAGACTTTCCAAGTCGATTTGCTCGTAGAAATATGGAATATAGCTCTTCTTGCGCGTATCAATGCGAGGAGCAATGTTCGTGGTTTCCACTTCTTTGAAGTGGGAACCGAACCCCGCGTTTTAAGGCCCTAAAACGAACGGTTTTCGAGATATTGCCAGAAAACTATCCCCGGTCTGGGAAATTTCAGCGTTTGCCATAGTAACGTTGATCTGTTTCTCAGAGGGAACACAGTTATTTGGGAATATCTCCGAAACCGTTCATTTTAGGAACTTAAAAAGTGTGTTTCTGGGTCCCTACAGAACCTCCGAGTATTGTTTCTCGTATCTGGCGGCTTAAAATGAGCTAAATCCGACCTTTGTACCGACTGTCCTTGCTCAGTGCCAAAAGGCCGAAAAAAGTCACTTACAAATTGAATTTTCAAAAACCGTTTCTTAGTGGGCCTCTACATACTGCGATCAACCAACATGCAAAATTTCAGCTTTCTAGGTCTAGTGGTTTGAGCCCTGCGTCGATGAGTCAATTTTGGATGGTCAATGGCAAAGGGCCGAAAAAAGTCACTTACAAATTGAATTTTCCAAAACCGTTTCTTAGTGAGCCTCTACATACTCGGACCAACCAACATGCAAAATTTCAACTTTCTAGGTCTAGTGGTTTGAGCTCTGCGGTGATGAGTCAATTTTGGATTATATATAATTGATGAGACTTTCCAAGTCGATTTGCTCGTAGAAATATGGAATATAGCTCTTCTTGCGCGTATCAATGCGAGGAGCCCGCGTTTTAAGGCCCTAAAACGAACGGTTTTCGAGATATTGCCAGAAAACTATCCCCGGTCTGGGAAATTTCAGCGGTTGCCATGGTAAAGTTGATCTGTTTCTCAGAGGGAACACAGTTATTTGGGAATATCTCCGAAACCGTTCATTTAGAACTTAAAAAGTGTGTTTCGGGGTCCCTACAGGACTTCCGAGTATTGTTTCTCGTATCTGGCTGCTTAAAATGAGCTAAATCCGACCTTTGTACCGACTGTCCTTGCTCAGTGCCAAAAGGCCGAAAAAAGTCACATACAATTTGTATTTTTAAAAACCGCTTCTTAGTGGGCCTCTACATACTGGGATGAACCAACATGCAAAATTTCAACTTTCTAGGTCTAGTGGTTTGAGCCCTGCGTCGATGAGTCAGTTTTGGATGGTCAATACCAAAGGGCCGAAAAAAGTCACTTACAAATAGAATTTTCAAAAGTCCTCTAGGCACGCCGGAAGGCGGAGGTTGATTTCATCGGACAAACTTGGGGATAGGCGAAAATAGGCAGAGTATGCACGTTTTCGTAGAAGGATCAGACCTCATTTATTGCGAGAAAGTATTTTATAATTGGAGCTTAATTAACTTCTTTTTTCGTCATTTTATGCATATTTTAAACATTTTATTGTCTTATGGGGAAGGTAACCTTCTTGTCATTTGGGGTACATTTTTATACTTGTGGTCACACTGTCCTTATGCAAGGTTTCGACACTGATGTGTAATTATGTAACGGTCTGTTACTTCTTCACGCAAAATTATATCTCCCGCAGAGATTTTGGTTGGTTCCTCAGTTTAGGAACTGCGACAACGCGGTCATGTAACCCCGTGTACTTTGGGTGAGTGTAGAATCTGTCTGATAAACAGTGTGAATTGTGATGTCTGTATTAGTCTGTAATTCAGGTAAGGACTACAGACGGTCAATTTCAAGCAGTAGTTCCTAATGTTGCTACCAGATACTACCGTCTCCGACACCTAGCTGTGAACTTGGCTACGAGATGCCAGCGCAACCAGCAACTCGCAACAAACGTTTGATCTTCCCCTCCAAAGGAAAGCATACCGAGGGATTTTTAGCGCCCTTAGAAAATCCGACGACTTCGGCCGGCTTTGAACCCGCGAACTTGGGCATAGAAATTCAGCATGCTACCAGTTACGTCACCGAGGCCGCTTCTCACTTAGTCAGATGGAAAACTGAATGTGATCGCGTGCAAGTGCGTTGTCATAGCAACGTCTGACGGCTCATCCCTCATCAATTTAATTGTGTTGTCATGGCAACCTCTGATAGCTCTTGGCATTTTCTTATCATTCCGAAATCATTTTTCGCATCCCTTGGCGTAATGGTGGGTCATATCAAAAATTCTTTCAGACAAAAGTATTAGGTAATTATTAGGGGAATATTGTCCATTTTGTACGGTTTTGATATTGTGCCTATTAAGAGAGATATGATTAATGTTTCCCGAAAAACCCACTTTTTCCCACCCCTTTGGTCAATGGTTGGTGCTATCAAAAAACTCTTCAAACATACATTTTTGGGCCTTATTCGACACATAGTATGAATTTTGAATGGATTCGATATTTCAAATATTACGAGAGTTATAGCGATATTTCACTTTTTCGATAAAAGACCGCCATTTTCACCCCCGTCGACCGATTGTGCCCATTAACGAACTCGGCCGAGATTTTATAAGGATACATATTATGTAAACAATTCAAATTGATTGGTGCAAAATTGCGGTAGTTATCGTGTCCACAAGAAAGTGATATATATATATACTGCTCAAAAAAATTAAAGCACCACTTTTTTCAAAGGCCACCAAATTTGGAAAGTTGACTGCACAAGGTCGAAATCTCAGTATGACGTTTGCCCCGACGCCTACCAAGCACATGCTTCAGCACAACTCCCCAACTTGTGTAGTTTCGGGATAGCGCCCCCAAAACCAGCCCATTTTTGAAAACCGTAAATTGAAGTTTGCGAAAAACGCTGTAGGACTTGTCGCAGGTTGCCAAAGCAGTCGAAAATGAATGAGTCTTGCTCTTAAGGTTCCACGAACGAGTTGAAATCGTTACATTTGACGTTTGGGCATTTTCAAACCCCTTCATCATCCCCTAAACATGGACTACCATTGGGGGCGCCTGAGAAGGTACCGGATGTGTTTAACCACCTGACAATCTGCACACCGTCCTCAGTTGCTGATTGCAGTAAGTTCTTAAGGCCTCCGGCAATGTTCACCCCTCCTAACACCCTCAACTTGCAAGGGTCCAAACAACCCCGTCTTGATTCACCCTTAAGGAAGGTTTAAATCGAGATTTTTATCAGTGCTGCTAATGGGGGGGTCTTCCCCTAACGTTTCAAAAGAGGACCTGCGCCTGTGTCGCCACCCCTTCCCTTGCTACCCCCTTTTGTATGATTTTTCGAATCAGGCCCTTTTTAAGGGCTGAAATGAGATCTTAATCGCTGAAAGGGCTGTAAAGGTCCTTAGAAGTAGTGGTGACACGAAATCAATCCCTTCCGATGTTTGATTGACATTCCATCCCCCAAAGTTGACATTTTTGCACCCCCAACCCTCCCTGTCTGGACGCGTAACGCGTCATGGCAGAGTTTTCCGAGTTGGATCAAAATGAAGCTTATGGCCTGAAATGGAGCCCAAAACAGCAGGTTGGATGGAAATTCATCGGTAGGGTGGGAAACGGGACCAAAAATTTTCAAAAAAGTTAACAGCCTCTAGTAAGTACACCAATGCATAGGCAACCCACATCATTTTTCTCCCATTGCCAAACTTTGTAACCTATTGCCGATCATAGGCAACCCAGACGCACGGACGTGATGTGGGTTGCCCATGCATGGGCGTACTTACTGTAGGCTGTACACATTTTTGAAAAATTTTGGTCCCGTTTCCCAACCTACCGATGAATTTCTATCCAGCCTGCTGTTTTGGGCTCCATTGCAGGCCATAAGCTTCATTTTCATCCAACTCTGAAAACTCTGACATGACGCATTACGCGTCCAGACAGGGAGGGTTGGGGGTGCAAAAATTTCGAATTTGGGGGACGGAATGTCAATCATCGATCGGAAGGGGTTGATTTCGTGTCACCACTACTTCTAAGGACCATTACAGCCCTTTCAGCGATTAAGACGTCGTTTCAGCCCTTAAAAAGGGCCTGATTCGAAAAATCATACAAACGGGGGTTGCACGGGAAGGGGTGATGACAAAGGCACAGTTCCTTTTTTGAAACGTTAGGGGAAGACCTCCCCATTAGCAGCACTGATAAACATCTCGATTAAAACCTTCCTTAGGGGTGAATCGAGAAGGGGTGGTTTGGTCCCATGCCAGTTGAGGGTGTTAGGGGGTGTGGACATTGCCGGAGGCCTTAAGAACTTACTGCAATCAGCAACTGAGGACGGTGTACAGGTTTTCAGGTGGTGAAACACACCCGGTACCTTCTCAGACGCCCCCAATGGTAGTCCATGTTTAGGGGATGATGAAGGGGGTTGAAAATGCCCAAACGTCAAATGTAACGATTTCAACGTGTTTGTGGAACCTTTAAGAGCAAGACTCATTCATTTTCGACTGCTTTGGCAACCTGCGACAAGTCCTGCAGCGTTTTTCGCAAACTTCAATTTGCGGTTTTCGAAAATGGGCTGGTTTTCGGGTTGCTACCCCGAAACTACTCAAGTTGGGGAGTTGTGCTGAAGCATATGCTTGGTAGGCGTCAGGACAAATGTCATACTGAGATTTCGAGCTTGTAGGTCAACTTTTCAAAATTTGGTGGCCTTTGAAAAAAGTGGTGCTTTAATTTTTTTGAGCAGTATATCAACTTTTTAACTGACGGTGGTTTTGGGGTCTAGGGGATGTGAAACGTGAAGATATGTCGAAATTTTCCGGAAGTCGAAACATGGTACCCATTGCAAGAGTTAGCTTTCTAATAAAATCTACCTAATAAAATAATTACACAGTCGCCTCCGTAGCGTAGCGGTCAGCATGGTTAGCTGCCGCCCCGGAGGTCCTGGGTTCGATTCCCGGCTCTGCCACGAAATTTGAAAAGTGGTACGAGGACTGGAACGGGGTCTACTCAGCCTCGGGTGGCCCAACCTCAGCCTTCCTCGAAGTGGTTTTCCGTGGTTTCCCACTTCGTCTTCGGGCAAATGCCGGGATGGTACCTTCTTCAAGGCCACGGCCGCCTCCTTCCCTCTTCCTTGTCTATCCATCCTAACCATCCCTTACCTTCCCTCATGAGGCCCCTGTTCGCTTTGCAGGTGAGGCCGCCTGGGCGAGGTGCCAATCATACCTCACCACTTGTATCCCTTCCGATTCGATGTTCCCAGCTCTAGGACACTGCCCGTAGAGGCGGTAGTGGTGAGTTCCCTCGCTGAGTCCGTGGGTTCCACCAAGCTGGAGGGTAAACGACTAAAAAAAAAATACACACAAAAAAAGGAAAAAAGAATTGAAATACTTGTAATGATAAACACGCTCTCTAGCTGTAATCATTAACGAACCAATTCGAAATCTTAATAAACTTAAACCATATGATAAAATATCTTCCCCAAAAATATATCTAAAATTAAAAAAATTGCCGCCGACTGCGTAATAAAGCTATATTTTCCCGTCCCGAACTGAGGATACCTTGAGTGGTATACATTGGTTCAACTTATATTTTTGGCATCAAGACGAGTTATAAGTTTAGTGTGAAATATTTTTCTGTATTATTAGAGACCCTGCCATTTCGCTAGACCTCTAGTCACGAAATTTTCCGAAACTCAAGAGAAATCTCCTATTTCTGTTATTGACCTCTAAATTTGGAGATTATCCAAAATCGGAGTCTAGAAATTACGAATATTTGTCGCAATATTTTGAAATTATACCGTTTCGAAAAACAAAAACAACCGCGAAATAACATGGAATGACATAATATTTTAAAAATCTCTCCGTCTCGTAACTTTGCGAAATCCAGTATGGTTAATTCAAAATTCCATTTCATGGTGGTATTTCCATCGAACCTTCGTTCCATCGGATATGCTATAACCTAACTATTTATATCGAACTCAACCAGTGTGGGATGGATATACGGGAAAACAGAAGATGGGGGCAACCGGATTGAACTGGGGACCTCTCGATCTGCAGTCAAATGTTCTAGCACGGAAGAAAAGAAGAGCAGCGATCAGACAATACAAGGTTGGTGCCCCGTTGAACGGATCGCCATCGATGTAGTGAGCACTTTCCCTACGACTAGAGAGTGGGAATAAATATATCTTGGTAGCAATAGATTACTTCAGCAAGTGTGTAGAGGCATATGCAATGCCCAACCAAGAAGCTGAGCTATACCCACACGGTGATAGTGTTAGTATTGGCCGAAGAGTGATCTCAACTTGCGTGCGATGGAATATACAGGAAAAAACAAGTAATGGTCACCCGGGTTTGAACTGGGGACCTCTCAATCTGCAGTCGAATGTTCTACCACTGAGCTACACCCCTACGGTAACCAGTTCTAGTATTGGCAGAAAATTGAAATTAACCAGTGCAGTGTGGGATGGAAGATATAGGAAAATACAAAAAGGGGGCACCCGAGTTTGAACCAGGGACCTCCCGATCTGCAGTCGAATGCTCTATCGCTAAGCTATACCCACACTGAGACCAGTGATAGTATTGGCAGAACATTGATCTCATCCAGTGCAGTGTGGGATGAAATATACAGTAAAAGACAAAAAGGGGGCACCTGGATTTGTACCGGGGACCTCTCGATTAGCAAAAGAATGATCTACCACTGTGCTATACCCCCACAGTGACTGGTGTTGGTATTGTCCGAAGAGGGGTCTCAAGTACCGTGTTATGGATATACAGGAAAAGGGAACCGGGGACCTCTCGATCCGCAGTCGAATGCTCTACCACTGAGCTATACCTCCACTGCGAATAGAGTTAGTATTGGCAGAAGATTGAACTCCACCAGTGCAGTGTGGGATGGAATATACAGGAAAAGAGAAGTAGGGGGCACCCGGTATTGAATCGGGGACCTCTCGATCTGCAGTCGAATGCTCTACCACTGAGCTATACCCCCACTGCGACAGGGGTTAGGATTGGCTGAGGATTGAACTCAACCAGTGCAGTATTGGATGGAATATACAGGAAATTAGAAGTAGGTGGCACCCTGGTTTGAACCGGGGACCTCTCGATTTGCAGTCGAATGCTCTACCACTGAGCTATACCCCCACTGCGACTAATGTTAGTATTGGCAGAAGATTGAACTCATCCAGTGCAGTGTGGGATGGAATATACAGGAAAAGAAAAAAAAGGGGGCACCCGGGTTTGAACCGGAGTCCTCGCGATCTGAAGTCGAATGCTCTACCACACGTGTAGATAACCTTCAAATACACAATGTCAGCTAAACAGGCGCAAAACAGAAGAGGAAGGAGAAGAAGAAGAAGAAGAAGAAGAAGAAGAAGAAGAAGAAGAAAAAGAAAATGTAGCCCCATGACTAAGACATGTTTATATGATTCACAGAATTCACTTGTCTTCACACAAGTATGGAAGACGAACCGCGTGGAATCCTGGACCAATGCTCCGACAGCAGTATGGAAGAAAGAATTGGCGGAATCTTGAGTCAATGTTCTGACACCAGCATATGCATCTCATATCGGAACAAAGGTTGATTGGTTTGTTCTCATGTTTAGGGGCTGCGACAACGCGATCATGCAGCCCCGTGTACTTTGGGTGTGTGTAGAATCTGTCTGATAACCGGTGTTAATTGTGATGACTGTATTAGTGTGTGTTATCTGTTTCTTTAATTTAAGCACAGACTGCAAATTAGAATTTTTCAAATAGTTCCTACTTTTGCCGCCAAACGCCACCATCAACGACTACTAGGCCAGGTTCAGAACTCAGCTACTATCGTCGGCGCAGAAATTATGTGCACCCGAGTTTGGAGATAAATAGCAACACAGCAAAAAGGCCTACAGAAGAACAAGTGACGTCACCTTTTTCCTTGTTTATTTATGCGTTGATTAATGACAAAGATAGTTTTTAGGAACTTATTTTAATATCCCTTATGGCAGGTATAACGTAAAAAGTACCGGTTTTTTTGGGGGGTTCGAGCGAAATGTCGATTTTAGAGATTCACCCAACTTTGGATATGTGATAGTCAGTTATGTTTTCTGTGTATATGTGAAGTTTCAAGATTTGATCTCCCCAAAACAAACAACGAAACAATCAATTATGTGAAAGGCCCGTATTTCGAAACTGGACTCCCGCAGAAGTTCGTTTTTGGGTGCGTTATAATCCACATATAATAACCGTTGGCGATTGTAACTATCCGTGATCTAAATAAATGGGTCTAGTTTGTATGGATTGATATTTATTATGCGTTTGGTGTATGTTGTTCCCAGGCGAGGTTCGCAGGAATGCTTGTGCTGTTGCCGCGTTACCTTGCGCTGACCCGCCCGAGAATGCCACCGAAGGATCTTCACTTCGTTCACTCTGCTTCGTCATGATTGCAATAAATCTTTTGGAATGTAGTACTGTACCTACATTTATATTAAGTAGATGAAAATAATTTTACTGCCACCTGTAGGACGTTTGCGAAGGCCTATTATCTTTTCAGTTTGGTGTTTGTGTTCCGTGGATTTTAGTGGTGAAGAGTCATTTAAAATTTTAATTTGGGATACTGTACATTAATTACCATTAAGATGAATCAAGGCGCTAATTAAAAAAAAACAGAGAAACAGAGAAAGCCAGTTCCAGGAACAAGACGTGGCAATCAATCTATGAATGAATGCATTAAATCATAAATAAATAAAATATTAATAAGCACTACTAACTAATTCACAAGTTTCCCCATTTTCAACTGCAGGCAAATGCTGGGACGGTACCGTCTGACAGGCCACGGCCGCTTCCTTCCACATCCTTGCCCAGTTACATTCAAATTCATTCATTTCAGCTCTCATTAAAACTCCTCTCATGAGTTTGGCGTCAGTAAAGACATCCGGATGTAAAAACCATCCGCCACATACAATTTAATCGCATCTCATCCCCGGCCCCGTTGGAAACGGGAATAATAAGGGCTAGACATGCATTCACTAATTAGTTCGCAAGTTCTTAACAAAATGAATAAGAAAATGAAATTATATGTTATTATATTGTAGCATGTCTGTTCATAACACAATTATTTTATTAGTGTTTAGTAAAGGAAGAAATTTAATTCAGACAAACTCTGAATATTTAGCGAGTACAAAATAAAACAATAAATCAATTATGTCAAAGACATATTTTGTCATCCTTGGATGAGTGGCCTTGAATAACGAAAGGATCGCATTCTTCGTCAGTGTCAACATCCACTGTTCAACTCTGCCCTTAAGATGTGTCAAAGGAAGTATTTATACACATCAGCGAGTCACTGTTTACCTTAGTATCTCTGGCATTGTCTTAATGTGTAGTTTCCAGTTTCACTCAGGATATTGTGGAGTAGATACCTTCACGATGCCTCCTTGAACCCCGTTCCCGGAAAGCGAGATTACAATGATTTTGAGTGCTATTTGTTTCTTCAAGTTAGAAGGCGAGAAAATAGGCGATAAGCGATATCCGGTGCTCCAGCGAGTTGCTGATTGTCTTGGAGTTTCCCTTCGTTCGATTAAAAAGGTGAATGCTGAGAATGTGAGGAATGAAAATCCAGGACCACCCAAGAGAGAAAAGATTATCGGCAGGGCGACCGTCCATTCGCATTGACCAATTTACAATTGGAGTTATACGTAGATCCATTCATAGTTATTATTTAGAAAAGTTATTTCCAACTATCGAAAAACTGAAAACTAAACTGGAGGAGTGTTTAACTGACTTTCCAAAAATGTCAAATACTAAACTTCGAGTCGCCTCCGTAGCGTACCGGTCAGTATGGTTAGCTGCCGCCCCGGAGGTCCTGGGTTCGATTCCCGGCTCTGCCACGAAATTTGAAAAGTGGTACGAGGACTGGAAAGGGGTCTACTCAGCCTCGGGTGGCCCAAATGAGTAGAGGGGGTTCGATTCCCCCTCAGCCATCCTCGAAGTGGATTCCCGTGGTTTCCCACTTCGTCTTCGGGCAAATGCCGGGATGGTACCTACTGTAAGGACACGGCAGCCTCCTTTCCCTCTTCCTAGCCTGTCCATCCCAACCTTCCATCCGTTCCCATCCCTCTTGAGGCCCCTGCTCGCTTTGCAGGTGAGGCCGCCTGGGCGAAGTGCTGATCACACCTCCCCAGTTGTATCCATCACGTCCAGATGTTCCGAGCTCCAGGACACTGCCCATAGAGGCGGTAGTGGTGAGTTCCCTCGCTGAGTCCGTGGGATCTACCAACCTAGAGGGTAAATTGACTATAAAAAACTAAATTTCGAGAAGTCGTTAAGTACATTGGATTTCGGTTCAAAAAGTTGAATAAGAAGCCAATTTTGATGGAATCGACTACCATTGCTGCATCTCGCCACACATTTCTCAGAAGAATGCGACGACTCCGAAATGAAGGCTACAAAATATTTTACACGGACGAAACCTGGTGCGCCCAAAACCATTCAATAAAATTCGCTTGGCAAGAAAACGTTATTGAAGCATTGACCTGTGAATTTTCAAATTACGACCAATATCAAGGACAGCTTCAAGAAGTGTTTGGTTGGCGAGGTGGCTTCAAAGTTCCTTCCGGCGCCGGTAAACGGACTATAATTCTACATATTGGAAGTGAGGATGGCTTCTTACAAGGTGCGGGTTTGTGTTTTGTTTGAAAAAAGGGGACGGGCGACTATCATCAGGAGATGAACGATATTCATTTTGAAGAATGGTTTAGGAGGGGTTTAACCATAATTCCAAACAAGTCCGCAATTGTTATCGATCAGGCTCCATATCACACGATGCTCGACCCCGATACAAAAAATCCAACGATGACCTGGTTGAAGGCCAACATCATATCTTGGATAATTAAAAGAAATATTCCCCCCCCCCGGAAGATGCAGATAACATCGAGTCTCTAACAAAAGCCGCGCTCATCAAACACGCCAAACCTCACTTCAAAACGCCAGAAAGAAAATTGTACCAAATTACGAAGGAATTACGACCTGATGTGCAATTGGTATGGCTACCAGTTGCCCATTGTGAGCCTAATGCAATTGAGTTGATATGGGCCTATGTAAAAAATACAGTGGCTAAAGTAAATCGGGCAAATGCTGAACAGAAAGGTAACTGTGAGAAGGTGCTGAAAGATCTGTGTGACGAGGCCCTAGCATCGGTACCAGCTGAGTTATGGAAGAAATGTATCGGACACGCTATCAAAATTGAAGATTTCTACTGGGAAAAGGATCATCTGTCTCAAGAAATACCTCAAGTCGAACCCCTAATAATTGATTTGAACAGCTCTTCAGATAGTGAGGATGAGGTCACACAACATTTTACTTTGGATGATCACATTCAATCAGATGACGATAACTGGTAATTTTCCGAGATGTTTGTCATGTAAACACTGCATATTTTATGAAATTATAAATAGAAAATTTTAAAATAAATAACAAAAACTGAGAAAAATAAATAATAAACAAACAAAAAAAATGAGAAAAAATAAACATATTTTTAAAGCTGCCGTTGAAGGTCCAAAGCCCTTTTGAGAAAAGCTGATGGGAAATGTGAAAACGAAATACATAAAACTTGAACATGCTCAGTGCTGAGACAGCGCTAAACGAGCTGTGAATGCGGCAACACCGCACGAACTACCCTGCGGACCTCGCCTGTCAACAACATACACCAAACGCATAATAAATATCAATCCATCTAAACTAAACCCATTTATTTAGATCACGGATAGTTACATATCGCAAACGGTAATTATATGTGGATTACAACGCACCCGAGAATGAACTTCTGCGGGAGTCCAGTTTCGAAATACGAGCCTTTCACATAATTGATTGTTACGTTGTTTGTGTTGGAGGTCAAATTTTGAAACTTCGCATATACAAAGAAAACATATCTGACTAACAAATATCCAAAGTTGGGTGCTGTTGCACAACTGAGTTAAGAGTTGTGAATCTCTAAATTCGACACTTCGCTCGAACCCCGCAAAAAACCGGTACTTTTATGTTATACCTGCCATAAGGTATATTAAAGTAAGGTCCTAAAACTACCTTTATCATCAATCAACGCAGAAATAAACAAGGAAAAAGGTGATGTCACTTGTTTTTCTGTAGACCTTTCGCTTGTGTTGCTATTTATCTCAAAACTCGGGTGCACATAATTTCTGCGCCGACAGTAGACGCCACTGCAGTCGGCTCTTGGCAACGAACGTAGAAACCTAAGAGCGTTGTTTACATTCTTAACCTATCCAATTTAGCTTCACACAGGTGTAATTAGTGGAAGGTTCTTTAACACGCCATAACTCTATGACATTGACCGCCGGCTTTTCTTCCCCTCCCAAGGAAGGCATACTGACGGATTTTTAACGCTCTTAAATATCCAAGTAATAAGCCCTAGTTGTTTCACAACCAGTGTTAGGCAATGGGGGTCGATAAGTGGTTTCCTTGTAGTAAAAGCTACGCGGCTTTCATCATTCACTGTACCTCTTGTGGTAACTCAGTTGGTAGAGCTTTGGTCTGTGGTAGGCACACGGCCTTAGATATGCATAGGTGGCAGGTCCAAATTCGGTCCGTAGAAGTTTAAAAGTACGAGGCTCCATTAACTCTTCAATATAATAGCACAAAACGGAAATAATGATAGTTCCGTGTATTGTATTTCGCAAATTAGCGTGTGATTTGACTTAGTTGTTTCATTTAAGATCTGGCTTTTCACGAAATTCATGTATACTCTGCCTCAAGCAGTCAATTCAGAAGGCAAGCACTCAGTCACGGAGGGAGGTGTTCTTAACTGAGGCAATGAGTGTGTTAATATTATCTTTCACGCAAAGTTGTAGTAATAATGAGGACAGAGTACATCACGGTTAATGATTAAAACAAAATCATTTCAGATTTCAAAAATCTTCCGGTACCGGGAATCAAACCCGAGCCTCCTGGGTGAGAGCCAGGTATCCTA
The DNA here is from genome assembly GCA_946902985.2 of Meconema thalassinum. Classification (NCBI taxonomy): domain Eukaryota; kingdom Metazoa; phylum Arthropoda; class Insecta; order Orthoptera; family Tettigoniidae; genus Meconema; species Meconema thalassinum. The sequence continues at coordinate 123,553,023 of OX336396.1, read as the reverse complement.
GCCACTAGACCATACCGGACGTGTGACGTAAAGATTCTTGGCATCAGAGAAGAAACAGGGCCGATCTGTTGACAGTTCCTCTGTTAAAATAATACAGTAGCATTTGTTTTTGAATGGCGATTGCAGGCTGAACCATAACATACCAATAATTCTAGTTAAAACCTGTCTGCTTGAGTTAAAGACCTATTTCCTCATTTCATTTTAACCTCTAAGCTAACAAACGAAAACATTAAACAATAATAAGTTGTTATTGATTCACTACAGGCCAATAAGGGCCTAGGCCTACCAAGCGACCCTCCGTCCAGCCATTTCGCCAGCAGATATTGGGGACACGCGTGGTCAGCGCTTCGAATCCCCTCTTGGTTTTCGTGACAGGAGTGCTGCCTCGCCCAGGCGGCTTCACCTGCAAAGCGAAGCCTCATGAGGGGTGGGACGGATGGTATGAATGGGAGGGATAGACAAGGATGAGGGAAGGAGGCGGCCGTGGCCTGATCGTAGGTACTATCTCGGCATTTTGCCCGAAGTCGCAGTGGGAAACCATGGAAAACCACATCGAGGATGGCTGAGGTAGGAATCGAACGACCTCTACTCATTTGGACTACCCGAAGCTGAGAAGAACCCGTTCCAGTCCTCATACCACGTTTTTCAAATTGCATGGCAGAAGCGGGAATCGAACCTTGGACCTCCGGGGTGGCAGCAAAACACGCGGACCACTACACCACGGAGGCGACAATAATAATAATAATTTAAGAATATTAGGATTATTGGAAGTTATTAAGCCACGTTCAGTTCTCTTGATTCAATTAAAGAAAGGAGGTTCCTAGTTTACGCCTCGCGTTCTACACGCACAAACTCTATACCGGTAACGTGAGTTACGAGCCGAGGGAAAAGCGCAGCGCACAGTTCGGGATCAATAAATTGCTGTGCTGTAACCAAACGTAAGTTAAGAGTCTACGAGCTATATTTACGGAAAGTCAGCTCATCACTAAGATAACGTCTGAAACATTGGATATGTAAGTCCGGTATGGTCTAGTGGCTAGGATACCTGGCGTTCACCCAGGAGGCTCGGGTTCGATTTCCGGTACCGGAAATTTTGTTTCTAAGGTATGGATTGAGTACATATTGTATTTTAAATTATTTTGTTATACTTAGTCGCCTCCGTAGCTTAGCGGTCAGCATGGTTAACTCCCGCCCCGGAGGTCCTGGGTTCGATTCCCGGCGCTGCCAGGAAATTTGGAAAGTGGTATGAGTACTGGATCGGGGTCTTCTCAGCCTCGGGTGGTCCAAATGAGTAGAGGGGGTTCGATACCCACCTCAGCCATCCTCGAAGTGTTTTCCGTGGTTTCCCACTTAGTCTTCGGGCAAATGCCGGGATGGTACAGCCAACTAGGTCCGGACGTGCAAGCATTAAAAACTGCGTTAGAGGAACAGATTCATAAGGTTGTCTCTGATGTTAATGAAACTACGAGCAAACTGCAGAATTTGAAACTAGGAGAAGCTAGCATGATGGAAACCTATAAGGAAGAGTTGATTAGGAAAGTCATCACGGAAATCACAGACAAGGATACCGAAGGATTGACTGGTGAAGAGGAGAGAAATTACGTGAGAAGAGGTAACCTTACTACAGAAGAGAGAGATATTAGTCCGGAGGAACGTATATCCAGATTCAGGGAAGAAGAAGAGGATCGGAATATTGAACCCGAATGGAAGTATCGTGATAGTGGGAGGAATTATATGGATTCATATCCGAGAAACGTGACAGTCATCCGGAATTTTGAAGACAAACCTCAAAAATTTAGCAACACTGATAGTCTCACACCGATCGAATATATCAGGAATCTTAAAGACTATTTCATAGAAGCCCACATTCCTAGAGAGAGAGAGATGAGAATCGTAGAAAGATTTCTAGCTGGAGGACCCCTCGAATGGTTTAGAGCATTTCGGTACACTTTCAGCAATTTTGACGAATTTGCAGAGGCACTGATTAAACGATTCTGGTCAATAGAAGCTCAGAATTCACTAAGAGCTGAGGTATACTCGAGGAAGTATTCAGGTACTCTTCCAACACGGTACGCTGATTTCTTCACGAGTCAACTATCACGCTTGAGATTTTTGCAACCCCCATTGTCAACAGAGCAGTTGATAGATGCGATTTCACGTATGCTGCCTGTGGAGGTAAGAAGACTGATCATATCGTCAAACATTAGAGATTTGACAAGTATGGACGAATTGTTGAGAAGGCTTGACTACACGAGTCCAATGCCAAATTTGGTACAAAAAGGTCAGAGGCACGAATTCAAAGACGTTAATACGGTCAACATGGATCAAGTGCAGCAAACTGATAAGCCTGAGGAAGGAAAAACTGAAAATGTAGGTCCTCACAGGAATAATAATTTCCGCAACCACAGATCCCAAGGTTACCGTCCATATCAGCAAAGACGAGGCTGGAATAATAATAGAGGGAATTACAACAACGGAAGAGGTAGATACTACAACAATGGTTATAATCGAAATTATAACAGAAATAACCAGTACCAGAATCAGAATCAGAATTCTCAAGGTCAGGTTATGACACCCGACAAGTATCAAGAAAGAGAGAAAGAAAGTCAGCAGTATCTGAAGGAATTACGAGAAAAGGAAGCTGAAAATCAAAAGAAAAGACAGGATGTAGTGATCGATCCTGGTCCTTCTACAAGTCAGCAGAACTTAGAAAACAGGAATTCAGGACAGAAGGGAAAGTAGAGAGGAGAGAATGCATTAGCCACACACAACCCAGAGAAGAAGAGACTTATGATTAAGGAACATAGAAGAAATATCATGTAAGAGTAGAATATAATTCAATTTCGTGTTCAAGTGAATTGAGATATTTATAACACAGAGTTTAAAAACAATTTGCAACTGTTTTTAAAACGTGGTGAAGGGAGAATGCCCCCGGAAATTGCATTATATTGAGACCACGATGGCTGTATTGGCAAATATGAGTAAAGTTGTGGATGTCATAGTTATGACGTGGATATTCATGACGTAGGCACGGATGACGCAGACTTCATACAAGTAGGCTGATTGAGCTGAGATTCTTGGTGACGTCATGATTTTGTTCGAGAAAGATCTTAGATTTACGACGCAGTCGCAGGAAACAAGGTATTGTGCTAAGGAAGAAGCTACGCTATTGGAGGAGAGACTCGAACCAATGAACGATAGTTTGGAAGGAAGACGGAGATTGCTGAAACTACGATATTTAATTACTTTTGGCATGCAGATTTGTGGAAATCTATTTTCAGTTATGGCATTGATTTGGAATTTTGAAGAAATTAATTTTGAGTTTTTGAAATTTGAAAATCCGTCGAGTATAGCCAAAGTTGAAACTTCCAGCAATGACGCAGCAACAGGCTATGGAAGGGATGGATACGCCCCTTAAGAAGTTGATAAAAGGTCGTGCACAGAAGAGAGGAGCTCTCAGAACTCATACTCAGAACTCATACTCAGATCTCATATGTCAGATCGCATATATATTTCTGGTGATATATATAGTTATTTTCAAGTGATTCAGTGAAGTAAGTTGTCTTTAGCGTGGTTAAAGCCCGGCGCATCGAACGAACTCGGAGCAGTTCCATTTTACGCTGCTCGAAACTAGGTGAAGTTGAAACGCTCACATTAACGTTTCCACCAGTTAAGATATCAAGCGTTAACTTCAGCCTTTATTATAGTTCTATTGGGCAGTACAACATTGAGGTGTGTACAAGATTTGAACAATTTCACAGTTATACTTCGAAAGATATTGGAACTTTAAGGCTGCCAACAAAAGTGATTTTCTCGCCACATGAGAAACACTTTTAAAATTCCACATTATACACTACGGCTGACACGTGGAGTGCAACAGTGATATTGGAGAATACGTTTGGTATTACAACGATACATTCGACTATGGAACATTATAATCTTGCAGTGCTTTCAGTGATTATAACAGTAGTTGAGATGGAAGGCTAAGGCTTGAATGCAATTGGGACATATATAGTTGGAGTAAAGTAACAGCATGGAACTTCGTTAATCGTCTTTCTACAAAAGCGAGCATGTAGTGAACATCCAACTACACTCTTGCATCGTGAATCCATCGCTGAATTATACCAGATAACAGTGGAAATATTTTCATACTCCACAACTATGAATATTTCAGCGGAAATAACTACAATAAACTTCATGGCGAATTCCTGCAAGAACTTCAGGGAACTTTCAAGAGAGGCCAGGGTTGTCCCGGCGCACAAAGAAGAGTTTTGCCAGAAGGATGTTTTTCGTATCCACGGAGCAGTGCAATTTCGGAGGAGGAAGCAGTTCGATTCTCCGAGGACGCTGATTCCAGGTTCGAGGACGGAGCACATCTTCACGCTGGTGAAATGGAACCAACAGCAGTTTTCTTTGAAAACTTTCCCCTAGAACTTCAATCAACAGATAAGGTAGTCGTGAACGTTTCTTGTATTATTTGAGTCTTGTAGCGATATCTGAGCAACCATTCTTCCCATATCTTCTGTCCTATCTTTTGCCACATTTTCTTGATTGATATTTCTGTACTCAGTACACTTCGATGATTTATGCCTTTTTCTTCGATTTTTGAGACATTGCTATGTCATTGGCATACTTAATAATTTTGGATCAGTTGAGACTGATGATTTAGATTCTTTCAGTAATTTGCATATTTTTGTAGTCACGATTTGACTGTAAAGTTAACGATTTGCTATGGCAGATTTGAATTCAGACAGCGTGTCATTAGCCTATTTTCAATTTTGAAAAAATAGGCTTATGAGATCACCATTTGTCCGTGTGTGTGTGCGTGTGTGTGTGTGTGTGTGTGTGATTCGTGTGTGTGTCCCCCCCTAATAAAATCTAAACGGCACGAGCGATTTCAATGAAACTCGGAAAGTTCATAGCACTATTCCCGGCGACCTCGACCGTGCCCTTCAAATTTTGTTACGACTCACCAATCCAACATGGCGGCTGTGCGAAATATTTCACCAGCATTCAATATCTCCGAAACTATTACCGATATTACCCTGACATTTTCTATGGTGATAGAGGGAACTACTATAAGTTCACTTATGTGACTTTTGAAAACCTGGTAACTACAAAACCAACATGGAGGCCAAGCGAATTTGCGACTTTTAAATAGACGTTTCTCGCGATTTGGCCAACCAAACGCAATGAAACTTGGTACAGTATATGTTTATATACATTGTAATGCACCGACATCTAACTTCGTTCAATTGTTTACATAATCACAAGATGGCGGATGTGCGAAATATTTCACTGGCATTCTATATCTCTGAAACTATTAGCGGTATCTCCCTAAAATTTTGTACGCAGATAAAGGGCACTACTGGAAGTCCATCTATAAGACTTTCAAAAACCGGTTAACTACAAAACGAACATGGCGGCCAAGCGAATTTGAAAATTTTAAATAGATCTTTCTCGCGATTTAATGTTCCAAGCTCACTGAAACCTGGTACAGGAAATATTTATACACATTGTAATCCACTGGTATCTAATTTAGTTCAATTGTTTACATAACCTCAAGATGGCGGCAGTGCGAATTTTAAAATTAAGTTTTTTATTTCTTGTGATGTAGTCATGCGATCGAAGTGAAAGTTTGAATATGAACCTACGCAATAATTTTCCTTTAATGGTACATGACTCTATGGCCTATACATTTAACAATCCGACATGGCGACCATCCGAAATATTTAGACGATACTGAGTATCTACGAATCTATTTTAGCAATCAAACTGCATTTTTTAGTGTTCATAGGGGCTATGAACTTACGTTCACCTATAGGACTTTAAATAACCTGGTGATCACAAATCCAACATGGCGGTGACGCGAATTATAAATATTCACATGGACGTTTCTCGCAATTTAACCTTCCGCGTGCAGTGAAACTCGGTACAGTAAATCTTTATCCGAATGTTAATCCACTGGCATCTAATTTATTTCAATTGTTTCCATAACCTCAAGATGGTAGCTGTGAAAAAATTTTAAATCTCCTTGTATTTTCTTGTGTCTTAATTATGCGATCGAAATTTGAATACTACACGTTCACAATAATCTGCATGTAACAGTAAACTCTAGGACCTACATATATAAAATCCAACATGGCGACCATCCGAAATATTTAGTCGGTTCTTAATATCTACGAATTTATTACAGCAATCAAACAGAAATTGTGTATGTTGATAGTGGCAATTAACATAAGTAGGATATATGAAAATAGGCTGTATAGTTCTTAACGGAACTACTTGTTTTATTAAAGTAATTCTATTCAGTAAATTACTTTGACCAATTTTCTGTCATCCTCAAGAAAGAAGAATGATTAAAAGATTTTAGAGCGTTAAAATCTATTACGATATCGACGATCTTTGAAATACTAGTCGTATTACGAACATGATTGCAACATAGACATTTATCATTGCATTATAGACAATTTTATGAAATATGAACTTTTATTTCGATTTATTAAACACACTATAGTAATGAACATTTGATAGGAGTTTTTCTCAATTATAGATTGGAACAATAATGTTTGCATTCCACAATCTAATTGTATTCTATTCGACTATTTTGCAGTTTAGATGAACTTTGTTTGAAGATAGTATTTTTATACTGCGTTACTTTGAAGATGTTAATCTCAATTTTGATAGACCAGGCAGGAGTGTCTAATCGTATTTGCTATTAAATTTATTTGTGATTGGCAAATTTTTACTTCATATCGATTCATGAATGAAACCCACGAAGGTTAAATAATAACAGTCATTATTACAATTGATGAATATAAGAATTTTTAAAGAGGAACAATGGATGTATAATCGTTAGTTCAGTGGACGTGTAAAAGTCGCTGTTGAGTAATGCTCTTGAATAATGAAGGAGGTTCCCACAATAATTAATGAAGTTGATGAATTAATAAGTGGAGGTTTTGTGTGTAGTTTGGAAGATTTTTATGCCATATATATGAAGATATATGATGAATTTTGGGCCAATTTTTGTGCAATTTTGTGCGTTATAAGCGAAGTATTTTCCCGCTAAATGTATTGTTCTTGTTCTTTGAAAGATTATTCATATGAAGATACTGTTAAAATTAACAAGAGTGTTAAATAATTTGAGATAAAGATTTTGAATGGAGGTAACCGTCACAAATATTAATAATTATTATTAAACCTTATTAAACCTGAATTTGACAGTTAAATATAACTAACCTTCATTGGTCGATTATATCATCACGATTTGAGTAATTATCAACCGGATAAACGTGTGGTTTAATGTATTTCTTGTATAAATAATATAAACAATATAACATTGTAAAATAATTTTGTAAATATCTTTGTTAAATAATTTGAAATGATAGTGTTTAATACAGGCGTGTGTAAAATTTTCAATGGTCATTTGACATTGTTATAAACAATTTATTATTGTTATAAATAATTAATTAACATTTAGAGTTTTGTTTTTATACTCTAAACAACGCAAGTTAAGCAAGTGGTTTGAACAATTAATCATGATTTGGGATTGTTGGAGTAATCCACTGGTGTTTGAATGAAGCATGTAAGACGTTTGCGTGATAATATTTCAGTTGAGATGTGAACATTTACGTGTTTGAAAAGGAGAGCCAAGCTCTGAGGTAACACGCTTATGCTAGGGTTGAACGAACGGGAGTCCACTTTGACGATACAGGTGCATTGCAGCTGGCCCGGACAACTGTGTTACAGAGGCCAAGGACGGTCCATAATAGCCTTGTGGCTATAAATAAAATGTGAAGTATTTAAACACGCAAAACAATTGATATATGTGTCTCATCCCAAATCCCGTTTCCATTCCATGTGCATTATTATTTTTACGTTGCTATGAGCTTGATACTGGTCCTACAGGAGGACATGGTTATATAGTTGATGGCTTCTGATTGCCACGTTGATTTTGTTGTTGTTTTTTTTTTTTTGTTAAAATCATTCTTTATGTGAAATAAATTATTGTGCAGTTTAAAGTTTCTCGTCTTCGTTCTGGTTCATTTTAAATATCATGGTGGAGGTTATTGTGTGGGCATACTTTTAAGTGATCCAGTTGACAACCCAGTCCCCGAGATAAATTTAAGAGGTAAGTAAAGGTAAGTATGAACCCCCGTATATTTTGGTGTGTTCCACAATAATTTCTTGTTAACTATTGTGCTCTAATCTCGATAGTATCTGTCAGTGCCATTTTCATTGATGTAGCTGTGCCGGTGCGATTGATTATTGGCAATCCGATTGAGGGGGCGGATATCTGACAGCCTACTATCCGGATATTGGATTACCAAGTAGGATTGGCGACCCTAAAACGTGGGGCTTGTTCTACAAAACTGGATTACCAAGTAGGATTGGCGCAATCAACGTGTGGGGCTCGATTGTCTCGATTGGCACGTTCGACTGAATAACATTGGATTACCAAGTTATTGCAGTAGAATTGACACCGCAATTTTTGTGGAGTGTTCGAATAACATTGGATTACCAAGTTATCGATGTCAAAGGGATTGTGAAGACTCAAATAAAGAGGTTGATTCTTTGTTAGATGTCTTGGCCAATTGTAGAATTTGAGAGTGTGATTATATAGGAATAAATGTTGTGTTGTATTAGGAAAATTACACTCAGAAAAGATCAGATCTTATACGACTTGAAAGAGGTAAAATAGGCTGGAAACTTAGAAAAATCGCCTATGATCTGGAATCTTATTTTATTTGACCGGCTTATGACATGTATAGTCATAATAAAGATAAAATTAAACTATTTGGATTATAAATGTAATTTATTTGTGTTAGGATATTTTAAAATGAACCAAAGAAACTTGAACATGTGCTTGAGTTTATTTCAACATGAAGTGTCTACGAAGGTTAATTATAAGTTAATTATAAGTTAATTATAAGTTAGATTTAAGACAGAAAATTGCTCAAATATATATATGGTGAAAAATGTTGCTCAGATGTTGTTATTTTGCTCTGTTTGATGTATGTCCCTAAAGCAGTTTATTATTGAAATATTATTGAAATGGCAGATGAGGGTCTGAGAATTATGTTGGAGGAGATGAAAGCTAGCATGAATAGCAGTATGAAGCAGATGATGGAGGAGAATGCTAGTAACATATCTGCTAATTTGAAAGATAGCATGAATGAAAGTTTGAAAGTTCTTCAGACCAGTTCTGCAAACCTAGAAAATGATATGTCGGGTTTACAGATCAGTACCCAGGGAATCGAGAATGCTGTAAGTGACATTCATAAAGATGTTTCTGATGTTAAAACTGATGTGTCTAAGGTACAAAAAGATCTTACTATGTTGAATCTTGATGTTGCTAATGTCCGGGGTGATATTTCATGTGCTAGAGCTGAAGTAATTGTTGTAAGGAATGATGTTGCTACTGTACAAGACAAAGTAGAAGAAGTTCAAAGAGAGGTTAGTAATGTTCGAACTGATGTGTCAAATGTTCAAGTAGACATCAATAATATTCATTCAGATGTTAACGATATGCAAAGCGATATCAATAAAATACAAGTAGAAGTCAATACTGTTTTTGTAGACATTGCTAAAGTTCAGACTGATGTTAACAAAGTTAGGGAGGAAATTGAAACTTCAAAAACACTTTGTACGCATAACATTAGTGCATTAACAACTCGGTTAGTTGACGAGTCTGTCAGAACAACAGCTTCTTTAGCTGGTTTAAAATACGATGTAGAGGTCATGAGAACCCAAGTATTAGATCACAATCGTTTACTTAAGGAGGACATCGAAGTAGATATTGCAGAAATGTTAACTGCAAATGTAACAGTGTGGAAAGATGAATGGAACAGGTCAAGTGGGGAACATGTAGATCAGATTCAGGAACGAATTGAAAGAAAACTTGCCAGTACACAAGTAGACATTAATAACGAAGTGGTTCAGATTAGGAAAGACTTGAATGTAAGGATGGATTCGCTATCCGAAAAGCAGATAGAGGATAGAACTCAACTAGGTCCGGACGTGCAAGCATTAAAAACTGCGTTAGAGGAACAGATTCATAAGGTTGTCTCTGATGTTAATGAAACTACGAGCAAACTGCAGAATTTGAAACTAGGAGAAGCTAGCATGATGGAAACCTATAAGGAAGAGTTGATTAGGAAAGTCATCACGGAAATCACAGACAAGGATACCGAAGGATTGACTGGTGAAGAGGAGAGAAATTACGTGAGAAGAGTTAACCTTACTACAGAAGAGAGAGATATTAGTCCGGAGGAACGTATATCCAGATTCAGGGAAGAAGAAGAGGATCGGAATATTGAACCCGAATGGAAGTATCGTGATAGTGGGAGGAATTATATGGATTCATATCCGAGAAACGTGACAGTCATCCGGAATTTTGAAGACAAACCTCAAAAATTTAGCAACACTGATAGTCTCACACCGATCGAATATATCAGGAATCTTAAAGACTATTTCATAGAAGCCCACATTCCTAGAGAGAGAGAGATGAGAATCGTAGAAAGATTTCTAGCTGGAGGACCCCTCGAATGGTTTAGAGCATTTCGGTACACTTTCAGCAATTTTGACGAATTTGCAGAGGCACTGATTAAACGATTCTGGTCAATAGAAGCTCAGAATTCACTAAGAGCTGAGGTATACTCGAGGAAGTATTCAGGTACTCTTCCAACACGGTACGCTGATTTCTTCACGAGTCAACTATCACGCTTGAGATTTTTGCAACCCCCATTGTCAACAGAGCAGTTGATAGATGCGATTTCACGTATGCTGCCTGTGGAGGTAAGAAGACTGATCATATCGTCAAACATTAGAGATTTGACAAGTATGGACGAATTGTTGAGAAGGCTTGACTACACGAGTCCAATGCCAAATTTGGTACAAAAAGGTCAGAGGCACGAATTCAAAGACGTTAATACGGTCAACATGGATCAAGTGCAGCAAACTGATAAGCCTGAGGAAGGAAAAACTGAAAATGTAGGTCCTCACAGGAATAATAATTTCCGCAACCACAGATCCCAAGGTTACCGTCCATATCAGCAAAGACGAGGCTGGAATAATAATAGAGGGAATTACAACAACGGAAGAGGTAGATACTACAACAATGGTTATAATCGAAATTATAACAGAAATAACCAGTACCAGAATCAGAATCAGAATTCTCAAGGTCAGGTTATGACACCCGACAAGTATCAAGAAAGAGAGAAAGAAAGTCAGCAGTATCTGAAGGAATTACGAGAAAAGGAAGCTGAAAATCAAAAGAAAAGACAGGATGTAGTGATCGATCCTGGTCCTTCTACAAGTCAGCAGAACTTAGAAAACAGGAATTCAGGACAGAAGAGAAAGTAGAGAGGAGAGAATGCATTAGCCACACACAACCCAGAGAAGAAGAGACTTATGATTAAGGAACATAGAAGAAATATCATGTAAGAGTAGAATATAATTCAATTTCGTGTTCAAGTGAATTGAGATATTTATAACACAGAGTTTAAAATCAATTTGCAACTGTTTTTAAAACGTGGTGAAGGGAGAATGCCCCCCGGAAATTGCATTATATTGAGACCACGATGGCTGTATTGGCAAATATGAGTAAAGTTGTGGATGTCATAGTTATGACGTGGATATTCATGACGTAGGCACGGATGACGCAGACTTCATACAAGTAGGCTGATTGAGCTGAGATTCTTGGTGACGTCATGATTTTGTTCGAGAAAGATCTTAGATTTACGACGCAGTCGCAGGAAACAAGGTATTGTGCTAAGGAAGAAGCTACGCTATTGGAGGAGAGACTCGAACCAATGAACGATAGTTTGGAAGGAAGACGGAGATTGCTGAAACTACGATATTTAATTACTTTTGGCATGCAGATTTGTGGAAATCTATTTTCAGTTATGGCATTGATTTGGAATTTTGAAGAAATTAATTTTGAGTTTTTGAAATTTGAAAATCCGTCGAGTATAGCCAAAGTTGAAACTTCCAGCAATGACGCAGCAACAGGCTATGGAAGGGATGGATACGCCCCTTAAGAAGTTGATAAAAGGTCGTGCACAGAAGAGAGGAGCTCTCAGAACTCATACTCAGAACTCATACTCAGATCTCATATGTCAGATCGCATATATATTTCTGGTGATATATATAGTTATTTTCAAGTGATTCAGTGAAGTAAGTTGTCTTTAGCGTGGTTAAAGCCCGGCGCATCGAACGAACTCGGAGCAGTTCCATTTTACGCTGCTCGAAACTAGGTGAAGTTGAAACGCTCACATTAACGTTTCCACCAGTTAAGATATCAAGCGTTAACTTCAGCCTTTATTATAGTTCTATTGGGCAGTACAACATTGAGGTGTGTACAAGATTTGAACAATTTCACAGTTATACTTCGAAAGATATTGGAACTTTAAGGCTGCCAACAAAAGTGATTTTCTCGCCACATGAGAAACACTTTTAAAATTCCACATTATACACTACGGCTGACACGTGGAGTGCAACAGTGATATTGGAGAATACGTTTGGTATTACAACGATACATTCGACTATGGAACATTATAATCTTGCAGTGCTTTCAGTGATTATAACAGTAGTTGAGATGGAAGGCTAAGGCTTGAATGCAATTGGGACATATATAGTTGGAGTAAAGTAACAGCATGGAACTTCGTTAATCGTCTTTCTACAAAAGCGAGCATGTAGTGAACATCCAACTACACTCTTGCATCGTGAATCCATCGCTGAATTATACCAGATAACAGTGGAAATATTTTCATACTCCACAACTATGAATATTTCAGCGGAAATAACTACAATAAACTTCATGGCGAATTCCTGCAAGAACTTCAGGGAACTTTCAAGAGAGGCCAGGGTTGTCCCGGCGCACAAAGAAGAGTTTTGCCAGAAGGATGTTTTTCGTATCCACGGAGCAGTGCAATTTCGGAGGAGGAAGCAGTTCGATTCTCCGAGGACGCTGATTCCAGGTTCGAGGACGGAGCACATCTTCACGCTGGTGAAATGGAACCAACAGCAGTTTTCTTTGAAAACTTTCCCCTAGAACTTCAATCAACAGATAAGGTAGTCGTGAACGTTTCTTGTATTATTTGAGTCTTGTAGCGATATCTGAGCAACCATTCTTCCCATATCTTCTGTCCTATCTTTTGCCACATTTTCTTGATTGATATTTCTGTACTCAGTACACTTCGATGATTTATGCCTTTTTCTTCGATTTTTGAGACATTGCTATGTCATTGGCATACTTAATAATTTTGGATCAGTTGAGACTGATGATTTAGATTCTTTCAGTAATTTGCATATTTTTGTAGTCACGATTTGACTGTAAAGTTAACGATTTGCTATGGCAGATTTGAATTCAGACAGCGTGTCATTAGCCTATTTTCAATTTTGAAAAAATAGGCTTATGAGATCACCATTTGTCCGTGTGTGTGTGCGTGTGTGTGTGTGTGTGTGATTCGTGTGTGTGTCCCCCCCTAATAAAATCTAAACGGCACGAGCGATTTCAATGAAACTCGGAAAGTTCATAGCACTATTCCCGGCGACCTCGACCGTGCCCTTCAAATTTTGTTACGACTCACCAATCCAACATGGCGGCTGTGCGAAATATTTCACCAGCATTCAATATCTCCGAAACTATTACCGATATTACCCTGACATTTTCTATGGTGATAGAGGGAACTACTATAAGTTCACTTATGTGACTTTTGAAAACCTGGTAACTACAAAACCAACATGGAGGCCAAGCGAATTTGCGACTTTTAAATAGACGTTTCTCGCGATTTGGCCAACCAAACGCAATGAAACTTGGTACAGTATATGTTTATATACATTGTAATGCACCGACATCTAACTTCGTTCAATTGTTTACATAATCACAAGATGGCGGATGTGCGAAATATTTCACTGGCATTCTATATCTCTGAAACTATTAGCGGTATCTCCCTAAAATTTTGTACGCAGATAAAGGGCACTACTGGAAGTCCATCTATAAGACTTTCAAAAACCGGTTAACTACAAAACGAACATGGCGGCCAAGCGAATTTGAAAATTTTAAATAGATCTTTCTCGCGATTTAATGTTCCAAGCTCACTGAAACCTGGTACAGGAAATATTTATACACATTGTAATCCACTGGTATCTAATTTAGTTCAATTGTTTACATAACCTCAAGATGGCGGCAGTGCGAATTTTAAAATTAAGTTTTTTATTTCTTGTGATGTAGTCATGCGATCGAAGTGAAAGTTTGAATATGAACCTACGCAATAATTTTCCTTTAATGGTACATGACTCTATGGCCTATACATTTAACAATCCGACATGGCGACCATCCGAAATATTTAGACGATACTGAGTATCTACGAATCTATTTTAGCAATCAAACTGCATTTTTTAGTGTTCATAGGGGCTATGAACTTACGTTCACCTATAGGACTTTAAATAACCTGGTGATCACAAATCCAACATGGCGGTGACGCGAATTATAAATATTCACATGGACGTTTCTCGCAATTTAACCTTCCGCGTGCAGTGAAACTCGGTACAGTAAATCTTTATCCGAATGTTAATCCACTGGCATCTAATTTATTTCAATTGTTTCCATAACCTCAAGATGGTAGCTGTGAAAAAATTTTAAATCTCCTTGTATTTTCTTGTGTCTTAATTATGCGATCGAAATTTGAATACTACACGTTCACAATAATCTGCATGTAACAGTAAACTCTAGGACCTACATATATAAAATCCAACATGGCGACCATCCGAAATATTTAGTCGGTTCTTAATATCTACGAATTTATTACAGCAATCAAACAGAAATTGTGTATGTTGATAGTGGCAATTAACATAAGTAGGATATATGAAAATAGGCTGTATAGTTCTTAACGGAACTACTTGTTTTATTAAAGTAATTCTATTCAGTAAATTACTTTGACCAATTTTCTGTCATCCTCAAGAAAGAAGAATGATTAAAAGATTTTAGAGCGTTAAAATCTATTACGATATCGACGATCTTTGAAATACTAGTCGTATTACGAACATGATTGCAACATAGACATTTATCATTGCATTATAGACAATTTTATGAAATATGAACTTTTATTTCGATTTATTAAACACACTATAGTAATGAACATTTGATAGGAGTTTTTCTCAATTATAGATTGGAACAATAATGTTTGCATTCCACAATCTAATTGTATTCTATTCGACTATTTTGCAGTTTAGATGAACTTTGTTTGAAGATAGTATTTTTATACTGCGTTACTTTGAAGATGTTAATCTCAATTTTGATAGACCAGGCAGGAGTGTCTAATCGTATTTGCTATTAAATTTATTTGTGATTGGCAAATTTTTACTTCATATCGATTCATGAATGAAACCCACGAAGGTTAAATAATAACAGTCATTATTACAATTGATGAATATAAGAATTTTTAAAGAGGAACAATGGATGTATAATCGTTAGTTCAGTGGACGTGTAAAAGTCGCTGTTGAGTAATGCTCTTGAATAATGAAGGAGGTTCCCACAATAATTAATGAAGTTGATGAATTAATAAGTGGAGGTTTTGTGTGTAGTTTGGAAGATTTTTATGCCATATATATGAAGATATATGATGAATTTTGGGCCAATTTTTGTGCAATTTTGTGCGTTATAAGCGAAGTATTTTCCCGCTAAATGTATTGTTCTTGTTCTTTGAAAGATTATTCATATGAAGATACTGTTAAAATTAACAAGAGTGTTAAATAATTTGAGATAAAGATTTTGAATGGAGGTAACCGTCACAAATATTAATAATTATTATTAAACCTTATTAAACCTGAATTTGACAGTTAAATATAACTAACCTTCATTGGTCGATTATATCATCACGATTTGAGTAATTATCAACCGGATAAACGTGTGGTTTAATGTATTTCTTGTATAAATAATATAAACAATATAACATTGTAAAATAATTTTGTAAATATCTTTGTTAAATAATTTGAAATGATAGTGTTTAATACAGGCGTGTGTAAAATTTTCAATGGTCATTTGACATTGTTATAAACAATTTATTATTGTTATAAATAATTAATTAACATTTAGAGTTTTGTTTTTATACTCTAAACAACGCAAGTTAAGCAAGTGGTTTGAACAATTAATCATGATTTGGGATTGTTGGAGTAATCCACTGGTGTTTGAATGAAGCATGTAAGACGTTTGCGTGATAATATTTCAGTTGAGATGTGAACATTTACGTGTTTGAAAAGGAGAGCCAAGCTCTGAGGTAACACGCTTATGCTAGGGTTGAACGAACGGGAGTCCACTTTGACGATACAGGTGCATTGCAGCTGGCCCGGACAACTGTGTTACAGAGGCCAAGGACGGTCCATAATAGCCTTGTGGCTATAAATAAAATGTGAAGTATTTAAACACGCAAAACAATTGATATATGTGTCTCATCCCAAATCCCGTTTCCATTCCATGTGCATTATTATTTTTACGTTGCTATGAGCTTGATACTGGTCCTACAGGAGGACATGGTTATATAGTTGATGGCTTCTGATTGCCACGTTGATTTTGTTGTTGTTTTTTTTTTTTTGTTAAAATCATTCTTTATGTGAAATAAATTATTGTGCAGTTTAAAGTTTCTCGTCTTCGTTCTGGTTCATTTTAAATATCATGGTGGAGGTTATTGTGTGGGCATACTTTTAAGTGATCCAGTTGACAACCCAGTCCCCGAGATAAATTTAAGAGGTAAGTAAAGGTAAGTATGAACCCCCGTATATTTTGGTGTGTTCCACAATAATTTCTTGTTAACTATTGTGCTCTAATCTCGATAGTATCTGTCAGTGCCATTTTCATTGATGTAGCTGTGCCGGTGCGATTGATTATTGGCAATCCGATTGAGGGGGCGGATATCTGACAGCCTACTATCCGGATATTGGATTACCAAGTAGGATTGGCGACCCTAAAACGTGGGGCTTGTTCTACAAAACTGGATTACCAAGTAGGATTGGCGCAATCAACGTGTGGGGCTCGATTGTCTCGATTGGCACGTTCGACTGAATAACATTGGATTACCAAGTTATTGCAGTAGAATTGACACCGCAATTTTTGTGGAGTGTTCGAATAACATTGGATTACCAAGTTATCGATGTCAAAGGGATTGTGAAGACTCAAATAAAGAGGTTGATTCTTTGTTAGATGTCTTGGCCAATTGTAGAATTTGAGAGTGTGATTATATAGGAATAAATGTTGTGTTGTATTAGGAAAATTACACTCAGAAAAGATCAGATCTTATACGACTTGAAAGAGGTAAAATAGGCTGGAAACTTAGAAAAATCGCCTATGATCTGGAATCTTATTTTATTTGACCGGCTTATGACATGTATAGTCATAATAAAGATAAAATTAAACTATTTGGATTATAAATGTAATTTATTTGTGTTAGGATATTTTAAAATGAACCAAAGAAACTTGAACATGTGCTTGAGTTTATTTCAACATGAAGTGTCTACGAAGGTTAATTATAAGTTAATTATAAGTTAATTATAAGTTAGATTTAAGACAGAAAATTGCTCAAATATATATATGGTGAAAAATGTTGCTCAGATGTTGTTATTTTGCTCTGTTTGATGTATGTCCCTAAAGCAGTTTATTATTGAAATATTATTGAAATGGCAGATGAGGGTCTGAGAATTATGTTGGAGGAGATGAAAGCTAGCATGAATAGCAGTATGAAGCAGATGATGGAGGAGAATGCTAGTAACATATCTGCTAATTTGAAAGATAGCATGAATGAAAGTTTGAAAGTTCTTCAGACCAGTTCTGCAAACCTAGAAAATGATATGTCGGGTTTACAGATCAGTACCCAGGGAATCGAGAATGCTGTAAGTGACATTCATAAAGATGTTTCTGATGTTAAAACTGATGTGTCTAAGGTACAAAAAGATCTTACTATGTTGAATCTTGATGTTGCTAATGTCCGGGGTGATATTTCATGTGCTAGAGCTGAAGTAATTGTTGTAAGGAATGATGTTGCTACTGTACAAGACAAAGTAGAAGAAGTTCAAAGAGAGGTTAGTAATGTTCGAACTGATGTGTCAAATGTTCAAGTAGACATCAATAATATTCATTCAGATGTTAACGATATGCAAAGCGATATCAATAAAATACAAGTAGAAGTCAATACTGTTTTTGTAGACATTGCTAAAGTTCAGACTGATGTTAACAAAGTTAGGGAGGAAATTGAAACTTCAAAAACACTTTGTACGCATAACATTAGTGCATTAACAACTCGGTTAGTTGACGAGTCTGTCAGAACAACAGCTTCTTTAGCTGGTTTAAAATACGATGTAGAGGTCATGAGAACCCAAGTATTAGATCACAATCGTTTACTTAAGGAGGACATCGAAGTAGATATTGCAGAAATGTTAACTGCAAATGTAACAGTGTGGAAAGATGAATGGAACAGGTCAAGTGGGGAACATGTAGATCAGATTCAGGAACGAATTGAAAGAAAACTTGCCAGTACACAAGTAGACATTAATAACGAAGTGGTTCAGATTAGGAAAGACTTGAATGTAAGGATGGATTCGCTATCCGAAAAGCAGATAGAGGATAGAACTCAACTAGGTCCGGACGTGCAAGCATTAAAAACTGCGTTAGAGGAACAGATTCATAAGGTTGTCTCTGATGTTAATGAAACTACGAGCAAACTGCAGAATTTGAAACTAGGAGAAGCTAGCATGATGGAAACCTATAAGGAAGAGTTGATTAGGAAAGTCATCACGGAAATCACAGACAAGGATACCGAAGGATTGACTGGTGAAGAGGAGAGAAATTACGTGAGAAGAGTTAACCTTACTACAGAAGAGAGAGATATTAGTCCGGAGGAACGTATATCCAGATTCAGGGAAGAAGAAGAGGATCGGAATATTGAACCCGAATGGAAGTATCGTGATAGTGGGAGGAATTATATGGATTCATATCCGAGAAACGTGACAGTCATCCGGAATTTTGAAGACAAACCTCAAAAATTTAGCAACACTGATAGTCTCACACCGATCGAATATATCAGGAATCTTAAAGACTATTTCATAGAAGCCCACATTCCTAGAGAGAGAGAGATGAGAATCGTAGAAAGATTTCTAGCTGGAGGACCCCTCGAATGGTTTAGAGCATTTCGGTACACTTTCAGCAATTTTGACGAATTTGCAGAGGCACTGATTAAACGATTCTGGTCAATAGAAGCTCAGAATTCACTAAGAGCTGAGGTATACTCGAGGAAGTATTCAGGTACTCTTCCAACACGGTACGCTGATTTCTTCACGAGTCAACTATCACGCTTGAGATTTTTGCAACCCCCATTGTCAACAGAGCAGTTGATAGATGCGATTTCACGTATGCTGCCTGTGGAGGTAAGAAGACTGATCATATCGTCAAACATTAGAGATTTGACAAGTATGGACGAATTGTTGAGAAGGCTTGACTACACGAGTCCAATGCCAAATTTGGTACAAAAAGGTCAGAGGCACGAATTCAAAGACGTTAATACGGTCAACATGGATCAAGTGCAGCAAACTGATAAGCCTGAGGAAGGAAAAACTGAAAATGTAGGTCCTCACAGGAATAATAATTTCCGCAACCACAGATCCCAAGGTTACCGTCCATATCAGCAAAGACGAGGCTGGAATAATAATAGAGGGAATTACAACAACGGAAGAGGTAGATACTACAACAATGGTTATAATCGAAATTATAACAGAAATAACCAGTACCAGAATCAGAATCAGAATTCTCAAGGTCAGGTTATGACACCCGACAAGTATCAAGAAAGAGAGAAAGAAAGTCAGCAGTATCTGAAGGAATTACGAGAAAAGGAAGCTGAAAATCAAAAGAAAAGACAGGATGTAGTGATCGATCCTGGTCCTTCTACAAGTCAGCAGAACTTAGAAAACAGGAATTCAGGACAGAAGAGAAAGTAGAGAGGAGAGAATGCATTAGCCACACACAACCCAGAGAAGAAGAGACTTATGATTAAGGAACATAGAAGAAATATCATGTAAGAGTAGAATATAATTCAATTTCGTGTTCAAGTGAATTGAGATATTTATAACACAGAGTTTAAAATCAATTTGCAACTGTTTTTAAAACGTGGTGAAGGGAGAATGCCCCCCGGAAATTGCATTATATTGAGACCACGATGGCTGTATTGGCAAATATGAGTAAAGTTGTGGATGTCATAGTTATGACGTGGATATTCATGACGTAGGCACGGATGACGCAGACTTCATACAAGTAGGCTGATTGAGCTGAGATTCTTGGTGACGTCATGATTTTGTTCGAGAAAGATCTTAGATTTACGACGCAGTCGCAGGAAACAAGGTATTGTGCTAAGGAAGAAGCTACGCTATTGGAGGAGAGACTCGAACCAATGAACGATAGTTTGGAAGGAAGACGGAGATTGCTGAAACTACGATATTTAATTACTTTTGGCATGCAGATTTGTGGAAATCTATTTTCAGTTATGGCATTGATTTGGAATTTTGAAGAAATTAATTTTGAGTTTTTGAAATTTGAAAATCCGTCGAGTATAGCCAAAGTTGAAACTTCCAGCAATGACGCAGCAACAGGCTATGGAAGGGATGGATACGCCCCTTAAGAAGTTGATAAAAGGTCGTGCACAGAAGAAAGGAGCTCTCAGAACTCATACTCAGAACTCATACTCAGATCTCATATGTCAGATCGCATATATATTTCTGGTGATATATATAGTTATTTTCAAGTGATTCAGAGAAGTAAGTTGTCTTTAGCGTGGTTAAAGCCCGGCGCATCGAACGAACTCGGAGCAGTTCCATTTCACGCTGCTCGAAACTAGGTGAAGTTGAAACGCTCACATTAACGTTTCCACCAGTTAAGATATCAAGCGTTAACTTCAGCCTTTATTATAGTTCTATTGGGCAGTACAACATTGAGGTGTGTACAAGATTTGAACAATTTCACAGTTATACTTCGAAAGATATTGGAACTTTAAGGCTGCCAACAAAAGTGATTTTCTCGCCACATGAGAAACACTTTTAAAATTCCGCATTATACACTACGGCTGACACGTGTAGTGCAACAGTGATATTGGAGAATACGTTTGGTATTACAACGATACATTTGACTATGGAACATTATAATCTTGCAATGTTTCAATGATTATAACAGTAGTTGAGATGGAAGGCTAAGGCTTTAATGCAATTGGGACATATATCGTTGGAGTAAAGTAACAGCATGGAACTTCGTTAATCGTCTTTCTACAAAAGCGAGCATGTAGTGAACATCCAACTACACTCTTGCATCGTGAATCCATCGCTGAATTATACCAGGTAACAGTGGAAATATTTTCATACTCCACAACTATGAATATTTCTGCGGAAATAACTACAATAAACTTCATGGCGAATTCCTGCAAGAACTTCAGGGAACTTTCAAGAGAGGCCAGGGTTGTCCCGGCGCACAAAGAAGAGTTTTGCCAGAAGGATGTTTTTCGTATCCACGGAGCAGTGCAATTTCGGAGGAGGAAGCAGTTCGATTCTCCGAGGACGCTGATTCCAGGTTCGAGGACGGAGCACATCTTCACGCTGGTGAAATGGAACCAACAGCAGTTTTCTTTGAAAACTTTCCCCTAGAACTTCAATCAACAGATAAGGTAGTCGTGAACGTTTCTTGTATTATTTGAGTCTTGTAGCGATATCTGAGCAACCATTCTTCCCATATCTTCTGTCCTATCTTTTGCCACATTTTCTTGATTGATATTTCTGTACTCAGTACACTTCGATGATTTATGCCTTTTTCTTCGATTTTTGAGACATTGCTATGTCATTAGCATACTTAATAATTTTGGATCAGTTGAGACTGATGATTTAGATTCTTTCAGTAATTTGCATATTTTTCTAGTCACGATTTGACTGTAAAGTTAACGATTTGCTATGGCAGATTTGAATTCAGACAGCGTGTCATTTTATTACAGTAATTCTATTCAGTAAATTACTTTGACCAATTTTCTGTCATCCTCAAGAAAGAAGAATGATTAAAAGATTTTAGAGCGTTAAAATCTATTACGATATCGACGATCTTTGAAATACTAGTCGTCTTACGAACATGATTGCAACATAGACATTTGTCATTGCATTATAGACAATTTTATGAAATATGAACTTTTATTTCGATTTATTAAACACACTATAGTAATGAACATTTGATAGGAGTTTTTCTCAATTATAGATTGGAACAATAATGTTTGCATTCCACAATCTAATTGTATTCTATTCGACTATTTTGCAGTTTAGATGAACTTTGTTTGAAGATAGTATTTTTATACTGCGTTACTTTGAAGATGTTAATCTCAATTTTGATAGACCAGGCAGGAGTGTCTAATCGTATTTGCTATTAAATTTATTTGTGATTGGCAAATTTTTACTTCATATCGATTCATGAATGAAACCCACGAAGGTTAAATAATAACAGTCATTATTACAATTGATGAATATAAGAATTTTTAAAGAGGAACAATGGATGTATAATCGTTAGTTCAGTGGACGTGTAATAGTCGCTGTTGAGTAATGCCCTTGAATAATGAAGGAGGTTCCCACAATAATTAATGAAGTTGATGAATTAATAAGTGGAGGTTTTGTGTATAATTTGGAAGATTTTTATGCCATATATATGAAGATATATGATGAATTTTGGGCCAATTTTTGTGCAATTTTGTGTGTTATAAGCGAATTATTTTCCCGCTAAATGTATTGTTCTTGTTCTTTGAAAGATTATTCATATGAAGATACTGTTAAAATTAACAAGAGTGTTAAATAATTTGAGATAAAGATTTTGAATGGAGGTTACCGTCACAAATATTAATAATTATTATTAAACCTTATTAAACCTGAATTTGACAGTTAAATATAACTAACCTTCATTGGTCGATTATATCATCACGATTTGAGTAATTATCAACCGGATAAACGTGTGGTTTAATGTATTTCTTGTATAAATAATATAAACAATATAACATTGTAAAATAATTTTGTAAATATCTTTGTTAAATAATTTGAAATGATAGTGTTTAATACAGGCGTGTATAAAATTTTCAATGGTCATTTGACATTGTTATAAACAATTTATTATTGTTATAAATAATTAATTAACATTTAGAGTTTTGTTTTTATACTCTAAACAACGCAAGTTAAGCAAGTGGTTTGAACAATTAATCATGATTTGGGATTGTTGGAGTAATCCACTGGTGTTTGAATGAAGCATGTAAGATGTTTGCGTGATAATATTTCAGTTGAGATGTGAACATTTACGTGTTTGAAAAGGAGAGCCAAGCTCTGAGGTAACACGCTTATGCTAGGGTTGAACGAACGGGAGTCCACTTTGACGATACAGGTGCATTGCAGCTGGCCCGGACAACTGTGTTACAGAGGCCAAGGACGGTCCATAATAGCCTTGTGGCTATAAATAAAATGTGAAGTATATAAACACGCAAAACAATTGATATATGTGTCTCATCCCAAATCCCGTTTCCATTCCATGTGCATTATTATTTTTACGTTGCTATGAGCTTGAGAAAGCTGAAACATTATATGTAGAGAATACTGGTCCTACAGGAGGACATGGTTATATAGTTGATGGCTTCTGATTGCCACGTTGATTTTGTTGTTGTTTTTTTTTTTTTTGTTAAAATCATTCTTTATGTGAAATAAATTATTGTGCAGTTTAAAGTTTCTCGTCTTCGTTCTGGTTCATTTTAAATATCATGGTGGAGGTTATTGTGTGGGCATACTATTAAGTGATCCAGTTGACAACCCAGACCCCGAGATAAATTTAAGAGGAAAGTAAAGGTAAGTATGAACCCCCGTATATTTTGGTGTGTTCCACAATAATTTCTTGTTAACTATTGTGCTCTAATCTCGATAGTATCTGTCAGTGCCATTTTCATTGATGTAGCTGTGCCGGTGCGATTGATTATTGGCAATCCGATTGAGGGGGCGGATATCTGACAGCCTACTATCCGGATATCGGGTACAGTACCTACTGTAAGGCCACGGCCGCCTCCTCACATCTTCCTCACCTATCCATCCCAATGTTCCATCCCTTCCCGTCCCTCATGAGGCCCCTGTTCGCTTTGCAGTTGAGGCCGCCAAGGCGAAGTGCTGATCACACCACCCCAGGTGTATCCGTCAGGACCAAATGTTCCAAGCTCCAGGACACTGCCCATAGAGGCGGTAGTGGCGAGTTCCCTCGTTGAGTCCGTGGGAACCACCAAACTAGAGGGTAAATTGACTAAATAAATAAAAAAATAGAAAAAATTGTTATACTTAAATTTGATTAATGAGGATCCCTGAGAAAAGCTCCAAACTCTATAGTGTTTATTTATACCTGTGTGTTTCATGCGGCTTCATTATGATTTAATACGACAAGATCACAACGAGATGCTTCGTTAATTTTAGGAAAGCTAAGACCGTGTGGAATCCTGGTCAAATGTTCTGACACCAGTAGGAAGAACAAACTGGTTGGAATCCTATGCCAATGTTCTGAAACCAGTATGGGAGTACAAAACGGTTGGAATCCTGACCACTGTTTCGACACAAGTTTTGAAGAAGAATCCTGGGCCATTGTTCGGACACCAGTATGGAAGAACGAACTGGTTGGAATCGTATGCAAATGTTAAGAAGACAGTATGGAAATACACACGGACTAAAAACACGGGGAGGGGGGAACATTGCCGTCTAGCTTAAAAAAAAACAAGTAAAAAGAACATAATCTTATTCTTCTAAAGGTACAAGGCAATATTAATAAAAAGTCCTCTCGGCACGCCGGAAGGCGGAGGTAGACTTCACCGGGCAAACTAGGGATTAGGCTATAATATGCAAAATATGCAGGTTTTCGTGGAAGGATCAGAACTCATTTATTGCGAGAAAGTATTTTAAAATGTAATTGTAGCTTAATGAACTTTTTTTCGTCCTTCAATGCATATTTTTAACATTTTATTGTCTTATGGGGACGGTAACCTTATTGTCATTTGGGGTCCATTTTTATACTTGTAGTCACACTGTCCTCACGCAAGGTTTCGACACTGATGTGTAACTATGTAACGGTCTCTTACTTCTTCACGCAAAATTATATCTCCCGGAGAGATTTTGGTTGGTTCCTCAGTTTAGGGGCTGCGACAACGCGGTCATATAACCCCGTGTACTTTGGGTGTGTGTAAAATCTGTCTGATAAACGGTGTGAATTGTGATGGCTGTATTAGAATGTAATTCAAGTTAGGACTGCAGACGGTCAATTTCAAGCAGTAGTTCCTAATGTTGCTACCAGATACTACCGTGAACGACACCTAGCTGTGAAATTGGCTACTAGATGCCACCGCAACCAGCAACTGTCAACGAACGTTGGAACTCCCCCTCCAAAGGAAATCATACTGAGAGTTTTTTAGCGCTCTTAGAAAATCCGACGACTTCGGCCGACTTTGAACCCGCGACCTTGGCCATAGAAGTTCAGCATGCTACCAGTTACGTCACCGAAGCCGCTTCACACTTAGTCAGATGGAAATCTGAATCTGATCTCGTGCAAGTGCGTTGTCATGGCAACGTCTGATGGCTCATCCCTCATCAATTTAGTAGTGTCGCCATGGCAACCACTGATAGCACTTGGCATTTTCTTATAATTCCGAAATCATTTTTCTCATCCCTTGGCGTAATGGTGGATCACATCAAAAATTCTTTCAGACAAAAGTTTTAGGTAATTGTTAGGGGAATATTGTCCATTTTGTAAGGTTTTGATATTGTGCCTATTATGAGAGATATGATTAATGTTTCCCGAAAAACCCACTTTTTCCCACCCCTTTTGTCAATGGTTGGTTCTATAGAAAACTCTTCTAACATACATTTTTGGGCTTTATCCGACACATAGTATGAACTTTGAACGGATTCGGTATTTCACATATTGAGAGAGTTATAGCAATATTTCACTTTTTCGAAACAAGTTCCCCATTTTCACCCGCCTTCGACCGATTTAGTCCAGTAACGAACTCGACCGAGATTGTATAGGTATATATATTCGGTAAAAAATTCAAAGTGATTGGTGCAAAATTACGGCAGTTATCGTGTCCACAAGAAGCTGATATACATATATATATTTATTGAACCCTTGCAAAGAAGCATATGAGACTCAATTTCGGGGGGTGTAACAGTCCATTTCGTAAAGTTGTTGTTAAGCGCATCTTATAACATGCAGGGTAACTTATAACAAAATAACATGCAGGAAAAAGTGAATACCAGGATTAAAACATATGAATTTAATAACAGATCAACAAATTTACACTATTTACAACAACAAAAACAAGGTCTCCCAAATGACACCCACTTGAATTAAATAAAATTGCCAAACTAGGCCTGAGATCAGGAGAGATCGTTAACATCTGGGCCAAATGTCCCATAATACTGCAATGACATGTGCGTGTGCGGCTTTTCTACATGCGGTACGATGTGTACAATTAATGCGAGATCCGTTACCATCCAGTAAACCTTCAGAGGACGAATCTGCATTGTCTTAGAGCTAGACAGACACGAGGAACCAACTAAACACCAATTAAACTAATCCGACACTTCCTACACTAAATAAGACAAAAATAATTTCCGCATGAAATTGGAATCAAAGAACTACCGTAGCAAACAACATTAATGCCTAAAATTAGGACTTTTCAAATCAACACAAGTAAATCAACTCGTGACCAATCAAGAAAAATACATATATGGCCGCTTGCCATTTTTACAAGAAAATACAAAATACACCCAACGGTGTCACAACAGACAAATCTAACAATACAAACAAATGAAATGAGTCACAGAAATCACTAGGCTCAAAGCCAACATTTACATCATAAAACAAATATTCCATTTCATACGATATGCGGTAATTCGTAACGGACATGGCGAACTCCCAGATTAATATTATGATCCAATGACCATTAAAAGAACAGGTTTGCTACAGATAGCTTACAGGGGTCAGTCGGTCAGCTGGACTGCCTAAACGATGAATCGCCAGACATAGACGGGCTCAAAGTGGAATCTGCACATCTGTCAACCCACGTGTCAATTACCTCGACCTGCCGTAGCAGTGGCTCGAGTCTCGAAGAAGCGTGCTCCCAAAGCACATAATATACGTGTGTGTGTCAAAATAAAATATCTTAGCATTTCCCAAGGAAATCCAAGAATCAGCACAGGACAAGGTACAGTAGCCTCGAAGAGCGCTCTGCCTTTCCATAAATATACAACCACGATATTTGAGGGCGGTAGGCACATTCTACCCCTCATCACGAAGAATCAATACACACACCTTGACACAATACACACACGAGAATCACACGTATGTGTTTGACAGAAACCTGAAATAAAGGACATAAAATATTTTCCACCGACTTGCGCTCCCAATGTAGTCCGTGACTAAAGAACCTGAAAAGGACTCAAAAAAACTCAAAAAAATATAGAACTAAGGTGTTCTACAGTGACATCTTAACTTGTTGCGCTCGGCAACCCTAGTATGAATAAAAACCTGTTCGTAAAACATCTAACAACTTTTACCCCCTTCTCCCACTAAAAATGAATTTGAATATAAGCACCATTTATCGACCATGACGAAATTCGCATGCGCATAAATAAAATCAAAATACACACGCCGTGCATACTAATAATGACTCATAAGAAAAATATACAATCACACAAACATTTTGGACACGTGCCAACGTACATTTAAATATAACAGTGTCGGCGCACAAAAATCTAAATACACAAGAAAAACCATGAATAAAATATTTACAACGTTCCTGCGTCTAATCTAGCTACATATTGAATAAATCAATGGTTTTTACATCACCGTGCAGCTTGTAGAATATCAACCTCCATCCCAATGCATTCCCCCACGGGAAATCTACCCCTTCATCGCCGACGTTCTGGTAGAAGCGTAGCACTTCATTCCACCAATCGACCTTCCTGTAGACATCTTGGCGTGGCTTCTTGGAAAGAAATGTTCAAAGTTATTATTCTACCTAGCTAGAATCGCTATGAGTTACTGACTTTCACTCAAAAAATGTCCTGGGCGATTACTCAACGTTGAACTGGCCCTATCTAAGCATTTGCTTACTTCACACGCACATATACATCACACAAAATATAACACAAAATTTACAGAAAATATTACAATCTTCGTCCACCACGCAACTGGCTTTTAACAAGTCTCACAAATTACGTCTACCGCGTAGCGCTTATCTCAACTAGAGATCTCCCTCCGCTAGGCCTGAACTCTGCTCCAAAGAGCACAATAAAATGTTCGTTCAGACAGACGTGAAGTATGCTCACTAGAGCCTGATAAAATCGTGTCTCAAACTGGCGTCAACGATGCTCCTCAGAGCCCGATAAAGTTGTGTGTCAAACTACTCATCACCGATCAATTTATTAGAAACTGACAGAAAGGAGTGGAGTGGGGGCAATCTGTGAAAATAATCTGCAATTTTCAACTCACAGACTTGGGACTAGTTTCAAACTTCTTCTTTTCATTTAAACGTGTCAATGCACTCATGCGGAATCCCATCGCATCGGCGGTTCTTCCATACACGTGTTTTAGCGCCTTTTTTTTGGTACGCAAATCTCCGCGTGGTTTAGGCGTCCTCTCTCCTGATTGGCTGATTCAATCGTGTATCGGTTGGAAATTCATTTCTGGCACGCCCGTAATGACGCCGACTTGGATGTGCGTTCACCCTGAATTTGTCCTTGAACTCGGCTTAACCGGTCATCCCCAAGAATAACTACCACGCCACCTCTGTTGCAAGCGTTGCGACACACTACCTGTCTTCCCTTTTTCAATCTCCAACATGTACTGCCTGGATATCAGTAATAATAATAATAATAAAAATCATGAAGACTTATTGATAGGCAAATCAATAAGGGTTCAATATATATATATATATATATATATATATATATATATATATATATATACATAAATTATATATAAACTTTTGAACTGACGGTGGTTTTTGGGATCTGGGGGATGTGAAACGCGAAGATATGTTGAAATTTTCCGGAAGTCGAAACATGGCACCCATTGAAATAGTTAGCTTTCTAATGAAATCTACCTAAGACCGTTTCTTAGTGAGTTTCTTAGTGAGCCTCTACATACTCGGATCAACCAACATGCAAAATTTCAGCTTTCTAGGTCTAGTGGTTTGAGCCCTGCGTCGATGAGTCAATTTTGGATGGTCAATGGCAAAGGGCCGAAAAAAGTCACTTACAAATTGAATTTTCAAAAACCGTTTCTTAGTGAGCCTCTACATACTCGGATCAACCAACATGCAAAATTTCAACTTTCTAAGTCTAGTGGTTTGAGCTCTGAGGTGATGAGTCAATTTTGGATTATATATAATTGATGAGACTTTCCAAGTCGATTTGCTCGTAGAAATATGGAATATAGCTCTCCGTGCGCGTATCAATGCGAGGAGCCCGCGTTTTAAGGCCCTAAAACGAACGGTTTTCGAGATATTGCCAGAAAACTATCCCCATAGTAAAGTTGATCTGTTTCTCAGAGGGAACACAGTTATTTGGGAATATCTCCGAAACCGTTCATTTTAGGAACTTAAAAAGTGTGTTTCGGGGTCCCTACAGGACTTCCGAGTATTGTTTCTCGTATCTGGCTGCTTAAAATGAGCTAAATCCGACCTTTGTACCGACTGTCCTTGCTCGGTGCTAAAAGGCCGAAAAAAGTCACATACAATTTGAATTTCTAAAAACCGTTTCTTAGTGGGCCTCTACATACTGGGATGAACCAACATGCAAAATTTCAACTTTCTAGGTCTAGTGGTTTGAGCCCTGCGTCGATGAGTCAGTTTTGGATGGTCAATGCCAAAGAGCCGAAAAAAGTCACTTACAAATAGAATTTTCAAAAGTCCTCTAGGCACGCCGGAAGGCGGAGGTTGATTTCATCGGACAAACTTGGGGATAGGCGAAAATAGGCAGAGTATGCACGTTTTCGTAGAAGGATCAGACCTCATTTATTGCGAGAAAGTATTTTATAATTGGAGCATAATTGACTTTGTTTTTCGTCATTTTATGCATATTTTAAACATTTTATTGTCTTATGGGGAAGGTAACCTTCTTGTCATTTGGGGTACATTTTTATACTTGTGGTCACACTGTCCTTATGCAAGGTTTCGACACTGATGTGTAATTATGTAACGGTCTGTTACTTCTTCACGCAAAATTATATCTCCCGCAGAGATTTTGGTTGGTTCCTCAGTTTAGGAACTGCGACAACGCGGTCATGTAACCCCGTGTACTTTGGGTGAGTGTAGAATCTGTCTGATAAACAGTGTGAATTGTGATTTCTGTATTAGTCTGTAATTCAGGTAAGGACTACAGACGGTCAATTTCAAGCAGTAGTTCCTAATGTTGCTACCAGATACTACCGTCTCCGACACCTAGCTGTGAACTTGGCTACGAGATGCCAGCGCAACCAGCAACTCGCAACAAACGTTGGATCTTCCCCTCCAAAAGAAAGCATACTGAGGGATTTTTAGCGCCCTTAGAAAATCCGACGACTTCGGCCGGGTTTGAACCCGCGAACTTGGGCATAGAAATTCAGCATACTACCAGTTACGTCACCGAGGCCGCTTCTCACTTAGTCAGATGGAAAACTGAATGTGATCGCGTGCAAGTGCGTTGTCATAGCAACGTCTGACGACTCATCCCTCATCAATTTAATTGTGATGTCATGGCAACCTCTGATAGCTCTTGGCATTTTCTTATCATTCCGAAATCATTTTTCTCATCCCTTGGCGTAATGGTGGGTCATATCAAAAATACTTTCAGACAAAAGTTTTAGGTAATTATTAGGGGAATATTGTCCATTTTGTACGGTTTTGATATTGTGCCTATTAAGAGAGATATGATTAATGTTTCCCGAAAAAACCACTTTTTCCCACCCCTTTGGTCAATGGTTGGTGCTATCAAGAAACTCTTCAAACATACATTTTTGGGCCTTATTCGACACATAGTATGAATTTTGAATGGATTCGATATTTCAAATATTACGAGAGTTATAGCGATATTTCACTTTTTCGATAAAAGACCGCCATTTTCACCCCCGTCGACCGATTGTGCCCATTAACGAACTCGACCGAGATTTTATAAGGATACATATTATGTAAACAATTCAAATTGATTGGTGCAAAATTGCGGTAGTTATCGTGTCCACAAGAAAGTGATATATGTATATATATACATATATATATATATACATAAATTATATATACTGCTCAAAAAAATTAAAGCACCACTTTTTTCAAAGGCCACCAAATTTGGAAAGTTGACTGCACAAGGTCGAAATCTCAGTATGACGTTTGCCCCGACGCCTACCAAGCACATGCTTCAGCACAACTCCCCAACTTGTGTAGTTTCGGGATAGCGCCCCCAAAACCAGCCCATTTTTGAAAACCGTAAATTGAAGTTTGCGAAAAACGCTGTAGGAAAGCAGTCTAAAATGAATGAGTCTTGCTCTTAAGGTTCCACGAACACGTTGAAATCGTTACATTTGACGTTTGGGCATTTTCAACCCACTTCATCATCCCCTAAACATGGACTACTTTTGGGGGCGCCTGAGAAGGTACCGGATGTGTTTAACCACCTGAAAACCTGCACACCGTCCTCAGTTGCTGATTGCAGTAAGTTATTAAGGCCTCCGGCAATGTTCACCCCTCCTAACACCCTCAACTGGCAAGGGACCAAACCACCCCGTCTTGATTCACCCTTAAGGAAGGTTTAAATCGAGATTTTTATCAGTGCTGCTAATGGGGGGGTCTTCCCCTAACGTTTCAAAAGAGGACCTGCGCCTGTGTCGCTACCCCTTCCCTTGCTACCCCCTTTTGTATGATTTTTCGAATCAGGCCCTTTTTAAGGGCTGAAATAAGGTCTTAATCGCTGAAAGGGCTGTAAAGGTCCTTAGAAGTAGTGGTGACACGAAATCAACCCCTTCCGAAGTTTGATTGACATTCCATCCCCCAAAGATGACATTATTGCACCCTCAACCCTCCCTGTCTGGACGCGTAACGCGTCATGGCAGAGTTATCAGAGTTGGATCAAAATGAAGCTTATGGCCTGAAATGGAGCCCAAAACAGCAGGTTGGATGGAAATTCATCGGTAGGGTGGGAAACGGAACCAAAAAGTTTTCAAAAAAGTTAACAGCCTCTAGTAAGTACACCAATGCATAGGCAACCCACATCACGTCATTTTTCTCCCATTGCCAAACTTTGTAACCTATTGCCGATCATAGGCAACCCCCACGCACGGACTGAGAAAAATAAATAAAAAACAAACAAAAAAAACTGAGAAAAAAAGAAACATATTTTTAAAGCTGCCGTTGAAGGTCCAAAGCCCTTTTGAGAAAAGCTGATGGGAAATGTGAAAACGAAATACATAAAACTTGAACATGCTCAGTGCTGAGACAGCGCTAAACGAGCTGTGAATGCGGCAACACCGCACGAACTACCCTGCGGACCTCGCCTGTCAACAACATACACCAAACGCATAATAAATATCAATCAATCTAAACTAAACCCATTTATTTAGATCACGGATAGTTACATATCGCAAACGGTAATTATATGTGGATTACAACGCACCCGAGAATGAACTTCTGCGGGAGTCCAGTTTCGAAATACGAGCCTTTCACATAATTGATTGTTACGTTGTTTGTGTTGGAGATCAAATTTTGAAACTTCGCATATACACAGAAAACATATCTGACTGACAAATATCCAAAATTGGGTGCTGTTGCACAACTGAGTTAAGAGATGTGAATCTCTAAATTCGACACTTCGCTCGACCCCGCAAAAAACCGGTACTTTTATATTATACCTGCCATAAGGTATATTAAAGTAAGGTCCTAAACTACCCTTATTAATCATTCAACGCAGAAATAATCAAGGAAAAAGGTGATGTCACTTGTTTTTCTGTAGGCCTTTCGGTTGTGTTGCTATTTATCTCCAAACTCGGGTGACATAATTTCTGGGCCGACAGTAGACGTCACCGCAGTCGGCTCTTGGCAACGAACGTAGAAACCTAAGAGCGTTGTTTACATTCTAAACCTATCCAATTTAGCTTCACACAGGTGTAATTAGTGGAAGGTTCTTTAACACGCCATACATCTATGACATTGACCGCCGGCTTTACTTCCCCAACGAAGGAAGGCATACTGACGATTTTAACGCTCTTAAATATCCAAGTAATCAGCCCTAGTTGGTTCACAACCAGTGTTAGGCGATGGGAGTCGATAAGTGGTTTCCTTGTAGTAAAAGCTACGCGGCTTTCATCATTCACTGTACCTCTTGTGGTAACTCAGTTGGTAGAGCTTTGGTCTGTGGTAGGCACACGGCCTTAGATATGCATAGGTGGCAGGTCCAAATTCGTAGTTTAAAACTACGAGGTTCCATTAACTCTTCAATAAAATAGCACAAAACGGAAATAATGATAGTTCCGTGTATTGTATTTCGCAAATTAGCGTGTGATTTGACTTAGTTGTTTCATTTAAGATCTGGCTTTTCACAAAATTCATGTATACTCTGCCTCAAGCAGACAACTCAGAAGGCCAGCACTCAGTCACGGAGGGAGGTGTTCTTACCTGAGGCATTGAGTGTGTTAATATTATCTTTCACGCAAAGTTGTAGTAATAAAGAGGACAGAGAAACACACGGTTAATGATTAAAACAAAATCATTTCAGATTTCAAAAATTTTCCTGTACCGGGAATCGAACCCGATCCTCCTGGGTGAGAGCCAGGTAGGTATCCGAGCCTCTAGAGCATACCGGAAGTGAGATGTGGAGATTCTTGGCATCAGAGAAGAAACAAGGCCGATCTGTTGACAGTTCCCCTGATAATATAATACAGTAGAATTTGTTTCTGAATGGCGATTGCAGGCCGAACCATAACATACCAATAATTCTAGTTAAAACCTGTCTGCTTGAGTTAAAGACTTATTTCCTTTTTTCATATCAACCCCTAAGCTAACAAACGAAAACATTAAGCAATAGTAAGTTGTTGTTGATTCCCTACAGCCCATTAAGGGCCTAGGCCTACCAAGCGACCCGCCGTCCAGCCGTTTGGCCAGCAGATATTGGGGACCCGCGTGGTCAGCGCATCGGATCCCCTCTTGGTTTTCCTGTCCGGGGTGCTGCCTCGCCCAGGCGGCTTCAACCGCAAAGCGAGGCCACATGAGGTGTGGGACGGATGGGAAGAATGGGAGGGATAGACAAGGAAGAGGTAAGGAGGCAGCCGTGGCCTGATCGTAGGTACTATCCCGGCATTTTGCCCGACGTCGCAGTGGGAAACCATGGAAAACCACATCGAGGATGGCTGAGGTGGGAATCGAACGGCCTCTACTCATTTGGACTACCCGAAGCTGAGGAGAACCCGTTCCAGTCCTCATACCACGTTTTTCAAATTGCGTGGCAGAAGCGGATACGAACCTTGGACCTCCTGGGTGGCAGCAAAACACGCCGACCACTACACCACGGAGGCGACAATAATAATAATATTTTAAGAATATTAGGATTATTGGAAGTTATTAAGCCACGTTCAGTTTTCTTGATTCAATTAAAGAAAGGAGGTTCCTAGTTTACGCTTCGCGTTCTACACGCACAAACTCAATACGGGTAACGTGAGTTACGAGCCGAGAGGAAAGCGCAGCGCACAATTCGGGAGCAATAATTTGCTGTGCTGTAACCAAACGTAAGTTAAGAGTCTACGAGCTATATTTAGGGAGGGTCAGCTCATCACGAAGATAACGACTGAAACATCTGAAACATCTGCCATCAGTGTCCGGTGTGGTCTAGTGGCTAGGATAACTGGCTTTCACTCAGTAGGCTCGGGTACGATTCTCGATACTGGAAATGTTGCTTTTAATGTATGGATTTAGTACATATTGTATTTTATTTTATTTTTTATGCTCAAATTTGATTACTGAGGATCACTGAGATAAGCTTCAAACGCTATAGTGTTTATTTATACCTGTGAGTTTAATGCGGCATCATTATGATTTAATACGACAAGATCACAACGAGATGCTTCGTTAATTTTAGGAAAGCTAAGACCGTGTGGAATCCTGGTCAAATGTTCTGACACCAGTAGGAAGAACAAACTGGTTGGAATCCTATGGCAATGTTCTGAAACCAGTATGGGAGTACAAAACGGTTGGAATCCTGACCACTGTTTTGACACAAGTTTGGAAGACGAACCGCTTGGTATCCAGGACCATTGTTCGGACACCAGTATGGAAGAACGAACTGGTTAGGATCTTAGGCAAATGTTAAGAAGCCAGTATGGAAGTACACACGGACGTAAAACAGGCGGTTGTGGGAGCAAAAAAAAACATGTAAAAAGAAAATAATCTTATTTTTCTAAAGGTACAACATAATATTAATAATAAAAAAAATTGCACACAAAGAAAGAAAAAAAAAGAATTGAAATACTCATAATGATAAACACGCTCTCTAGCTGTAATCATTTACGAACCAATTCAAAATCTTATTAAAATTAAACCATATGATAAAATATCTACCCCAAAAATATATCTCAAGTTACAAATTTCGCCGCAAACTGCTTAATTATTATTATTATTTTTAGACGTTTATCCTCCAGGTCGGTGGAACCCACGGACTCAGCGAGGGAACTCACCACTACCGCCTCTACGGGCAGTGTCCTAGGGCTGGGAACATCGAAACGGAAGTGATACTACTGGTGAGGTGGGATTGGCACCTCGCCCAGGCGGCCTCACCTGCAAAGCGAACAGGGGCCTCATGAGGGAAGGTAAGGGATGGTTAGTATGGATAGGCAAGGAAGAGGGAAGGAGGTGGCCGTGGCCTTGAAGAAGGTACCATCCCGGCAATTGCCCGAAGACGAAGTGGGAAACCACGGAAAACCACTTCGAGGTTGGCTGAGGGGGAATCGAACCCCCTCTACTCATTTGGGCCACCCGAGGCTGAGTAGACCCCGTTCCAGTCCTCGTACCACTTTTCAAATTTCGTGTCAGAGCCGGGAATCGAACCCAGGACCTCCGGGGCGGCAGCTAACCATGCTGACCGCTACACTACGGAGGCGACCCAACTGCGTAATAAAGCTATATTTTCCCGTCCCCGACTTAAGTGAGGGTACCTTGAGTGGTATACATTAATTCAACTTATATTTTTGTCATCAACAAGAGTTTTTAGTTTAGTGTGCAATATTTTTCTGTATTATTAGGGACCCTGATATTTCGCGAGATCACTAGTCTCGAAATTTTCCCAAACTTATCAGAAATCGTCTCTTTCTGTTATTGACCTCTAAATTTGGAGATTATCGAAAATCGGATTCTAGAAATGACGAATATTTTTCGCAATATTTTGAAATTATACCGTTTCGAAAAACAAAAACAACAGCGAAATAACATGGAATTACATAATATTTTAAAAATTTCTCCGTCTCGTAACTTTGCAACATCCAGTATGGTAAATTCAGAATTCCATTTCATGGCGGTATTTCCATCGAACTTTCGTTTCAACTGGTATGCTATAAACTAACTATTTATCTCGAACTCAACCAGTGTGGGATGCATATACAGGAAAACAGAAAATGGCGGTAACCGGATTGAACTATGGACCTCTCGATCTGAACGAAGACTCGAGCACAGAAGAAGAGAAGAGCAGCGATCAGACAATACAAGGTTGATGCTCCGTTTGAACGGATCGCCATCGATAAACGGGCCCTTTCCCTACGACTGAGAGTGGGAATAGATCCATCTAGGTAGCAATAGATTACTTCAACAAGTGGGTAGAAGCTCATGGAATGCCCAACCAAGAAGCTGAGCTATACCCACTCGGTGATAGTGTTAGTCCGAAGAGTGGTCTCAACCAACGTGTGATAGATATACAGGAAATGGGAAGAAGGGGCCAACCGGGTATGAAATGGGGACCTCTCGATCTGCATTCGAATGCTCTACCACTGAGCTATGCACCCACTGTGACCAGTGTTAATATTGGCAGAGGATTGAACTCAACCAGTGCAGTGTGGGATGGAATATACAGGAAGGGAGAAGAGGGGGGCACCCGGGTTTGAGCCGGGGACCTCTCGATCTGCAGTCGAATGCTCTACCACTGAGCTATACCCCCCACTGTTACTAGCGTTGGTATTGTCCGAAGAGTGGTCTCAACCACCGTGTGATTGATATACAGGAAAAGGTAAAAAAAAGGGGCTCCCGGGTTTGAACCGGGGACCTCTCGAATCTGCAGTCGAATGGCCTACCACTGAGCTATAACCCCACTGCGACCCGTGTTAGTATTGGCAGAAGATTGAGCTCAACCAGTGCAGTATGGGATGGAATATACAGGAAAAGAGAGGTAGGGGGCACCCGGGTTTGAACCGGGGATCTCACGATCTGCAGTCGAATGCTCTACCACTGAGCTATACCCCCACTGTTACCAGCGTTAGTATTGGCAGAAGATTGAACTCAACCAGTGCAGTGTGGGATGGAATGTACAGAAAAAGAGGAGAAGAGGGCACCCAGGTTTGAACGCGGACCTCTCGATCTGCAGTCGAATGCTCTACCACTGACCTATCCCCCCACAGTGACTAGTGGTAGTATTGGCAGAAGATTGACCTCATCCAGTGCAGTGTGGAATGGAATATACAGGAAAAGAGAAGAAGTGGGCACCCGGGTTTGAACGCGGACCTCTCGATCTGCAGTCGAATGCTCTACCACTGACCTATCCCCCCACAGTGACTAGTGATAGTATTGGCAGAAGATTGACCTCATCTAGTGCAGTGTGGAATGGAATATACAGGAAAAGAG
This sequence comes from Meconema thalassinum, assembly GCA_946902985.2. Classification (NCBI taxonomy): domain Eukaryota; kingdom Metazoa; phylum Arthropoda; class Insecta; order Orthoptera; family Tettigoniidae; genus Meconema; species Meconema thalassinum. The sequence continues at coordinate 123,515,113 of OX336396.1, read as the reverse complement.
AAGAAGTGGGCACCCGGGTTTGAACCGGGGACCTCGCGATCTGAAGTCGAATGACCTCGCTCACGTGTAGATAACCTTCAAATACGCAATTTCAGCTAAATAGGCGTAAAACAGAAGAAGAAGAAGAAGAAGAAGAAGCAGAAGAAGAAGAAGCGAAGGAGCAGAAGAAGAAGAAGAAGAAGAAGAAGAAGACGAAAAAGGAGGAGGAGTAGGAGGAGGGGGGGGGGAAATAGAAAAGAAGAAATTGTAGCCCAATGACTAAAACATGTTTAGCCAATATGAATCACAGAATTCACTTGTCTTCACACAAGTATGGAAGACGAACCGCGTGGAATCCTGGACCCTTGCTCGGACAGCAGTATGTAAGAAAGAATTGGCGGAATCTTGGGTCAATGTTCGGACACCAGCATATGCATCTCATATCGGAACAAAGGTTCCTTATGCAGTAATCAGCCCTAGTTGGTTCACAACCAGTATCGCGCGATGGGATTCGATAAGTGGTTTCCTTCTAGTAAAAGCTACGCGGCTTTCATCATCCACTGTACCTCTTGAGGTAACTCAGTTGGTAGAGCTTTGGTCTGTGGTAAGCACACGGTCTTAGATATGCATAGGTGGCAAGTCCAAATTCGGTCGGTAGAAATTTAAAACTACGAGTCTCCATTAACTATTCAATATAATAGCACAAAACGGAAATAATGATAGTTCCGTGTATTGTATTTCGCAAATTAGCGTATGTTTTGACTTAGTTGTTTCATTTATGATCTGGCTTTTCACGAAATTCATGTATACTCTGCCTCATCCAGACAACTCAGAAGGCACGCACTCAGTCACAGAGTGAGGTGTTCTTAACTGAAGCAATGAGTGTGTTAATATTGTTACGGCTGTGAGTTTGTTGTCGCTCGCCGCATGAGTCACAGCTCCCCCGGGCTGTGTGTGCTCTGCCTCAGTGTATTATGTGCGCGTTACGCAACGGGCTGCGAAGTGAAAGGGATGGTCCAGAATATTCGTGACCCCGCCAGTGAAGGAAATGTCGAGAAGCCGTGTGTCCTGGACGATTCTAGAATTCATTGAGTCACCAGCCTGCTATATAAGCGGCTTCAACAGTAAGGGGCCGAGCTTTCTGTGGGTGTGTGTTTCTGTGCGAGTGCGTGTTTTCCTGAGCGACAGAAGTGTGGTGACGAAGTGCCGTGCGAGTTACGAAATCCAGTGACATTGTTTCTCCCAGCTTGTGAACAGCCTGCAGCAAGTGATCGTAAGTAACTGTAGTCAGTGTACATAAGGGAGAGGAGCGGGTAGTTTCTGTCAAGGCCACCGTACTCATTAGGACGGATTAACTTCTGTGGTCTGTTGACAAGTGAAAGGGCCAAGAGCGCTCAAGGAAGAGACTTGAGGAATCTGGAGTAAGGTTCCAATTGCTTGTATTTGCTGATGAGTAGTGTAATTTTCTGGCCGCAATAAAGTTAATTATTTCTTTAAAGAAACAGTCTGTGTTTTGCTTCAACCCACCGTAATCCAGTTAGCAAAAGTGCCACTAGGGGGGTGGCACGTAACAACTGGTGTCAGAAGCCGGATTACGAACTCAAGCACAAGCACAACACCTGGCGGTCCTGGTTTCAAAACCCGAGCAGGTCATTTTCTCTAATTTTCCTGTGAGTGCATGCCCTTTACAAGACAAACAACTAAAATGGTGGCTCAATTGGCAGCATTGCTAGAAAAGTTAAATGGCATGGAAACCAAAATGGAGGCCGGCCAGAAGAAGATGGAGGACGGCCAGAAGAATTTAACCAAGGACCTAACTGCCAAATTAGAAGACGGCCAGAAGAAGCTAGAAGACAGCCAGAAAAGTTTAGCCGAGGACCTAACTTCCAAATTAGAAGACGGTCAGAATAAGCTAGCAGAGGACCTGAAGGACGGCCAGTATAAGTTAGCAGAGGACCTAACCGCCAAATTTCTGGATGGCCAGAAAAATCTGGAAGAGTGTCGGCTGACGAAATTAGAGGAGAGCCAAAAGAAATTAGAACAGGGCCTACGTGAGGAAGTCGCAGCAGTGGAAAAAGAAGTTCAACGCCTTGCAAGTGGAAGTTGCCGAGCTGTGCCAACGACCGCTGATGGGGGTGGAGGAGAAATTCAACGCCTTACAAGTGGAAGTTGCCGAGCTGTGCCAACGCCCGCTGATGGGGGTGGAGGAGAAATTCAACGCCTTACAAAAGGAAGTTGCCGAGCTGCGCCAACGCCCACTGACGGGCCACAAGAGCCCGCCGATGAGCCTAGCTTGTTGTCCTAGGCGAAACCCCACACAAGACACGGCACAAACCTAAAAGAATTGCTGAGTTTTAATTCACCGGCCGTGAAAGCCAATATACCATCTTTTTGGAAGCCTTCATAGGGAGGTTAAGGCTGCTTGAGCTTTTAGTTCTCGTAGTCAAGTGGTGCAGTTGCACCTTACATAAAGGGAGGTGGCGCGCAGTTCGTCACTCCTGTGGGGGTCCGGGCGGGGACACCAAGAGCCCGCCGATGAGCCTAGCTTGGTGTCCTAGGCGAAACCCCACACAAGACACGGCACAAACCTAGAAGAATTGCTGAGTGAAAGCTAATATACCATCTTTTTGGAAGCCTTCATAGGGAGGTTAAGGCTGCTTGAGCTTTTAGTTCTCGTAGTCAAGTGGTGCAGTTGCACCTTATATAAAGGGAGGTGGCGCGCAGTTCGTCACTCCTGTGGGGGTCCGGGCGGGGACACCAAGAGCCCGCCGATGAGCCTAGCTTGGTGTCCTAGGCGAAACCCCACACAAGACACGGCACAAACCTAGAAGAATTGCTGAGTTTTAATTCACCGGCCGTGAAAGCCAATATACCATCTTTTTGGCAGCCTTCATAGGGAGGTTAAGGCTGCTTGAGCTTTTAGTTCTCGTAGTCAAGTGGTGCAGTTGCACCTTATATAAAGGGAGGTGGCGCGCAATTCGTCACTCCTGTGGGGGTCCGGGCGGGGACACCAAGAGCCCGCCGATGAGCCTAGCTTTGTGTCCTAGGCGAAACCCCACACAAGACACGGCACAAACCTAGAAGAATTGCTGAGTTTAAAAAAATGCTTTACTGTTTTTTGGCTCAATGCAACAATAAGGATAGAAGGAGATTCAACTGGGCATAACACAACATGTAAAATTATCTCATTTTATTCTAAATTTTAAAATTGACTGCAAAATGATGCTCAAGGTAACATCATTCCAGTGCGACGGCACACACTACTATTTACACAATGTACAGAAATTTTCCAACACATTGAACAATTGTCTTTGGAGACACAAGTCTGATTATCAGTCCTGTAGACTGTGTTCCAAAATTATATCAATTATTTACGATGAAATCAAGGTCAAATTAAATTGTCTTTACTGGAAATATTGTAGTTCACTGGTTGAATTTCTAACATGATATTAACACTCGTAGAAATTCTCACTGTTTATAATTGTTTATAGAATTTTTTAACTTCCACTTATTTTTCCAGTTTCAAAAATATTGTCAAAAATATTATCTTTGACCCAACACTAATTATGTACACATATTAATAACAACATCTGAAAAGTATTTGACCCTTGAGCATAGCATCGAAGAACTGTGCGAAGCACAACAAAATTTATTATTCTTCCAAAATTAAACATTTCGAGAAGTGACTCGATTATGAACTTCAAATTCCAAAGAAATATGATTTCTGAATCATCAGCTTGATCAAAAAAAATTGTTGAACCATTCAACTATTCGATTTTCCACTTGGAATTATTATTAAGAAAAATATTTATATTTGTTGCTATTTTAGTAACTTTCACAACTTGCAATTCTTGAACAGAATGCGGAAATAAGAATTGTAGCTTTATAATAACAACAATAGGATTGAAAACATCCTTTAAGTAATTCGTGGATACAGAATTATTTTTTTAATTGGCAGTGGCCCATTCAATTATTTGTGTAAGAACACAATATCCCAACAACAACGCCAAAGGTCTTCCTCTGAAGAAGAATAAAATTTTATCATGACAAAACCGGGTTCTACCAAATCCAAAGTATTAATGGAATACGTAAACAAGTTTGAAATAATTACTGATGGTTTGGTCATTCATTCGACGAAATGTGTGGTTCCAATACTCCTCCTATAAACCTGAGCCATCGAACCTGCTATTTGATTGATGCTCAAAAAAAACCTCCTCATTCCTGCGACTTAAACATGCGCACCTGGGAATGGCTTTTCAACTACTCCACACACACAAATTTTCTTCCCAAAATTTATACAATAAATCAAGCCTCTGCTTGTTATCAAAACTGGAAGATCTATAAACTTACAAGTTTATTTTATTTTACCATTCAGTTCAAACCGTGAAGTTACCGCACTTGTGATATTCTCTATTTCACTTTCAAATGTGTGCCTACGTCATGATTTTATATAAACAAAAAAAAAACGTAATTGATACAAATATCATTGGCTTCCTGTTTCATGCCTTTCCGTGTTATGTGAAAAATATACTTTGCTCAATGCAAATATTAACTGTTCAACCAGAATTATAATGTTGTTTGAATACGGGCTTGCGCTATCCACTAGCTTTCGGAAAATCACCTGTTCCAAACTAGGAATGATTAAACTAATCCTTAAGCTCTCTCTCAACGAATGTGATTATTAGAAAATGTAAGATCCAATAATTATTTTGAAAAATTATGAAAATTATTATTATTATTATTGGATTATTATTTTTGTTATTATTTCCTTAAATATGTTTAATTATTATTTCCTTATGTGAAAAAAACACATGTTCGACTCTTCGAATATGAACAAAATATCCATTCCTCAACAAAAAATAAATATTAACTTCTACAGTTATATCGGCTGATTACCGTGATTCTCAAACAAAATGAACATTCAAATAAATACTCGGTATGCTCGGTCATCGATCCTAAACTGTTCTGAGTGCTGAAAATACTCAGAATAACCCTAATGTGTCTTGCGTAAATCAATGCAAGATTTAAATACGAAGAAAAATAAATGTGTTGGTCATCTGCAGAAAATGAGTTTGTTCCAATTAGCTAGGCATAATATAAAAGTCAAATGTGGCTTACATTTCTCGTTGGTCTTGAAGCGTAGTGAACCTGGTCTGTACCAGATTTATCCAGATACATACCCTATTGGACACGCACGTCTAATCCTTGTATCGGCCGCCCTTATATACCCACAATCTGTCTAGCACGACGTAGTGGAAATATTTCTTGAAGTTTGAAGTAACTGCTGGTCCATTTTAATATTGACTTCAATTAAATCCATAGCAGTTTGCTGAAATGGGGTCAGATCCAAATGATCTCTTCTGAAAAGCGTCAGTTGTAACATAACTCACGGTAATCTTTTCAGTACAGGAAAACACTGATAATCTAAAACAATCAACGGCTGTTCTGAAGATCGTTCCCTGGGCATGGCTTCACACCATCTATCATGCGCGTAGCAACATATAGTTTCCCTTTGTCGGCTAATGAACAACACCGTGATAGACTGGCCTTCGATATACTGAAAGATCTGAGCGGTTATTTAGTTACAATTTGTGAAACTGACAAGTTGGATTAAAATATCCAAGTATTGAATTATTGTTACTGGACTGAGACAGAATAATATCTAGACAAAGTCTAGCATATGTCCATATAGAAACAAAGTGTTTCACCAATGTCCGTAGAAAATAACAATCACCTTAGTGATTCCCTCTACCGGAAACTTACTACGTTCCCCACGTATCGTAGCACTTTTGTGACTATCACAATTCAAAGATATCTTCTGCGTAGATTCGGCAACCATGTGCCTTGGCTCGACGTAGCAGCAGCACCTTGTCCTACAAGAGCTTGGTTTGAAGTGAGCTGCTTATGCTTGGGCCGAGCGGCTTTTATACAAAACGGTCGGCTCCACGCTGGATCACGCTGGAATCTGTAAATCCTCAAATCTCCGGTGTCTCTGGTCTGATTCACTTGAGACTAGGTGCATCCTCTTTCATTTGGCCGTGCCAGTAATCTGATCCAAGTATCAAGTCTCTACTCCATGGCTAAGTATTTAATCACCAAATAGTCTCGACCTCTGCTACTATTTGCCACGTCACTTAACATCTTCTTGGCTGCATAAAGTTTCCATTTCAATCTAGAAGGAAAGGAGCGCGATATTCAAATATCTCAACTTTCAAAAGCGGCTGTAGCCTTTCCCTTGATACCTAGGTGTCTGAATCTTGGAATACCCATTCCTAGAATTGGGCACATCCACCCCACACCTAGCAAAAAAAAAAAAAATTGAAAGAATTTTATTTTTCCTATCTACTCATTAAATCATCTGGTTCTTGAATAATAAATCTTCAAATTCGCTACATTATAAATTCCCACGATGTTACCTGTTCATGTATTGGCGATTTTATAGCCTCCATTGTTGTTTACTTCCACAACACGATAGGGTCCATCGTAAAGGCTTGCAAACTTCGAGTACACTCGATTTTGCACGTCGGAGGGTGTAGGTTTTTTTACTAAAACAAGAGTTCCTACGCGCAAGGGTCGGCGAAAACGCTTTCCTCTCACTCTGCGCTCTCTTTTCTCAGCTTGGCTCCTCAATTTGTCTAAAGCTAGAGTCTCCCTCCTCTGATGACTAGGTTCAATCTCGGGTGGAATAGAGATGATTCGATCCCATAATCTTGTTGGTTTAATTCCATGATGAAGCAACATGGGAATCTGTCCCGTACTCTCATGAATCGTAGAGTTGATGGATTCGGATGCTAAAGAGAGAACATCCATCCATTTCCAATGCTCATTTGGACAATAGAGGCGGAAAAATTTAGATATTTCAGCCATCACGCGTTCTGCAGGATTGCTTTCAGGATGTCTGATAGAACAAAGCAATTGTCTAATCCCAAGATTATTCATGACGGCCCTGAATTCTAAAGATGTAAATTGGGGTCCGTGATCTGATAAAGGGAATTCCGGTTTGCCTGCTTCCGGAATTACGCTGTCTCTAATTCTCTTCGCACAATATTTTGCGTTTGCCTTCTGAAATGGGTGTAACATAGTGTATTTGCTGAAAACATCTATGGTCACCAGAATATATCGGTTACCTCTTTTAGACTTTGGGAGAGGACCATAAAGATCAGTCGCAAAGATTTCACAAGGCTTAGAAGGAATAATAGGCCTTGGTAATTCTCTCAATAATTTAGAATTATATTTACTCCTTTGGCATAAGTCGCACACCCGAATAGTGTTCCTGACAGTTTGTCGCATTCGCTCCCATGAAAATTTCTCTTGTATCAAGTTGACTGTCTTATCTACTCCAGCATGACCTGCAATTCGATGCGCCATCCAAATAATGGGTGTTTGCATTCGTGGAGGTACCACTACCCTCAGCATCGTATGGTCGGGATCTGAAAACCTGTAGACTAGACCATCTAACATCAAATAATCTCTTGAAATTCTTTCAGTTTCCACAAAATCATCGTCATTGGGATCCATATCTCCCTGTAGAAAACGAAAAATGTTTCTAAGACGTCGGTCTCTTCTCTGGGATAAATGTAACAATATTAACCTTCTTAAGGTATCCTCATCCTCATGCGTCAGGTTAACTTGAAAAACCTTGGATGTAGACTCCACTGCTCTACTCAATAAATCGGCCCCAATGTTCAACTTTCCAGGAGTGTGTTCGATAACTAGGTTGAATTGTTGAATAAAAAGTGACCAGATCTTGCCCTGGAATTTCCTTAACAGTTCCCTAATGATTGGTGGTCTGTCATACTCTGGCAGTAATCTTGAATTCAAATTTCGCGCGTCTAAACACAGTCTCAGACTTCCATCCGGCTTAGACACTACTGCTAATGGATTGACATAAGAGGTAGTGTACTTTTCAATCACATTGTTACCTTCCATCTCTTTGATAAGCACTTTTACCTTTTCTCGATGCTTTTCCGCTACCGGATACAATTTAGCATGGAAAGGTGCATCATCAGTTACACGAATTCGATATTCAAAATCTTTAATTTCACCAGGTTTAATATCAAAAATATCATGGTACTCTTCCAAAATTTTCCCTAGCTCTGGGGACCCCTTCTCATTGTAGACTTCTTTTCCTTCAGCTTCCCGAAAAATCAGAGACCATTGAGCGTCTCCCTCGATGTCTTTCTCTTCCTTTCCCTCGAAGTTTATCTCTTCGGTATACTGGAATCTGACCGTCTCTGTCTTCATGTCTAACACGGCTCGATATTTCTGGATGAAATCCGCTCCCAAGATCATGTCAAAAGCCATGTCCTTCATTAATACAAACACATGTCGGAAATCATGTCCTCCGATAGTAACACAAAAGTATAATTGTGTTTTACACAGCGATATTTTGTTGGGTATTATTCCTTGGATTTTAATTCCTGATACTGGAATCTCTTCTAAATTCTCTTTGAGCTTCCACAGAATATAAAGCTTCTCGCTCACAAGACAAAGCATAGCCCCAGTATCAATTAAAGTATCGACAGGCATGCCGAATACTTCGCATGATATGATTGGCAGTTTAATTCTTGTACCCATTTCTTTCCGTTCGTCATTATGTTGAATTAAGTCATCATCCTCTGTTTGCCATTTAATAATCCTGGAAGTGAAAATGTTTAAAATTATATTTCCTACTGTGAATTCGAAGTTTTTTTTCATTCCCCCGGGATTGCTGTGTTCCCGATGGACCTGGTTTATTGGACTTCTGTTCCAAGAACTGCGAGTTTTCTTGGTGTCTTTCTTCCAAGATCTTCCTCGTCTCCTTATTGAACTCTTCATTGGACTGACGAGTGTTCTCATTCCCTCTGTTACTGTAGTTATTGTTTCTACCATAGTACCTTCTTTCCTGGTATCTTCCTTGACTATTCCTTGGCTCTCTCCATCGATTGTCATATCGATATCCACCCTTTAGTCTCGCATAAGGCTTGTAACTGTATCTATTAGTGTTCTGATTCCATCCTCTTTTATCAGGCTCTTCCCTCGGCGTTTTCTCTTCTCGCCCCTCTCGAATCTCTCGAGGTGTTTGGGAATAACTGTCGGCCATAACAGTGTACACAGCGTTGCCATTCTTTCCTCCCTTCTGATGGAAGAATTGAGCGTTCGTGTGATCAAGTTTCTGCAATACCTCGTCAAATTGCTCCATATTATAAATGTCAGCAGCGATCAAAGTTCTTTGGACTTCTGCTGGAAACTGACGTATTAATGCAGTAATTAATTCATTATCTGGCATCGGCGGATCTAAATGTTGAAGTTTAGAAAGCTGTCCAGAAAAGTACGAAGAGTATCGAGTAGGTTGTGACGTCGAAAATCTCTTCGAATATAATTCTGCTCTGACTTGCTGTTGGGTTTCCGGGGACCAAAACTTTTTCAATAACCCACGGGAAAACTCCTCAAAATTGGTGAGAGTGGACCTGAATGCTTAAACCAGAGAAGTGCGGGCCCTTCCAAAAATTTCCCTATCACTCGGATTTGTCTTTCCTTAGGGATTTTGGAATCTTTAAGGTAATCACCTGCCTCTCTCAAGAATTCTACGGGTGTCACAGAATCTCGCCCTGAAAATTTAGAAGGCTTATCCTCCATTTTCTTGAATACAGTTATGGGGTTGGATTGAAATACTGTCCTGGCCTCATCCTGTCTTTGACTATCATTTCCTCTAGCTGCTCCTAGGTTTACCTGTATCTGTTCTTCTCCTCTTATACTTGGCATTTTCAACAGATGGTCAGCCTGTTTCTCGTCCTTAACTTGGGTTTTCATAGCCTCAATTGCCTTATGGTTTTCTTCGGCCTTTTTTCTAATTCCTTCGGTTTCCTTCTTTATTTCTTCTGTTTCCTTATAGTTCTCCTTGACATCAGTGGATATCTGATTCATAACAGCCTCGTGACTCTTCAATGATCCTGTCATATCTGATATGTCCTTCTGAGTCGCTTGAATATCTTTGGAAATTACTTGAATATGGGATGACAAAGATTCTCTAATCTCCTTGACTCCATCTTGGTTCTCCAGCTTGAGTGTGTTTTTAATCTCATCGATAACTATGGTTTTAATTTCAGTTTGTAATTCATTAATCACACCTTCTCTTATTTCTCCCACCTCGAGTTCTTTGAATTGGTCTGTCAAACGTTGAACAACTAGAGTTGCCATCTCATTGCTCTCTTTCTTCACTCTGACTTCTAGGTTGACCATGTCTTCACCAACTTTCCTAAGACCACTTTCTATCCTATCAGCTAAGCTTTGGGACCTTAGATCGGCATCGCGAAATTTATCGTCCATTAAACTTGCGTTAGTAGCTAATGAAGTTTCGAGCTCATGTGTTTTTTCGCATAATTTAGTCATTTTACCCTCAAGTGACATTTTAAATATTTCGGAATTCTCTTTAAATTTATTTTCCATAGATTTAATTTACTATTTAAACTATCTTTTAAGTTATCTTTTAACCTGTTTTCTAACATATCGGAATTTTCTTTAAGTTTCTTTTCCAAAGCCTCTGTATTTTCTTTCATGATGGCTGCTACGCGCAGTCCAGCTTCTTTGGAACTCTCTTCCAAACTCCTCATCATCCTCATCATCTCTTCCATAATTTTCAGTATTAGTCAAAACTTAGGGGTATACATGTTGGCAGACACAAGATTATAACTAGAACAAGAAATATGAATAGCTAATTGGAACACTCTAATAAAATGAGATTTGTCCTAATTTCGACGCGATGGAAAAAAACTTCTCTACTTTTACGAATTAAATTTACCACAATATCACGAGAAAAATATGCAAGTCCTCAAATATCCTCCACCTGGATTCTACTAATGCGTATGTCCAGTCATCGAACGTTTACTACTGAATTTACTTGACGCCCTAATGGTTAAGCCATTATCAAAATAATCAAACCCATTCTAATTATTAACCCAGTTAATTTTTAATTTTCCCCACTAATTGGGTTTCCTACTAATTTATTCATCCAAACCAGACATCTCTCAACTCCCAAAATATCTATAAAAAATTATCACAATTTAAATCGGCATGCGATTGACCGTGTCTAACTCGGGCCCCACGTTCGAAGCCATTTTCTCTCTCTATCTTATTTTATGTGCCCGCTTAGACCGGAGTCCGTACGACCACATATGCATTTTACCAAGAATCAGTCAGCACGAGAGTCAAAATATCCCGGGGCGCCAGATGGGTTAAAGCTAATCGCAAAAAAAAACGACATCAAATTTTTAAAAAATGCTTTACTGATTTTTGGCTCAATGCAACAATAAGGATAGAAGGAGATTCAACTGGGCATAACACAACATGTAAAATTATCTCATTTTATTCTAAATTTTAAAATTGACTGCAAAATGATGCTCAAGGTAACATCATTCCAGTGCGACGGCACACACTACTATTTACACAATGTACAGAAATTTTCCAACACATTGAACAATTGTCTTTGGAGACACAAGTCTGATTATCAGTCCTGTAGACTGTGTTCCAAAATTATATCAATTATTTACGATGAAATCAAGGTCAAATTAAATTGTCTTTACTGGAAATATTGTAGTTCACTGGTTGAATTTCTAACATGATATTAACACTCGTAGAAATTCTCACTGTTTATAATTGTTTATAGAATTTTTTAACTTCCACTTATTTTTCCAGTTTCAAAAATATTGTCAAAAATATTATCTTTGACCCAACACTAATTATGTACACATATTAATAACAACATCTGAAAAGTATTTGACCCTTGAGCATAGCATCGAAGAACTGTGCGAAGCACAACAAAATTTATTATTCTTCCAAAATTAAACATTTCGAGAAGTGACTCGATTATGAACTTCAAATTCCAAAGAAATATGATTTCTGAATCATCAGCTTGATCAAAAAAAATTGTTGAACCATTCAACTATTCGATTTTCCACTTGGAATTATTATTAAGAAAAATATTTATATTTGTTGCTATTTTAGTAACTTTCACAACTTGCAATTCTTGAACAGAATGCGGAAATAAGAATTGTAGCTTTATAATAACAACAATAGGATTGAAAACATCCTTTAAGTAATTCGTGGATACAGAATTATTTTTTTAATTGGCAGTGGCCCATTCAATTATTTGTGTAAGAACACAATATCCCAACAACAACGGCAAAGGTCTTCCTCTGAAGTAGAATAAAATTTTATCATGACAAAACCGGGTTCTACCAAATTCAAAGTATTAATGGAATACGTAAACAAGTTTGAAATAATTACTGATGGTTTGGTCATTCATTCGACGAAATGTGTGGTTCCAATACTCCTCCTATAAACCTGAGCCATCGAACCTGCTATTTGATTGATGCTCAAAAAAAAACCTCCTCATTCCTGCGACTTAAACATGCGCACCTGGGAATGGCATTTCAACTACTCCACACACACAAATTTTCTTCCCAAAATTTATACAATAAATCAAGCCTCTGCTTGTTATCAAAACTGGAAGATCTATAAACTTACAAGTTTATTTTATTTTACCATTCAGTTCAAACCGTGAAGTTACCACACTTGTGATATTCTCTATTTCACTTTCAAATGTGTGCCTACGTCATGATTTTATATAAACAACAAAAAAAACGTAATTGATACAAATATCATTGGCTTCCTGTTTCATGCCTTTCCGTGTTATGTGAAAAATATACTTTGCTCAATGCAAATATTAACTGTTCAACCAGAATTATAATGTTGGTGGAATACGGGCTTGCGCTATCCACTAGCTTTCGGAAAATCACCTGTTCCAAACTAGGAATGATTAAACTAATCCTTAAGCTCTCTCTCAACGAATGTGATCATTAGAAAATGTAAGATCCAATAATTATTTAGAAAAATTATGAAAATTATTATTATTATTATTATTGGATTATTATTTTTGTTATTATTTCCTTAAATATGTTTAATTATTATTTCCTTATGTGAAAAAAACACATGTTCGACTCTTCGAATATGGACAAAATATCCATTCATCAACAAAAAATAAATATTAACTTCTACAGTTATATCGGCTGATTACCGTGATTCTCAAACAAAATGAACATTCAAATAAATGCTCGGTATGCTCGGTCATCGATCCTAAACTGTTCTGAGTGCTGAAAATACTCAGAATAACCCTAATGTGCCTTGCGTAAATCAATGCAAGATTTAAATACGAAGAAAAATAAATGTGTTGGTCTTCTGCAGAAAATGAGTTTGTTCCAATTAGCTAGGCATAATATAAAAGTCAAATGTGGCTTACATTTCTCGTTGGTCTTTGAAGCGTAGTGAACCTGGTCTGTACCAGATTTATCCAGATACATGCCCTATTGGACACGCACGTCTAATCCTTGTATCGGCCGCCATTATATACCCACAATCTGTCTAGCACGACGTAGTGGAAATATTTCTTGAAGTTTGAAGTAACTGCTGATCCATTTTAATATTGACTTCAATTAAATCCATAGCAGTTTGCTTAAATGGGGTCAGATCCAAATGATCTCTTCTCAAAAGCGTCAGTTGTAACATAACTCACGGTAATCTTTTCAGTACAGGAAAACACTGATAGTCTAAAACAATCAACGGCTGTTCTGAAGATCGTTCCCTGGGCATGGCTTCACACCATCAATCATGCGCGAAGCAACATATAGTTTCCCTTTGTCGGCTAATGAACAACACCGTGATAGACTGGCCTTCGATATACTGAAAGATCTGAGCGGTTATTTAGTTACAATTTGTGAAACTGACAAGTTGGATTAAAATATCCAAGTATTGAATTATTGTTACTGGACTGTGACAGAATAATATCTAGACAAAGTCTAGCATATGTCCATATAGAAACAAAGTGTTTCACCAATGTCCGTAGAAAATAACAATCACCTTAGTGATTCCCTCTACCGGAAACTTACTACGTTCCCCACGTATCGTAGCACTTTTGTGACTATCACAATTCAAAGATATCTTCTGCGTAGATTCGGCAACCATGTGCCTTGGCTCGACGTAGCAGCAGCACCTTGTCCTACAAGAGCTTGGTTTGAAGTGAGCTGCTTATGCTTGGGCCGAGCGGCTTTTATACAAAACGGTCGGCTCCACGCTGGATCACGCTGAAATCTGTAAATTCTCATATATCCGGTGTCTCTGGTCTGATTCACTTGAGACTAAGTGCATCCTCTTTCATTTGGCCGTACCAGTAATCTGATCCAAGTATCAAGTCTCTACTCCATGGCTAAGTATTTAATCACCAAATAGTCTCGACCTCTGCTACTATTTGCCACGTCACTTAACATCTTCTTGGCTGCATAAAGTTTCCATTTCAATCTAGAAGGAAAGGAGCGCGATATTCAAATATCTCAACTTTCAAAAGCGGCTGTAGCCTTTCCCTTGATACCTAGGTGTCTGAATCTTGGAATACCCATTCCTAGAATTGGGCACAGTACAAAACGGTTGGAATCCTGACCACTGTTTGGACACAAGTTTGGAAGACGAACCGCTTGGAATCCAGGGCCATTGTTCGGACACCAGTATGGAAGAACGAACTGGTTAGAATCTTAGGCAAATGTTAAGAAGCCAGTATGGAAGTACACATGGACGTAAAACACGGGATTGTGGGAGCAAAAAAAAAAAACATGTAAAAATAAAATAATCTTATTCTTCTAAAGGTACAACACAATATTAATTTTAAAAAAATACACACAAAAAAGGAAAAAAAGAATTGAAATACTTATAATGATAAGCACGCTCTCTAGCTGTAATCATTAACGAACCAATTCAAAATCTTAATAAAATTAAACCATATGATAAAATGAAATGAAAATCCACAGCCTGCTTCCAGTCTCCGACCGGGTCAGGAATGGAATGAATGAAGCCCCAATCTAGCGGCGAGGATATGGACTGTGCCGGCTGCCGAGGCCTGACGCACTCCTCTGGGGCAATGATGAAATGAATGACAGATGAAATGAAATGATAGTGGAGAGTGTTACTGGAATGAAATTTTGACAGGGAAAACCGGAGTACCCGGAGAAAAACCTGATTGCCGCCGTTTTGTCCAGCACAGATCTCACATGGAGTGACAGGGATTTAAACCACGGACCCAGCGGTGAGAGGCCGGCGTGCTGCCGCCTATGCCACGGAGGCTTCCATATGATAAAATATCTACCCCAAAAATATATCTCAAGTAACAAATTTCGCCGTCAACTGCGTTTTTTTTTTGTTTTTTTTTTACCCTGCAGGTTGGTGGAACCCACGGACTCAGCGAGGGAAATCACCACTACCGCCTCTACGGGCAGTGTCCTAGAGCTGGGAACATCGAATCGGAAGGGATACAACTGGTGGGGTGGGATTGGCACCTCGCCCAGGCGGCCTCACCTGCAAAGCGAACAGGGGCCTCATGAGGGAAGGTAAGGGATGGTTAGGATGGATAGGCCAGGAAGAGGGAAGGAGGCGGCCGTGGCCTTGAAGAAGGTACCATCCCGGCATTTGCCCGAGGACGAAGTGGGAAACCACGGAAAACCACTTCGAGGAAGGCTGAGGGGGAATCGAACCCCCTCTACTCATTTGGGCCACCCGAGGCTGAGTAGACCCCGTTCCATTCCTCGTACCACTTATCAAATTTCGTGGCAGAGCCGGGAATCGAACCCAGGACCTCCGGGACGGCAGCTAACCATGCTGACCACTACGCTACGGAGGCGACTTTATTATTATTATTATTATTATTATTATTATTATTATTATTATTATTATTATTATTATTATTAACTATTCACCTGCAATAATGTGCGTAGCCGAACTTTCTTGCAGGTAAATTACGCGATTTGTGCCGAATGAGACGCTTGTAGTTTTGTGTAAAATAAACCGCTAAGGCTCATTATGAAATGGATAATGATTGTTTTGAGAAATATTTGAAAGAACATATTGTCGCAAATTTCCCACATCAGTCTGTAGTATTTGCCATTCATTGTCCAATGTACGCTGTGTCACTGAATTGTTTGTTTACTTTCTTTCTTCTATCTATACCGAACTCGATAGCTGCAGTCGCCAGTATCCAGTATTCGGGAGATAGTGGGTTCGAACCCCACTGTCGGCAGCCGTGAAGATGGTTTTACGTGGTTTCCCATTTTCACACCAGGCAAATGCTGGGGCTGTACGTTTATTAAGGTCACGGCCACTTCCTTCCCACCCCTAGCCCTTTTCTGTCCCATCGTCGCCACCTGTTTCGGTGCGACGTAAAGCAACTTGTAAAGAAAATCTTTCATCTACGCGTGTAATAATATGTGAAGTATCATATGATAAGAAAAAAATTACTTGTTATTTCTGGGTACTCCCTTCGCCTCTGCAGATGAAAGTGACTCACTGGGATCCGTGTAGGTGTCGTTGCGACTGATGATTTATTTTGTATCCTGTCACTGACCTAGGCTGACCTTGGGGAATATATTGCCATATTACGTATTAAACTTGATCCGTATCTAACGGATGACTCAGGTTAGCTTTCATGTCATTTCAATTGTTTTGTCATAGTAATACCGTTCGTAACTAAAATTCCAATGTAAATAAATAGTATATTGTCGCAGTATTTATAATCCGTTCTAAGCATTGTTATGTAAATCAATTGCTATCCTCAGATCTCCCACTCCTTAGGGGAATAACTCAGTCTTTATCTTTATTAAAAACTGATAATCCAAATTCTGATATTCTTACGGGAATTATAGTAAAAGTTTGCAGATTATAATGGCGCTAAGGATCGAAATGCCGTCGAGTTGGGAGCTTGCTGATACTCAGTCCGGCAGCGGGCTGTATTATTCGTGTGGACCTCTGTACAATAGCTACCCTTCTACACTCGCTAGGCGTGACAACGCTTGTGCCGTAAGAGCCCGTAATACACTCTTAACTCTGGACGGACGAGTGTTATGGCAGAAGATTGAACTCAACCAGTGCAGTGTGGGATGGAATATACTGGAAAAGAGGACACCCAGGTTTGAACCGGGGACCCCTCGATTTGCAGTCGAATGCTCTACCACTGAGCAAAACCCCAGTCTGACTAGACTTAGTATTGGCAGAAGATTGAACTCAACCTGTGCAGTGTGTGATGGAATATACAGGAAAAGAGGGC
This sequence comes from Meconema thalassinum, assembly GCA_946902985.2. NCBI lineage: Eukaryota > Metazoa > Arthropoda > Insecta > Orthoptera > Tettigoniidae > Meconema > Meconema thalassinum. Next base: position 123,498,015 of record OX336396.1, on the reverse strand, counting down.
ACCCGGGTTTGAACCGTGGACCTCTCGATCTGCGGTCGAATGCTCTACCTCACGTGTAGATAACCTTCAAATACGCAATGTCAGCTAAATAGGCGCAAAACAGAAGAAGAAGAAGAAGAAAATGTAGCCCCATGACTATAACATGTTTATATGATTCACAGAATTCACTTGTCTTCACACAAGTATGGAAGACGAACCGCGTGGAATCCTGGACCATTGCTCCGACAGCAGTATGGAAGAAAGAATTGACGGATACTTTGGTCAATATTCGGACACCAGCATATGCATCACATATCGGAACAAAGGTTGGTTGCTTGGTTGGTTCTTAAGTTGATAGGCTGCGACAACGCAGTCATGCAGCCCCGTGTACTTTGGGTGTGTATAGAATCTGTCTGATAACCGGTGTTAATTGTGATGACTGTATTAGTGTGTGTTATCTGTTTTTTTTTTAAATTCAAGTACAGACTGCAACTTAGAATTTTTCAAATAGTTCCTACTTTTGCTGCCAAGCGCCACCATCAACGACTGCTAGGCCAGGTTCAGAACTAGCTACTGGAAATAATAATGAGGACAGAGTACCACACGGTTAATGATTAAAACAAAATCATTTCAGATTTCAAAACTCTTCCGGTACCGGAAATCGAACCCGAGCCTCCTTTGTGAGAGCCAGGTTCCTAGCCACTAGACCATACCGTACAAGTGATGTGGACATTCTTGGCATCAGACAAGAAGCAGGGCCGATCTGTTGACAGTTCCTCTGATAAAATAATACAGTAGCATTTGTTTTTGAATGGCGATTGCAGGCTGAACCATAACATACCAATAATTCTAGTTAAAACCTGTCTGCTTGAATTAAAGACGTATTTCCTTGTTTCATTTCAACCCCTAAGCTAACAAACGAAAACATTAAGCGATAGTAAGTTGATGTTGATTCCCTACAGCCCATTAAGGGCCTAGGCCTACCATGCGACCCTCCGTCCAGCCATTAGGCCAGCAGATATTGGGGACCAGCGTGGTCAGCGCATCTGATCCCCTCTTGGTTTTCGTGACCGGGGTGCTGTCTCGCCCAGGTGGCTTCACCTGCAAAGCGAAGCCACATGAGGGATGGACGGATGGGAAGAATGGGAGGGATACACAGGAAGGGGGAAGGAGGCGGCCGTGGCCTGACCGGAGGTACTATCCCGGCATTTTGCCCGAAGGCGAACTGGGAAACCATGGAAAACCACATCGAGGATGGCTGAGGTGGGAATCGAACGACCTCCACTCATTTGGACTACCCGAAGCTGAGTAGACCTCGTTCCATTCCTCATACCACATTTTTAAAATTGCGTGGCAGAACCGGGAATCAAACTTTGGACTTACGGGGTGGCAGCAAAACACACTGACCACTACACCACGGAGGCGACAATAATAATAATAATTTTAAAATAGTAGAATTATTGGAAGTTATTAAGCCACGTTCAGTTCTCCTGATTCAATTAAAGAACGGTCGCCTCCGTAGCGTAGCGGTCAGCATGGTTAGCTGCCGCCCCGGAGGTCCTTGGTTCGATTCCCGGCTCTGCCGCGAAATTTGAAAAGTGGTATGAGGACTGGAACGGGGTCTACTCAGCCTCGGGTGGTCCAAATGAGTAGAGGGTCTTCGATTCCCACCTCAGCCATCCTCGAAGTGGTTTTCCGTGGTTTCCCATTTTGTCTTCGGGCAAATGCCGGGATGGTACTGTCCCCGTAAATCCGGATAGTAGGCTGTCAGATATCCGCCCCCCTCAATCGGATTGCCAATAATCAATCGCACCGGCACAGCTACATCAATGAAAATGGCACTGACAGATACTACCGAGATTAGAGCACAGCAGTTAACAAGAAATTATTGTGGAACACACCAAAATATACGGGGGTTCATACTTACCTTTACTTACCTCTTCAAATTAATCTCGGGTATGGGTTGTCAACTGGATCACTTAAAGTATGCCCTCACAATAACCTCCACCATGATATTTAAAATGAACCAAAAACGGAAACAAGAAACTTTAAACTGTACAATAATTTATTTCACATAAAGGGAATGATTCTAACAAAAATTCAACAAAATACACGTGGCAATCAGAAGCCATTGTCAATATAATCATGTCCTCCTGTAGGTCTTATAAACGTTACATACAAAATCTCAGCTTTACTAGCTTATAAAGAACGTAATAATAGTAATACACTTGGAATGGATGAGGGAATTGGAACGAAACATGTAGCAATTGTTTTCCTCTTTCATAAACATCACACTTTATTTATAACTGCAAGCCTGCTATGTATTCGACCTTGGCCTCTAACATACAGTTGTCAGGCCAGCTGCGATCCACCCTACATCATGTCGCATGCTCGCATCGTTAAATGGACCCACCTGTCCAGTCAGTGTTAGCATAAGCTCGTGACCTCAGAGCCTAGCTCCTTTTCAAACACTTTAATTGTCCTCAACTCAACTCAAATATTATCACGCAAATCTTTTAAATGCTCCAATCAAATGTTACTGGATTACTCAAATAATCCCAAAACTTGTTTAATTACATAATCCATATGTTTCATTAGCGTTGTTTAGAGTATATTAACAAAAGTCTTAATGTTTATAACAAATGCTCATTAATTGTTTATAACAATTATAAATTGTTTATAATATTGTCAAATGACAATTGAAAAATCTATACACGCCTCTCTTAATCCCTTTCATTTCCAATTATTATTACAGATATTTACACAATTATTTACAATATTTATATTATTTATTTTATTAATACATTAAACCACACGTCTATCCGGTTGATAATTACTCAAATCAGGTTAATATAATCGACCAATGAAGGTTAGTTATATTTAAGCTTATAAATCCAGGTTTAATAAGTTTTAATAATTATTATTATTTGCGACGGTAACCTCCATTCAAAATCGTTATCTCAAATTATTTAACACTCTTGTTAATTTTAACAGTAATTTCACATGATTAATTTTCAAAGGACCTGGACAATAAACTCAGCGGAAAAATACTTCGCTCAAACGCACAAAATTGCATAAAATAGGCCCAGAATTCTACATATATCTCCATATATATGGCATAAAAATCTTCCACAAAACATTCAAAAACCTCCACTTACAAATTCTTCAACATCATTAATATTACTGTGGGAATCTCCTTCACTTATTCAAGGGCATTATTCATCAGCGACTTTTACACGTCCACTGAACTAACGATTATACATCCATAGTTCCACTTTAAAAATTCTTATATTCATTAATTGTTTCAAAACTGTTATTTATTTAACCTTCGTGGGTTTCATTCATGAATCGATATGAAGTAAAAATTTGCTAATCACAAATAAATTTAATAGCAAATACGATTATACACGCCTTCCTGGTCTATCAAAATTGAGATTAATATCTCCTAAGTATCGTAGTATAAAAATACTATCTTCAATCAAAGTTCATCTAAACTGCATAAATGATCGAATAGAATACAATTAGACTTTGGAATGCAAACATTATTGTTCCAATCTAGTATTGAGAAAAACTCCTATCAAATGTTCATTACTATAGTGTATTCAATAAATCGTAATCAAAGTTCATATTTCATAAAATTGTCTATAATGCAATGGTAATTCAGAACTGACGATAAATGTCTATGTTGCAATCATGTTCATAAAACGACTAGTATTTCCAAGATCGTCGATACAGAAATAGATTTTAACGCTCTAAAATCTTTTAATTATTCTTCTTTCTTGATGATGACAGAAAATTGGTCAAAGTAATTTACTGAATAGAATTACTTTAGTAAAGTGACACGCTGTCTGAATTCAAATCTGCCATAGAAAATCGTTTACTTTACAGTCAAATCGTGACTACAAAAATATACAAATTACTGAAAGAATATAATTAATCAGTCTCAACTGATCCAAAAATATTTAAATATGCCAATGACATAACAATGTCTTAATAAATCGTAGAAAAAGGCATAACTCATCGAAGTGTACTGAGTACAGAAATATCAAGCAAGAATATGGGGCAAAATGTAGGACAGAAAATATGAGAAAAATGGTTGCTCAGACATCGCTAAATGACTCAAATAAAACAATAAACGTTCACGACTACCTTATCTGTTGATTGAAGTTCTAGTGGAAAATCTTCCAAAGAAGACTGGTGATGGTTCCATTTCACCAAAAAGATGTGCTCCGACCTCGAACCTGGAACCAGCGCCCTCGGAGAATAGAACTGCTTCCTCCTCCGGAAATTGCACTGCTCCGTGTAGACGATAGACATCCTTCTGGCAAAACTCTTCTTTGTGAGCCGGGTCTACCCTGGCCTCTCTTGATAGTTCCCTGAAGTTCTGGTAGACATTCGCCATGAAGTTTATTGCAGTTATTTCCGCAGAAATATTCATAATCGTGGAGTATGAATATGTTTCCACTGCCATTTGATATAATTCAGCGTTGGACAACGATGCATGAGTGTAGTTGGATATTCACTACATGCTCGCTTTTGTAGAAAGACGATTAGCGAAGTTCCATGCTGCTATTTCACTCCATTGATATATGTCCCAATTGCATTAAAGTCCTTAGCCTTCCATCTCCATTTCCGTTATAATAGTTGAAAGAACTGCCATATTATATTGTTGCATCGTAGAATATAGCGTTATATCATCAAAAGCAATCTTCTGTATCACGGTTGCACTACCAGTGTCAGCCGTAGCGTAGAATGTGGTGTTATAAAAGTGCTTCTCAGGTGGCGAGAAAATCACTTTTGTCTGCCGTCTTAAAATGCCAATATCTTTCGAATTATAATCTTGAAAATGTTCAACCTTTCTACACACTTTAATATAGTACTGTACAATAGAATTAGCTTAAAGGCATTAGTCAATTCTTGATATATTATCATGTAGACGCGTTAATGTGTGCGTTTCAACTTCGCCTAGTTTCAAACACCGTAAAATGGAACTGCGGCACGCTCGAAGCTCGTTCGATGCGGTGGACTATACCACACGCTAAAGACGACTTGTTTCACTTATTCACTCGAAAACGACTATATGACATCCGAAATATATATGCGGTATGAGATATATATGCGATATGAGAGCTCCTCTCTGCTGTGCAAGACCTTTTATCAACTTCTTAAGGGGCGTATCCATCCCTTCCATAGCTTGTTTCTCCGTCATTGCTAGAAGTTCTAACTTTGGCAATACTTGACGGATTTTCAAATTTCAAAAACTCAAAATTAATTTCTTCAAAATTCCAAATCAATGCCATAACTGAAAATAGGTTTCCACAATTCTGCATTCCAAAAGTAATTAAATATAGTAGTTTCAGTAATCTCCGTCTCCCTCCAAACTATCGTTCATTGGTTCGAGTCTTTCCTCCAATCGCGTAACTTCTTCCTTAGCACAATTCCATGTTTCCCTGCGACTGCGTCGTAAATCTCAGATCTTTCTCGAACAAACTCATGACGTCACCAAGAATCTCAGTTCAATCAGCCTACTTGCGTGAAGTCTGCGTCATCCGTGCTTACGTCATGAATATCCACGTCACAACTATGACAGCCATAACTTTCTTCATATTTTCCAATACAACCGCCGTTGTCTCAATATAATTCAATTTACGGGGTCAGTACTGTACCCGAAAATCCGGAAAGTAGCCTGTTGGAATATCCATTGCCCCAGCTGGATCGCCTATTTCTAACAGCACCGGTCAATTACGGCATTAGTAATCGCTCCAACATGGCCTTTAGGGATTTACATAGGCCCTACAGCAGTTACAAGAATATTGTGGATCAACAACAAACTAGACGGGGCACACTTACCTTTACTTACGTTCTCGGGGACTGGGAACTCAGCTTCGCCTACAATACATCCACAATACTCTAATCCTTATATTTAAAATGAATCACATGCCAACACCGACAGATAACGAACTGAATAAATTTATTAACAATGGTAAACTAACCTATCTAAACAAAATAACAATAAACTAATCTAATAACAAAAGAAAAATAAACCCACACAATCATACACACTTCCTTTCTACTACACATCTTACTACAATGCCGTGCAAAAATATAAGCATAAAAGTCTTGGCAGGTTTAGGCCTACACTACGTAAAAAAACGTTTAAGGGATGCTCTCACATTCATGGCATTCCTGACAACTGGTTACATTCACTAACACGCGTCTGGAAACGCACGTGCACTCGGCTCGCTTTATCAATGAACGCTAGCACCACGCTGCATTCAGAACTTTTTACAATTTATACGAAGCTGTGAATCTTCACCTGTTCACATTATGTCACACCAAGCTCTTCGCTTATAACGGTGAATCATTCTGGCTGGCCTACATTGAGACTGCTTTGTGTGCGTTTAAAATACACGTAAAATTAACATTCATATCTTACAAAAATGCTCACAACTTCTATGTTCCTTTAACCATAATTCTGAAAATTTTATACACTCTTTCATTCGCACCCCGAAATTGTTCTAGACCAATCCGCTTCAACAATTACTCTTAACAGTGGACAATCATTCATACAAAAACATCCGCTCACAAAACACACGCTATTCCAAAACATTCGGTTAATAAATCCTACCAAAATTATTTAACTAATTAAATCATTTCCGAAAAATATTTACATGTAATTTTCATAATAATATACACTATTTAGTGTTGCTAACACGTTACTTTCGAGATTCTGGCTTCTCGGTTACAATACAACTCTCAATTAATTATTTACGCTGTTTTCCACATAATCATTCTCTAACACTACGTAGTTTTCATATACTGATTACACATCGTCTTATATAGGTTTCCTTACATAGTCGGTTTAATACAGTCGACTGACTAAGGTTAACTGTACGTAATTACATAACTTCGGGTTTATTTACATATAATAATTGTATCATTGACATGAGTAGACAATCGTTCTATAGTTGTATTTCCGCTAAAACCCTTCTGTCAACACAGCTAAAACGTTACTTCACATGAACTGGACTACTTGTATACAACGACTCTTATGCCTTCCTTATCAAAGACCAATAATTTCATTGACTTCCTTTAAAATGCGGAACTTCCTTCGCATAAGCGCTCCATAGCTCTACAAATCCTCATATAACAGTATATATGGCATAAACAATTATCATCCACTATGTTAAACAATAACGAAAAAGGATTAATTGTTATTAACATTTCTTTTGTAGGAACTTCTCTCAAATAATGGCATGACACTCGGTATCGTTTCACTTGACTACTGATCTACGTACAATTATACATACTTCAGTTCTTCAAACGAAACTTCCAATCGTAATGAACGATATTAGACTGTCGTGATTGACCTCCTAAAGTTTACTCCACAAAAAGATAATTAACTGTTAACTCGTCTGTCGCAAATTCAAGTAATAAAAATAATAATCCTGTCTCATCTCTCTTATCAAGCATTAGATTGTTTATCGTTGTAATATCAGGTCTACATAATGACGTGATGTTACACAAATAGTGTAAAATAACACACATGTTATTTATAGAGTCAAATAGAATTCAATCTTGACCGGGATAAACTAGCTTTGAATTCCTAGCCAAAGATTTGAATAATCTTCTATCAAGAGGTATTTCCTCTAACATATTAAATGAACAAAGCTCTCAGCTTTACAAATAATAAAAAGGTTTGTCAACGTCGTAATGTTTTACCACTCTACACAAAGTATGTTTATAGGGATTAAGACTTCGGTCTTCTCAAACGACTAGTATTTCCTAGATCGTCGACAGTTCATGTACAATAATGATATATAAATATAATTCTATGTTTCTTCTGTTCTTGAAGTTTGAAGTTGTACCATTAAAGTGCTCAAATTAAATTTAAAAGGAATTTAATTTGAAGCTATGACATAATGTCAGAATACATGGTTTAAATCAAATGATTAAAAATTCGAGAGTCGAAATGACTAGTCTTCTATGAGGCAATATGATTCCTCAAACAAAATGTTTGATGTCAGTTCCACAACTGATCCGTAGAATAAAATTGAAAAATAGATTACAGGCAAGCATCTCCTAAATAATCATGAAGCATAAAAACTTAGCACACATCTGAAGTGTAAAATACATGAGAACACTGAAATACATGAAATGTGAAAATATGGAGTAAGATCGTTGGTTCAGGATGTCACTAATCAAGCTCTATACTAAAATAAGAGACACAGCTACCTTATTTGGACGAAAGCTTGAAGATATATGTAAGTATTCACACAATACTTCAGATGTTTCCTCAGTTCAAGATACTGAGATGGATCTGCATTCGAACCTCGGATCTGTGACCTGAGAGAAAGGAAAAACGTTCCCTCACCAGAATTCACCAACATTCGCCTGGGCTCGATCGACATCCTTCTGGCAAATTCTTCTTTGGTTGCTGGGCTACCCCCTAGCATCTTGACAAATCTCTTCTGTAGAATCCTCATTCACCGTCGCAAATATGTATCAGCCTCATCATTGGAAAGTAATTTATAGAAATATTCATATAGATAGTGAATGAAATATTTCTATTGCTAATTGATGTTACATTAGTGTTCGTAGACTGACGAAAATTCACAAGATGGACCGTACACTACGTCTGTATTCAAGAATACGTCGTCTAACGAAGTTCCATCGTTGTATCTTAACTTCTGTTATCGAATATGTATCTGGCGCATGAGTATTTAGTTCATCATATCAACAATGTTAATTATGTTGAATGAAACCACTTTAAGAATAATGATAGTCATTATGATAATGTTTATTCGTTGCGCCAATGTTAAAAGTTCTCCGCTACTGTTCACTTGAACTGCGTTCGCCAACTTCACGTTGCAATCTAAAATGATATTCAGCTTTATTTCCATCACATTTGAAAATCTGTCTTAACAGGCTTATATTGTCGAAACGCTAGACTTTCAACAGAATGTAGTATTCGACCTGTTCTTTATTTATGTTCACTTAGTTGACCTCAAATCTCAATTATATAAGAGATATACTAATTTCAATGTTCCTCACAACTTCACATAAAATGGAAGTGCGGTAATCTCCAACGCTCTACCTATGCTATCCTCGCGTCTCCACAAGTCGACAGTCGTCGCACTCGGACAAAGCTTTGGGATCTCCGTTAACCCAGTAAAACACTTCCTCACTCTTCAAAGACTGCTGGAATAAGAACCTCGATGCTTGAATCTCTCCCTCCAAGTCGAAATTTTGGCGGCCATATCAATCTCCACCATAATTTTAGCGCGTAGATTACTAATGCTTATTACTGCGTAGATTAACCGATCTGCGGTTCTTAAAGTATCAGACATATTTTCTTTTAATGTTTTCTTCATTACCAAATAAGAAAATCTTCTTCTAAGGACTTAAATGCATAATTTCACCAAATTATGTAGTTGAAGTTGATCCCGTCTTCAATAAGACCTCTTCTCATTGGCTCTGGGCTGGGATCCAATAGCATAATTTATAACAATATTTATATTATTAATTTCCAAACTCACTGTTGCTATGCCGATTTCAGCCTTCTAGAAGCGTCTATTGTGCAATATATCACCTGATCGGGCTCTCCCATTGCCTCGAGCTTGTAACACTACCCTCCTGTGTAACACTTCCAGAATCTATATTTGCTGGTTAAATTTTATCATGGGGAGAGAAAATACTCTCATTTTGTCCCAGAATAATTCAATTTTCGGGGGCATTCCTCCTTCATCTCAAGTTAAAAACAGTTGCAAATTGTTTTTAATCATTCTTATTCAAGGCTTTTGATATGTCACTTGAACTCGAATATTGAATTATTTTAGCCTATTTTCTTATGATACTTTTTAAATTCTAAGCGTTGAATTTTCCTAGAATAACGTTATTTTCTTCGTCAAACAGCTCATAACAGTTATTCCCATAAGCATTAGTTATACGGAACGCTCTTTCTTCTCGGTTTTATTGCAGTTATCTTCATCTGACCCGTTCCTCTTCTTCTATTCTTCTCTTCTTCAACGTCTTCTTCTTCTTTTCTTGGTTCTTCAACGTCTTCTTCTTTTCTTGGTTCTGTGCTGCAGTATATTCTCTTTTCTCTTCTACTTCTTTTGTTCAACGTAAATGTTTCCTCCATATCGTCTATGAGAACCGTTTCCATTACATTCTCCTTTACTGGTGCTTGGTTTGGAATCGATAATCAAATCCTTTTTATAATCATTCCCTTTTTCCTTAGCTCTTAAATCTTTAAGATATTCTTTTCCTTCCTTATGACGTTCATCATACTTCTCCTTCGTCGTTATTTCATCCTGGGAGTTTCTGTTATGATTATAATGTTGGTTATTCCTATTGTTATTCCTGTTATAATAACCATTATTATTGTATCTGTAGTTATTATTATTGTGATAATAACCACTTCTACGGTTGCCATTGCTATTATCGTTACTACGTCCTGGCTGTTGCTGATATGGACGGCCTGCACGGAATCTTCTGTATCTGGGTTCTGGTCTGCGATCACGGAAATAATTATTCCGTTCAGGACCAATATTTCCCTTTTCTGGTTCTTTCGGATTGTCTGTCTGTTGTGTTTGGTCAAGATATACTGTATTAATATCTTTGTGCTCTTGCCTTTGCTTCTTCGCAACAACATTTGGCATCGGGCTCGTGTAATCGAGTCTTCGGAGCAATTCGTCCATAATCGCTAGATCGTTGATTCCTGACGAGATAATTAGACGTCTGACTTCAGCAGGGAGCATCCTGGCTATCGCGTCTATCAACTGAGCTGTAGATAACGGGGGTTGAAGTATTCGACTTGTTCTTTATTTATATTCACTTAGTTGACCTCAAATCTCAATTATATAAGAGATAGGTACTAATTTCAAAGTTCCTCACAACTTCACATAAAATGGAAGTGCGGTAATCTCCAAAGCTCTACCTATGCTATCCTCGCGTCTCCACATGTCGACAGTCGTCGCACTCGGACAAAGCTTCGGGATCTCCGTTAACCCAGTAAAAACACTTCCTCACTCTTCAAAGACAGCTGGAATAAGAACCTCGATGCTTGGATCTCTCCCTCCAAGTCGAAATTTTGACGGCCATATCAATCTCCCACCATAATTTTAGCGCGTAGATTACTAATGCTTAGTACTGCATAGATTAACCGATCTGCGGTTTCTAAAGTATCAGACATATTTTCCTTTAATATTTTCTTCATTACCAAATAAGAAAACCTGATTCTAAGGACCTAAATGCATAATTTCACCAAATTATGTAGTTGAAGTTGATCCCGTCTTCAATAAGACCTCTTCTCATTGGCTCTGGGCTGGGATCCAATAACATAATTTATAACAATATTTATATTATTAATTTCCAAACTCACTGTTGCTATGCCAATTTCAGCCTTCTAGAAGCGTCTATTGTGCAATATATCACGTGATCGGGCTCTCCCACAGGCTCGAGCTTGTAACACTACCCTCCTGTGTCACATTTCCAGAATCTATATTTGCTGGTTAAATTTTATCATGAGGACGGAAAATACTCTCATTTTGTCCCAGAATAATTAAATTTTCGAGGGCAGTACCTACTGTAAGGCCACGGCCGCCTCCAACCCTCTTCCAAGCCTATCCATCCCAATCTTCCACTCCCTTCCCATCCCTCAAGAGGCCCCTGTTCGCTTTGCAGGTGAAGCAGCCTGGGCGAAGTGCTGATTAAACATCCCCAGTTGTATCAATCCCGACCAGATGTTCCAAGCTCCAGGACACTGCCCATAGAGGCAGTAGTGGTGAGTTCCCTCGCTGAGTCCGGGGGCAACCACCAACCTAGAGGGTAAATTTACTAAATATAAATAAAAAATTAAAGAAAGGAGGTTCCTAGTTTACGCCTCGCGTTCTACACAAACAAAATCAATACGGGTAATGTAAGTTACGAGCCGAGCGGAAAGTGCAGTGCACAGTTCGGCAGCAATAAATTGCTGTGCTGTAACCAAACGTAAGTGGCGAGTCTACGAGCTATATTTAGGGAAGGTCACTTCATCACCAAGATAACGAATGAAACATTCGCCACTCTAGTCCGGTATGGTCCCAGGAGGCTTGGGTTCGATTCCCGGTACCGGAAATTTTGCTTCTATGGTATGGATTGAGTACATTTTCTATTTTAAATTATTTATTTATACTTAAATTTGATTACTGAGGAAACACAGAGAATAGCTTCAAACTCTATAGTGTTTATTAATACGTGTGAGTTTCATGCGGCATCATTATGATTAGTCGCCTCCGTAGCGTAGCGGTCAGCATGGTTAGCTGCCGCCCCGGAGGTCCTGGGTTCGATTCCCGGCTCTGCCACGAAATTTGAAAAGTGGTATGAGGACTGGAACGGGGTCTGCTCAACCTCGGGTGTTGCAAATGAGTAGAGGGGGTTCGATTCCCACCTCGGCCATCCTCGAAGTGGTTTTCCGTGGTTTCCCACTTCGTCTTCGGGCAAATGCCGGGATGGTACTGCCCCCGTAATTGAATTATGTAGAGACCACGGTGGCTATATTTGAAATTATAAGGAAAGTTATGGTTGTCATAGTTATGACGTGGGTAGTCATGACGTAAGCACGGATGACGTAAATGTTATGCCAGCAAGCTACTTGAGCTGAGATTCTCAGTGACGTCAGCATTTAGTCGAGAATGTTCCAAGATTTATGACGCAGTCGCAGGAAACGAGGAATTCTGCTGAGGAAGAAACTATGCTATTGGAGGAGAGGCATGAACCAATCAACGATAGTTTAAAGGAAGACGGAGATTGCTAAAACTATGGTATTTTTATTACTTTTGGAATGCAGAATTGTGGAAATCCATTTGCAGTAAAAGCATCGATTTGGAATTTTGGTGAAATTTATTTTCAGTTTTTGAATTTTGAAAATCCGTCATGTATTAACGAAGTTGGAACTTTGAGCGATGACGCAGTACCACGCTTTGGAAGGGATGGAAACGCCCCTCGTGAAGTTAATAAAAGGGCTTGCGCAGAAGAGAGGAGTCTCTTTCGTTCTCTGATCATTCTGAGATCTCATTCTCAGATCATCGAAGTCTATTTGTGAAAGTTCTTTTCTTATACATTCATTATAGTGAGACGTCGAAGTGAACAGCAGTGAAAAGAATCGTCTTTATAACGTGTGGCGAGGCCACTATATTAACGAGATCCAAGTCAAACTAGGTGAAGTTGAAACGGACCTTAGAAAGCTTCTACAAGTTTAGCTTCGAACAGTTAGCGGTCTCCGATAAGCTAATTGCATTGTGCAGTGCTACATGCAGTATTAGAGAAAAGCAGAACAATTTCGACCGATTAGTTCGAAAGATATTAGCAGTTTTATACGACTGAGAAAAGTGATTATCTCGCCACAAGAGAAGCACTTTTGTATAGCCAGAATCAACGCAAGGCTGACGCTGCGAGTGGAATAGAAAGACTTCAGATTGCTTGGTTACAGAACGATACAGTATAATGGAGCAATTAAATACGGCAGTTTGTTCTTCTAACACTACAACCGAAGAGCAGATGGAAGGCTAAGGAGCTTATTGCAATTGGGACATACTTCAACGGAGTAAGATAGCGACATGGAACTTCGCTAATTGCTATTCCACACAAGCGAACATGCGGTGAATACCATCTACACCCATGTTTCGTAATTAAAGGCTGAATACCATCGAACAGCCATATAAACAATTTCATACTCTGAATATGAATAATTTCTTCGGAAATTTCTACAAAACTTCATGACGATTGTCTACTGGAACTTCAGGGAATTTTTCAAGAGAGGTCAGGGTGGACCCGACTCACAAAGAAGATTATTGCCGGAAGGATGTCTATTCGTCTTCGAGGAGCAGAGCGATTCACGGAGAAGGAAGCAGTTCGATTCTCTGAGGGTGCTATTTCCTATTTCGAGGATGGAGCTCAGCTTTAACGTGGTGAAATGGATCCATCAGCAGTCTTCTTTGGGGAATTTTCCTCTGGAACGTCAATCGGCAGATAAGGTAGTCGTGAACGTTTATTGTATTTGAGTTTACTAATGATGTTTGAGCAACCATTTTTCCCATATTTTTATCCTCATGTATTTTGCCCTATTTTCTTGTTGAGATTCTTATTCTCAGTACACCTTGATGAGTTTTGCATTTTTCGACGATTTATTAAGACATTGTTTTGTCATGGGCATAGTTAATGATTTTGGATCAGTTGAGACTGATATTTAAATGTTTCAGTAATTAATATTTTTGTAGTCACGATTTGACTGTAAGTTAATGATTTTTATGGCAGATTTAAATTCAGACAGCGTATCACTTTATTAAAGTAATTCTACCCCAGTTTAATTACTTTGAACAATTTTCTGTCATCATCAAGAAGGAAGAACATTTAAATGATTTTAGAGCGTTAAAATCTCTTACGTTGTCGACGATCTTGGAAATACTAGTCGTTATTTGAATTGATTGCAACACAGACATTTATCGTCAGTTATGAATGAACATTGCATTATAGACACTTTTGTGAAAGATTAACTTTATTAATGAATTATTGAATGCATTAAAGTCAAGTACTTTTGTTAGGAGTTTTTCTCAATTAGACATTTATAGAACGATGTTTGCATTCCCCAGTCTAATTGGATTCTATTCGACTACTTTGCATTTTAGTCGCACTTTATTTGAAGATAGTATTTTCATACTACAATTTTCTTTTAAGATGTTAATCTTAAATTTTGATAGACCAGACAGGCGTATATAAGCGTATTCACTATTAAATTTGTTTGTGATTGGCAAGTTTTGACTTCATTTCGGTTCATGAATGAAATCCACGAAGGTTAAATAGAAAAACAGTTTTGAAACAATTAATGATTATAAAATTTTTTAAGTGGAACTATGAATGTATAATCGTTAGTGCAGCGCGTGTTGAAAGTCGCTGAGATATAATGCCCTTGAATATGAAGGAAGTTCCCACAGGAATAAATGTTAAAGAATTATTTGTGGAAGTTTTGTAAGTTATGTGGAAGTTTAATACCATATAGATTAATATATGATGATTTTGGGCATATTTTTAATGCAGTTTGTGCATTAACTTGTTAGCGAAGGATTTTCCGCTGGAGTAAGATTGTCATAGTTCGTTGAAAATAAATCAAGTGAATTACTGTTATAATTAACACGAGTTTTGAAAGAATTTGAGATAAGATTTTGAATGAAGGTTGCCGTCACAAATCATTATTAAAACCTTTATTAAACCAGATTGTGACATTAATATGTATAACTAACCTTCATTGGTCGATTATATTAAACACGATTACGAAAATTACCAAACGAATGAACATGTGGTCAATGTATTTATTAAATTAATAATTTAAACAATTAAAATGTTAATATTGTAAATAATTGCTGTAAATATTTTTGAAAATAATGTGGAACGAGAGTGATGTTAAAGGCGTGCTTATAATATTTTTATTGTCTTTGACAAATATTATAAACAATTTCTAATTGTTATAAATAATTTATGTGATTTTGTTATAAACATTTAAGAGCTAATTAAACATTTGGATTGAACTTAACAAGTTTAAGAAATTAACATAATGATTCAATAGGATGTGAGCAAAGTACTTGAAAGATTTGCGTAAATATAATGTGAGTTGTCTTGTAGACATTTAAAAGCTTGAGAGAGCAAGCTATACTCTTACGTAACTTAGCACGTGAGAAGGGAGTGCATTTGACCAGTATGCAACAGGTTCGAGGGTAGCTCGCAGCTGGGCCAACATCTGGTTCACAGAGAGTGAGGTCGTACACACGCCGGCCTTGCGACTATAAATACCATTCTCATGTTTATTAAAAGGAAACCAAATGCTCTATATATGTCACACCCTTACGTCCTTCTCCAATCCAATAGTGTTATGAATATTACGTTATTTGGAGCTCTTGGGAGCTAAAATGTTTTATATCATGTTGTATGATAAATTTTGCAAGTCCTACTGAGGACGTAGTCAGATGGACTTGGGCTACTGATAGCCACGTTTATTTTGTTGTGTTATCAAAATCATATCCTTTATTAGAAATAAAGCTTTTGTACAGTTCAAAGTTCTCGTCTTCGTCTTGGCTCATTTTTAAATGTCATGGTGGAGGTTATTGTGTGAACAGACTTTTAGTGATCCTGTTGTCAACTCAAACCCCGAGATAATTAAGAGGTAAGTAACGGTAAGTATGAACCCCCGTCTATTTTGGTGTGTTCCACAATGATTTCCTGTGAACTTCTGTGCTCTTATCTCGATAGTGTCTGTCAGTGCCATTTTCATTGATGTAACTGTGCCGGTGCAATTGATAATTGGCAATCCGATTGAGGGGGCGGATATCTGACAGCCTACTATCCAGGTAAACGGGGACAGAAAGATTGGCGACCCAAGAGCGTGGGGCTGAGTCAACAGAAAGATTGGCGACCCAAGAGCGTGGGGCTGAGTCAACAGAAAGATTGGCGACCCAAGAGCGTGGGGCTGAGTCAACAGAAAGATTGGCGCACCTAAAACGTTGGGGCTCGATTCAACATGACTGGATTACCAGGTTGAACGCCAAAAAGAGTGGCAAACCTAAAAACGTGAGGTTCCATTAGACTCAAATAAAGAGGTTGATTCTTTGTTAGATGTCTAGGCCAATTGTAGTATTTAAGAGTGTGATTATATAGGAATTAAATGTTGTATTGTATTAGGAAAATTACACTCAGAAAAGATCAGATCTTATACAACTTGGGAAAGGTTAAATAGGCTGGAAACTTAGAAAAATCGCCTATAATCTGGAATCTTATTTTATTTGACCGGCTTATGACATTTCAGTCATATTAAAGATAAAATTTAAATTATTTGGATTGTAAATGTAAATTATTTGTGTTAGGATATTTTAAAATGAGCCAGGGAAATTTGAACATGTGCTTGAGTTTGCTTCAACATGAAGTATCGTCGAAGATTAATTATAAGGTGAAAATTGATCAAAATTATATATGGTGAAAAGTGTTGCTCAAATGTTGTTATTTTGCTCTTTTGATGTATGTCCCTACAGCAATCCATTTTTGAATAATATTGTAATGGCAGATGAAAGTTTGAGGTTGATGCTAGAGGAGATGTCTGCTAACTTGAAAGCTAGCATGAACAATAGTATGAAGCAGATGATGGAGGAGAATGCTAGTAATATGTCTGCTAATTTGAAAGCAAGCATGACTAGTAGTATGAAGCAGATGCTGAATGAAAGCATGAAGGAGAATAATAGTCGAATGGAGGAGAATATGAAGGTTCTTCATACTAGTGCTGCTAATTTGGAGGATAATATGTCGCGTTTGCAGATTAATACCCTAGGAATTGAAAATACTGTAACGGACATGCGTACAGACGTGTCTAATGTCCATAAAGATGTGTCTATTGTGCATAAAAGTGTTGATGATGTTAAAAATGATGTGTCTAAGGTACAGAGAGACCTTACAATGTTAAATCTAGATGTAGCTAATGTCCGAGGGGATATTTCTTGTGCTAGAGCCGAAGTAGTTGTTGTCAAAAACGATGTAGCGACTGTCCAAGACAAGGTCGAGGAAGTCCAGAAAGAAATTCAAAAAGCTAGAACTGATGTATCCAATGTTCAGGTAGACATTAATAACATTCATGCGGATATAACTGAGGTGCAAAGTGACATAACTAAGATTCAGGTAGAGGTCAACACAGTTTTCGTAGATATTACTAAAGTCCAAACTGATGTAAATAAAGTCAGGGAAGAAATCGAAAACTCAAAAACTCTTTGTACGCGTAATATAACTGCATTAGCGACTAGGTTAGTCGATGAATCAGTTAGAACAACAACGTCTTTAGCAGAGTTGAAGTATGATGTAGAGGTCATGAGAACCCAGGTATTAGACCACAATAGAGTATTAAAAGAGGATATCGAAGTAGACATAGCCGAAATGTTAACAGCAAACGTAGCGGTATGGAAAGACGAGTGGAATAAGTCAAGTGGGGAACATGTAACCCAAATTCAGGAAAGGATTGAAAGAAAACTTGCCAGTACGCAGATAGAAATTAACAATGAAGTAGTACAGATTAGGAAAGATTTAAGCGTCAGGATAAATTCGTTATCCGAAAAACAAGTTGACGATAGAACACAACTAGATCAGGATATGCAAACTTTAAAATCTACATTAGAGGATCAGATGCATAAAGTTGTCTCGGATGTAAATGAAACGACGAGTAAACTGAAAAATTTGAAGTTAGGAGAGGCTAGTTTAATGGAAAACTACAAAGAAGAGATTATCAAGAAAGTCTTAACAGAAATCACCGACAAGGATACAGAAGGCTTAGCTTGCGAATTGAATAGGAATTATACTAGAAGACATAACCTAGAGCCAGAAGAGAGAGACGTGACTCCTGAAGAACGTGTATCCAGATTCAGAGAGGAGGATGACGAGAGGAACATGGAACCTGAGTGGAACTACCGAGATAGTGGGAAAAACTATCCGGATTCATATCCGAGGAACGTGACGGTCATTAGGAATTTCGAAGACAAGCCACAAAAATTCAGTAACACTGATAGTTTGACACCTATAGAGTATGTAAGGAATCTCAAAGATTATTTCATCGAAGCTCACATTCCCAGAGAGAGAGAGATGAAGATAGTAGAGAGATATCTGATTGGAGGACCCCTTGAATGGTTTCGCGCATTTAGATACACATTCAGTAACTTTGACGAGTTTGCAGAGGCATTAATCAAGCGATTTTGGTCTATAGAAGCGCAGAATTCGTTAAGAGCGGAGGTGTATTCAAGAAAATACTCAGGTACTCTTCCAACGAGGTACGCTGATTTCTTTACGAGTCAGTTGTCCCGCTTAAGATTTTTGCAACCCCCATTGTCCACGGAGCAACTAATAGATGCGATTTCTCGTATGCTGCCAGTTGAGGTGAGGAGACTTATAATTTCGTCCAACATCAGGGATTTATCCAGCATGGATGAATTACTAAGAAGGTTAGACTACACAAGCCCAATGCCTAACGTAGTCCAGAAAGGTCAAAGGCAGGAATTTAAGGAAATCAATACGGTATACATGGACCAAGTCCAACAAACTGACAAGCCAGAGGAGGAGAAAACTGACAATGTAGGTCCTCACAGGAATAATCAGTTTAGAAATTACAGATCACAAGGTTACCGACCGTATCAACAGAGAAGAGGTTGGAACTACAACCGAGGAAACTACAATGGAAGAGGCAGATATTACAACAATAATGGGTATAACCGTAACTATAATAGGAATAACCAAAACCTAAATAGAAACCAGAATACTCAAAGTCAGGTTATGACACCTGATCAGTATCAGCAAAGAGAGAAGGAAAGCCAGCAATACTTAAAAGAATTAAGGGAGAAAGAAGCTGACAATCAAAAGAAAAGGCAGGATGTTGTAATCGATCCTGGGCCTTCTACGAGCCAACAGAATTTTGAGGTCGGTAACACAAAAAAAAACGCCGATTTCTCAACGTCAGTGAGAACCTGTAAATACATTGCCACACCACACCTGATTACGATTAATGAGATATACGAAGTTACCGATGAAGATTTACTAGAAGAGAGGGGTATTGTTAAAGAGGAAAGACCATGTGCCTTACCTATTATTGCTGTACGGATAGATGGACAGCAGTACAAAGCCCTGATGGATACTGGTGCTATTATTTCCATCATTTCAGAGGAATGTTATCAAAGTCTGCTAAGAGGAGAGCACATGACAGTTCTACCTGTTTCTACCGTCAAAGTGAGAGGGATATTCCAAGATAAGGCAGTGAAATGCAAGATTCAAGTGTTATTGAACTTTGAGATCAATGGAAGGAATTATGAACAGATCTTCATTGTGGTGAGCAAGATCAATTTTGATATGGTGCTTGGAATCGATTTTATATCGAAGGTCGGAGCTATTATTGACATGAAGAACAGAAGTATTAGCTTTAATGATGGGTACATAATCACAGAAGAGATAGAAGAACAGGACGTGAAAAACAGTCTGGAAATAGACCTTAGGGAAGAAATTTTGAATGCAATTATTAATGAAGTGGAAAATTTAGAAGAAATACCCAGTAGAAAAACTGAAGGATTTGAAGAAATTCAGGAGGAATTCGAGGATCTGATAAAGGAATTCCAAGATATTTTCGATGAAAAGCCTGGTTTGATTAAGGATTATAAGTACAAGATAAGACTGACAGATGAAACCCCTTACCAGAAAAGAATATACCCCATTCCTGAGAAATACTATCAAGAAGTACGAGGGTTAATCAGAAAAATGGAGGTAGACGGAATTATTCGAAAACAGGCGTCGTCTTATATAAACCCCATCACAGTAGTAAAGAAAAGTAATGGTCAGATACGTCTTTGTCTCGATGCCAGGACCATCAACTTGAAGATTCTTCCAGAAAATGACAGACCACCCAAGATTAGAGATCTGCTTCGGAAATTCAAAGGGAGAGCTTGTTTCAGCGTTCTTGACTTGACGTCTTCATTTTATCAAGTTCAATTAGAAGAGGATAGTATGCAGTACACTGGATTCCTATTTGACCAGACGTCATGGGTCTTTGCCAGAATGCCTTTTGGAATGGTTAACAGTGGACCAGCACTTATTCGAGCACTTGATAGTAAGCTCACTGACGAAGTGAAAGAAAATGTAATCTGCTACATTGACGATTTAATCGTATCTTCACCCAGCGCCGCAGAACATTTAGTGCACTTGAGAAAGTTGTTCGAGAATTTAAGGGAGGCCAACATCAAGGTGAACTTTGGAAAATGTCAATTCTTGAAGAAGGAGATAAATTACTTGGGGCATACTATTGATAAAGATGGATATCATCCAAACATGAAAAAAGTAGATGCGATCACAAGATTTCCAAAGCCAACTAAGGTAAAACAAGTCAGAGAATTTGTAGGTGCATGCCAATTTATTAGCAGCCACTGTCCAAGATACTCGGAAATTATGGCTCCCCTGTATGACTTACTCAAGAAGAACAACAGATGGAAATGGAGTACCGCTGCAGACGAGGCTTTTGAGAAAGCAAAAGAGATGCTCAGAAATAATGTGAAACTGGAGTACCCAGACTTTGAGAAGGTGTTCTATATTGAGTCTGATGCATCAAGAATAGGCATTAGTGCAGTCTTATACCAGAAAGACGAGGCAGGCAACAAGCACTACATTGCGTTCACCAGTCGGAAGTTGAAAAAGCACGAGGAAAACTACTTCACGACAGAGCTTGAAGCGTTAGCTTTTGTGACAGCTTTACAAGCCTGGAAGAAAATCCTGCTGGGACATAAGGTCATCATTATTACTGACCATAAAGCACTACAGTTTATGTTGCAAACTGACATGTCAAGTGATAAATTGACACGTTGGGCTTTGTTCACCCAACAGTTTAACGCTACTATTGTCCACCAGCCTGGGAAAGATAACTTACTGGCTGATGCTCTATCACGTAACCCTATTAAAAATGTGCAGATACACCATGTACAATTGGAGCAAGAAGATGAAGAAACCGTTAGGAGGTTAGCCCGAATCGGTGTGTCACAGAAGAGACACGCTCCAATAAGGAAAATGTACAGGTTCCTCAAGGGTTACATGGACAATACGGATGTTGACTATGAAGCTACACGGAGAAATTCACGACACTTTGTCTTGAGTGGAGACATCGTATGCAAGTATGCTGACTCTGCGCATACAAAACTCCGAATAGTCGTGCCACCTAAACTTATTGTCAATTTAGTGTGGGTAGCTCATCACGCAACTGGACATGCCGGTTTAGATAAGACTCTTAATACACTTAAAGAGAGATTTATCTGGACTAACATGCGTTCCAGCATTGCCAAGGTCATTAGATCCTGTGACAAATGTCAAAGAGCAAAGTATGCTTCTGCTTTACTAAAGGGAAAACCGAAGGCGATGATTCCTTCTAAGCCAAACGAACTCATGGCGACGGATATATTTGGCCCCTGTCCGAAGGGATACCAGGGTAACCAATACCTGTTGGTGACCGTGGATGTTTTCTCAAAATTTGTTACAATGAGTCCCATGCAGAAAGCTAACACGAGGAACGTAGTAAGCAGACTGGAAAATGCTGTATTTCCTAAAGCTGGTATACCGGAATATCTACTGTCAGATCATGGAACGCAGTTTACGTCCGTGGAATTTGCAGCGGACATGGAAAGGCTTGGCATTAAGCACTTATTTTCAAGCGTGCGTTACCCTGAATCGAATTCCTCAGAAAGATATATGGCTGAATTTTCGAAATTCTGTCGAATTTTCTGTCCAAATGATCATTCTGGTTGGGTGAGATTTGTACCCCTTATAGAGGAATGTCTGAACTCTACAGTGCAGGAGAGCACAGGAGAAGTGCCAATGCGACTTCATCTAGGAAGAAACCCAGAAAGGCCGTGGGATAATCTTTTCAACCACATACCGAGAGATCCCGACATAGGAAGACATCAGAGGATTGACAAGGCAAAGGAACAACTCCAGAAAGCAGCAGAGAAACGATTGAAAAGAGTAGCTGGAAAACGTTTTGGTACACCCCTTCAAGTTGGAAATCTTGTATTATTACGCAGACCTGTCAAGGCTGATATGTCCAAGAAAATCTACCCCAAGTTTGGATTAGTGTTCCTGGGGCCGTTTAGGATTACGAACGCCTATGGAAACAACTGTTATGAACTCTACGATGATGAGAATAATGTCGTTTACGGCAAGTTCAATGCTGGAAATTTAAAAAGATACTATCCTAGAGTAAGCCAGTAATAATTCAATTTCGTGTTCAAGAGAGTTAAGTTACTTGTAACATTGAGTTTAAAAACAATTTGCAACTGTTTTTAAAACGTGGTGGGAGGAGAATGCCCCCGTAATTGAATTATGTAGAGACCACGGTGGCTATATTTGAAATTATAAGGAAAGTTATGGTTGTCATAGTTATGACGTGGGTAGTCATGACGTAAGCACGGATGACGTAAATGTTATGCCAGCAAGCTACTTGAGCTGAGATTCTCAGTGACGTCAGCATTTAGTCGAGAATGTTCCAAGATTTATGACGCAGTCGCAGGAAACGAGGAATTCTGCTGAGGAAGAAACTATGCTATTGGAGGAGAGGCATGAACCAATCAACGATAGTTTAAAGGAAGACGGAGATTGCTAAAACTATGGTATTTTTATTACTTTTGGAATGCAGAATTGTGGAAATCCATTTGCAGTAAAAGCATCGATTTGGAATTTTGGTGAAATTTATTTTCAGTTTTTGAATTTTGAAAATCCGTCATGTATTAACGAAGTTGGAACTTTGAGCGATGACGCAGTACCACGCTTTGGAAGGGATGGAAACGCCCCTCGTGAAGTTAATAAAAGGGCTTGCGCAGAAGAGAGGAGTCTCTTTCGTTCTCTGATCATTCTGAGATCTCATTCTCAGATCATCGAAGTCTATTTGTGAAAGTTCTTTTCTTATACATTCATTATAGTGAGACGTCGAAGTGAACAGCAGTGAAAAGAATCGTCTTTATAACGTGTGGCGAGGCCACTATATTAACGAGATCCAAGTCAAACTAGGTGAAGTTGAAACGGACCTTAGAAAGCTTCTACAAGTTTAGCTTCGAACAGTTAGCGGTCTCCGATAAGCTAATTGCATTGTGCAGTGCTACATGCAGTATTAGAGAAAAGCAGAACAATTTCGACCGATTAGTTCGAAAGATATTAGCAGTTTTATACGACTGAGAAAAGTGATTATCTCGCCACAAGAGAAGCACTTTTGTATAGCCAGAATCAACGCAAGGCTGACGCTGCGAGTGGAATAGAAAGACTTCAGATTGCTTGGTTACAGAACGATACAGTATAATGGAGCAATTAAATACGGCAGTTTGTTCTTCTAACACTACAACCGAAGAGCAGATGGAAGGCTAAGGAGCTTATTGCAATTGGGACATACTTCAACGGAGTAAGATAGCGACATGGAACTTCGCTAATTGCTATTCCACACAAGCGAACATGCGGTGAATACCATCTACACCCATGTTTCGTAATTAAAGGCTGAATACCATCGAACAGCCATATAAACAATTTCATACTCTGAATATGAATAATTTCTTCGGAAATTTCTACAAAACTTCATGACGATTGTCTACTGGAACTTCAGGGAATTTTTCAAGAGAGGTCAGGGTGGACCCGACTCACAAAGAAGATTATTGCCGGAAGGATGTCTATTCGTCTTCGAGGAGCAGAGCGATTCACGGAGAAGGAAGCAGTTCGATTCTCTGAGGGTGCTATTTCCTATTTCGAGGATGGAGCTCAGCTTTAACGTGGTGAAATGGATCCATCAGCAGTCTTCTTTGGGGAATTTTCCTCTGGAACGTCAATCGGCAGATAAGGTAGTCGTGAACGTTTATTGTATTTGAGTTTACTAATGATGTTTGAGCAACCATTTTTCCCATATTTTTATCCTCATGTATTTTGCCCTATTTTCTTGTTGAGATTCTTATTCTCAGTACACCTTGATGAGTTTTGCATTTTTCGACGATTTATTAAGACATTGTTTTGTCATGGGCATAGTTAATGATTTTGGATCAGTTGAGACTGATATTTAAATGTTTCAGTAATTAATATTTTTGTAGTCACGATTTGACTGTAAGTTAATGATTTTTATGGCAGATTTAAATTCAGACAGCGTATCACTTTATTAAAGTAATTCTACCCCAGTTTAATTACTTTGAACAATTTTCTGTCATCATCAAGAAGGAAGAACATTTAAATGATTTTAGAGCGTTAAAATCTCTTACGTTGTCGACGATCTTGGAAATACTAGTCGTTATTTGAATTGATTGCAACACAGACATTTATCGTCAGTTATGAATGAACATTGCATTATAGACACTTTTGTGAAAGATTAACTTTATTAATGAATTATTGAATGCATTAAAGTCAAGTACTTTTGTTAGGAGTTTTTCTCAATTAGACATTTATAGAACGATGTTTGCATTCCCCAGTCTAATTGGATTCTATTCGACTACTTTGCATTTTAGTCGCACTTTATTTGAAGATAGTATTTTCATACTACAATTTTCTTTTAAGATGTTAATCTTAAATTTTGATAGACCAGACAGGCGTATATAAGCGTATTCACTATTAAATTTGTTTGTGATTGGCAAGTTTTGACTTCATTTCGGTTCATGAATGAAATCCACGAAGGTTAAATAGAAAAACAGTTTTGAAACAATTAATGATTATAAAAATTTTTAAGTGGAACTATGAATGTATAATCGTTAGTGCAGCGCGTGTTGAAAGTCGCTGAGATATAATGCCCTTGAATATGAAGGAAGTTCCCACAGGAATAAATGTTAAAGAATTATTTGTGGAAGTTTTGTAAGTTATGTGGAAGTTTAATACCATATAGATTAATATATGATGATTTTGGGCATATTTTTAATGCAGTTTGTGCATTAACTTGTTAGCGAAGGATTTTCCGCTGGAGTAAGATTGTCATAGTTCGTTGAAAATAAATCAAGTGAATTACTGTTATAATTAACACGAGTTTTGAAAGAATTTGAGATAAGATTTTGAATGAAGGTTGCCGTCACAAATCATTATTAAAACCTTTATTAAACCAGATTGTGACATTAATATGTATAACTAACCTTCATTGGTCGATTATATTAAACACGATTACGAAAATTACCAAACGAATGAACATGTGGTCAATGTATTTATTAAATTAATAATTTAAACAATTAAAATGTTAATATTGTAAATAATTGCTGTAAATATTTTTGAAAATAATGTGGAACGAGAGTGATGTTAAAGGCGTGCTTATAATATTTTTATTGTCTTTGACAAATATTATAAACAATTTCTAATTGTTATAAATAATTTATGTGATTTTGTTATAAACATTTAAGAGCTAATTAAACATTTGGATTGAACTTAACAAGTTTAAGAAATTAACATAATGATTCAATAGGATGTGAGCAAAGTACTTGAAAGATTTGCGTAAATATAATGTGAGTTGTCTTGTAGACATTTAAAAGCTTGAGAGAGCAAGCTATACTCTTACGTAACTTAGCACGTGAGAAGGGAGTGCATTTGACCAGTATGCAACAGGTTCGAGGGTAGCTCGCAGCTGGGCCAACATCTGGTTCACAGAGAGTGAGGTCGTACACACGCCGGCCTTGCGACTATAAATACCATTCTCATGTTTATTAAAAGGAAACCAAATGCTCTATATATGTCACACCCTTACGTCCTTCTCCAATCCAATAGTGTTATGAATATTACGTTATTTGGAGCTCTTGGGAGCTAAAATGTTTTATATCATGTTGTATGATAAATTTTGCAAGTCCTACTGAGGACGTAGTCAGATGGACTTGGGCTACTGATAGCCACGTTTATTTTGTTGTGTTATCAAAATCATATCCTTTATTAGAAATAAAGCTTTTGTACAGTTCAAAGTTCTCGTCTTCGTCTTGGCTCATTTTTAAATGTCATGGTGGAGGTTATTGTGTGAACAGACTTTTAGTGATCCTGTTGTCAACTCAAACCCCGAGATAATTAAGAGGTAAGTAACGGTAAGTATGAACCCCCGTCTATTTTGGTGTGTTCCACAATGATTTCCTGTGAACTTCTGTGCTCTTATCTCGATAGTGTCTGTCAGTGCCATTTTCATTGATGTAACTGTGCCGGTGCAATTGATAATTGGCAATCCGATTGAGGGGGCGGATATCTGACAGCCTACTATCCAGGTAAACGGGGACAGTACCCTCTTTAAGGCCACGGCTGCCTCCTTCCCTCTTCCTTGCCTATCCATCCTGACCATCCATTACCTTCCCTCATGAGGCCCCTGTTCGCTTTGCATGTGAGGCCGCCAGGGCGAGGTGCCAATCACACCTAACCAGTTGTATCCACTCCGATTAGATGTTCCCCGCTCTAGGACACTGCCCGTAGAGGCGGTAGTGGTGAGTTCCCTCGCTGAGTCCGTGGGTTCCACCAACCTGGAGGGTAAACGACTAAAAAAAAAAGATAAAATATCTTCCCCAAGAATATATCTCAAATTACAAAATTCACCGCCGACTGCGTAACAAAGCTATATTTTCCCCTTCCCGACTTAAGGAAATGCGTACTGAGGATACCTTGAGTGGTATACATTGGTCCAACTTATATTTTCGTCATGAAGGAGAGTTTTTAGCATAGTGTGAAATATTTTTCTGTATTATTAGGGACCCTGACATTTCGCGAGAACTCTATTCGCGAAATCTTCCGAAACACAACAAAAATCTCCTATTTCTGTTATTGACCTCTAAATTTGGAGATTATCCAAAATTGAAAATATCTAGGAATGACGAATATTTGTCGCAATATTTTGAAATTATACCGTTTCGAAAAACAAAAACAACCGCGCAATAACATGGAATTACATAATATTTTAAAAATCCCTCCGGCTCGAACCTTTGAACCGAGGACCTCTCGATCTGCAGTCGAATGCTCTACCACTGAGCTATACCCCACTGTGAACAGTGCTAGTATTTGCAGAAGATTGAGCTCAACCAGTGCAGTGTGGGATGCAATATACAGGAAAAGACAAGAAGGGGGCACCCGGGTATGAACCGGGGAACTCTCGATCTGCAATCGAATGCTCTACCACTGAGGTATGCCCCCACTGTGACTAGTGTTGGTATTGTCCGAAGAGTGGTCTCAACCAGCGTATGATGGATATACAGTAAAAGAGAAGGAGGAGGCAGCCGGGTTCGAACCACGGACCCCTCGATCTGCAGTCGAATACCCTACCGCTGAGCAATGCTCCCACAGGGACTAGTGTTAATATTGGCAGATGATTGAACTCAACCAGTGCAGTGTCGGATGGAATATACAGAAAAAGAGAGGAAAAGTGCACCCGAGTTTGAACCGTGTTCCTCTCGCTCAGCAGCCGAATGCTCTACCATTGGGCTGTACCCCCAGTGTGCCTATCGTTAGTATTGTCCGGAGAGTAGTCTCAACCAGCGTGTGATGGATATACAGGAAAGGAGAAGGCGGAGGCACCCGTGTATGAACCACGGACCTCTCGATCGATAGTCGAATGCTCTACCACTGAGGTATACCCCCACTGCGACTAATGTTAGTATTGGCAGAAGATTGAACTTATCCAGTGCAGTGTGGGACGCAATATATAGGAAAAGAGAAGAAGGGGGCACCCGGGTTTGAACCGGAGACCTTGCTACCTGAAGTCGAATTCTCTACCTCACGTGTAGATAACCTTCAAATACGCAATATCAGCTAATTAGGCGCAAAACAGAAGAAGTAGAAGAAGAAGAACAGGAAGAAAAGAAGAAAAAGAAGAAAGTGTAGCCCCATGACTAAAACATGTTTATATGATTCACCGAATTCACTTGTCTTCACACAAGTATGGAAGACGAACCGTGTGGAATCCTGGACCATTGCTCCGACAGCAGTATGGAAGAAAGTATTGGCGGAAATCTTGGGTCAATGTACGGACATCAGCATATGCATCTCATATCGGAATAAAGGTTGGTTGGTTGGTTGGTTGTTTCTTAAGTTTAGAGGCTGCGATAACGCGGTCATGAAGCCCCGTGTACTTTGGGTGTGTGTAGAATCTGTCTGATAACCTGTGTTAATTGTGATGACTGTATTCGTGTGTGTCATCTGTTTTTTAATTTAAGTACCGACTGCAACTTAGAATTTTTTAAATAGTTCCTAATTTTGCCGCCATGCGCCACCATCAACGACTACTTGGCCAGGTTCAGAACTTAGCTACTAGACGCCACCGCAGTCGCCTCTTGGCCACGAACGTAGAAACCTAAGAGCGTTGTTTACATTCTTAACCTATCCAATTTAGCTTCACACATATGTAATTACTGGAAGGTTGTTTAACATGCCATAAATCTATGACGTGGACCGCAAGTTTTACTTCCCCTCCGAAGGAAGGCATACTGAGGGATTTTTAACTCTCTTAAAAATCCTAGTAATCAGCCCTAGTTGGAGCACAACCAGTGCCAGGCGATGGGAGTCGATAAGTGGTTTCCTTCAAGTAAAAGCTACGCGGCTTTCATCATTCTCTGTATCTCTTGTGGTAATTCACAATCAGTTGGTAGAGCTGTGGTCTGTGGTAGGCACACGGCCTTAGATATGCATAGGTGGCAGGTCCGAATTCGGTCCTTAGAAGTTTAAAACTACGAGGTTCCATTAACACTTCAATATAATAGCACAAAACGGAAATAATGATAGTTCCCTGTATTGTATTTCGCAAATTAGCGTGTGTTTTGACTTAGTTGTTTCATTTAAGATCTGGCTTTTCACGAAATTCATGTATACCCTGCCTCATGCAGACAACTCAGAAGGCACGCACTCAGTCACGGAGGGAGGTGTTCTTAACTGAGGCAATGAGGGTGTTAATATTATCTTTCACGCAAAGTTGTAGTAATAATTAGGACAGAGTACCACACGGTTAATGATTAAATCAAAATCATTTCAGATTTCAAAAATCTTCCGGTACCGGGAATCGAACCCGAGCCTCCTGGGTGAGAGCCAGGTATCCTAGCCACTAGACCATACCGGACATGTTGTGTAATGATTCTTGGCATCAGAGAAGAAACAGGGCCGATCTGTTGACAGCTCCCCTGATAATATAATACAGTAGCATTTGTTTTTGAACGGCGATTGCAGGCTGAACCATAACATACCAATAATTCTCCTTAAAACCTGTCTGCTTGAGTTAAAGACTTATTTCCTTATTTCATATCAACCCCTAAGCTAACAAACGAAAACATTAAGCAATATTAAGTTGTTGTTGGTCGCCTCCCTAGCGTAGTGGTCAGCATGGTTAGCTGCCGTCCCGGAGGTCCTGGATTCGATTCCCGGCTCTGCCACGAAATTTGGAAAGTGGTACGAGGACTGGAACGGGGTCTACTCAGCCTCGGGTAGCCCAAATGAGTAGAGGGGGTTCGATTTCCCCTCAGCCATCCTCGAAGTGGTTTTCCGTGGTTTCCCACTTTGTCTTCGGGCAAATGCCGGGATGGTACCTTCTTCAAGGCCATGGCCGCCTCCTTCCCTCTTCCTTGCCTATCAATCCTAACCATCCCTTACCTTCCCTCATGAGGCCCCTGTTCGCTTTGCAGGTGAGGCCGCTGGGCGAGGTGCAAATCCCACCTCACCAGCTGTATCCCTTCCGATTCGATTTTCCCAGCTCTAGGACACAGCTCGTAGAGGCGGTAGTGGTGAGTTCCCTCGCTGAGTCCGTGGGTTCCACCAACCTGGAGGGTAAACGACTAAAAAAAAAAAGTTGCTTATTCACTACAGCCCAATAAGGGCCTAGGCCTACCAAGCGATCCTCCGTCCAGCCATTTGGCCAGCAGATATTGGGGACACGCGTGGTCAGCGCATCGGATCCCCTCTTGGTTTTCGTGACCAGGGTGCTGCCTCGCCCAGGTGACTTCACCCGCAAAGCGAAGCCACATGAGGGGTGGAGCGGATGGGAATAATGGGAGGGATAAACAAGGAAGAACGAAGGAGGCGGCCGTGGTCTGATCGTAGTTACTGAACCCGAAAATACCTACCCTTTACCTGTTGATATCCCTCGATGGTAACTGGATTGTAGAACCTGAAAACCCCCGGCTCGGAAAAATCCCCAGATCCTACCAACAGGGGAAGGGAGTATCAAGGTGAAGCAAATCCTAACAGAGGTGGCATTAAGCAAGACCAAAGCATAGCAGCAAACTGCTCTAAGAACACGAGAATTGTGGGAAACTCTAGAAATATCTACCTGTGGCCCTCCTAATGCGACCTCTTTATACTTCTGTAAATCATCACATCGCGCGATTAAAAGAAAATCTGACAGAAGGTCAGCTCTAGGACACTGCCCGTAGAGGCGGTAGTGGTGAGTTCCCTCGCTGAGTCCATGGGTTCCACCAACCTGGAGGGTAAAAGTCTAAGAAAGAAAGAAAGAAAGAAAGAAAGAAAGAAAGAAAGATGTAAATGCCTTCCCAAACAGGTAATTCTGCACTCCTCATTGGTGCTTTGTCATAACCGATATTGTATAAATTATATTGCCTTAGCAATGTAGTCAAATGTAGCTAAAAAGACGTGAAATTCGTAATTCAAAATCTCTAAAGATTCAATACTTTCTCAGTATTAATGTACTTATTTAATTCATCCACAATTTATAGTATATCGATCATGAATCATATCTAACATTTGCTTAAATCTTGTAAATTGAATACAACCGAAGAATTAATTAAATGGGGATGCCACTCAAAAAAAAACTCTGAGGCTTGACAAAAACTAGATCCATAATTGGAATTACCAATTTATCAATAAATCGTAACAAGAAATGCAAAAGAGAACAAAAACTATGTTCTTTCAAAAACATTTGGAAAAACAGTGTAACCTTGCACTGAAATACTGTCATTATAATGGTCACTCATGACCTCGATTTCTGGATACAGGTGGGCATTACCACCAACATCACAAAGTTTATATTTTTATAATCGCATTACACATTATGCTTTCACTAGCATCATAACATTAACGTACTTCAACGAGTACTACCGTAAATATATTATACGCCCACTGACGTTTCTTCACACATTATCACCCACATGGTGATTATTTTATTCAATAACCAGTATTCAGATATATTCAGCTGTGTTTCTTAACTATATGATTTCTCATTCCGCTGCATCATAAATTTAACATGAGTGGCTACTTAATCAAGTCCACTGGATTACAAAAAGCTTGCCTTACAGAGTTGTATTTACAGTCACATAAGAATTCGCTTCCCCTTAAAGTTAATCCCTGGGATTTATCTCAACAAAGATTCTTGTTCTTCAAATAGTACTCTTAAGCAACGTTCTAATCAAGAAATAGTTAGCTTTCTAATGAAATCTACCTAAAACTCGAGAGACTGAATCAAAATTCAGTTATAGCAATATTAATTAATTTAAAGATCATCAAGGTGTATCCAAGTACACGTGGCTACAAAATCAAACGTTAAAGTTTATCAGACGAAAATAGAAATGTCCCCTCAAGAGAATTCACGAAAATCAGACTGGGTCTACAGCATGTATCCAGGTAACGACTCAAGTTAACTCCTGTTGACACATTAGAATCCAGTATGACATCGTTCACTCTCAAGAGAAAAAATCCCCATTCTAAAAGAATGGTCAAACTTCACATTCTATACTGTATTGTAATAATTATAATGCAAGAGCGCATAGGCAAATTCAAATCTCGCAATTGTCGAACACAAAGATAATAGAACGACAACCCCTCAAGCCAAAGCTTGATAAAAAAAATCCCCTTGGGAATAACGTAAATTTCTTCCCCTATGTAGATCTGTTTTCCACAATCAAGAAGTTCGGAATAAATTTAATGAATTTAATTAATTAAATGATTAAGCTGAAAAATAAACAATCAATTCATAATAAAATATTATGAAATGAGTGCACCTGAATAACCAGGCCTAAACTCGACTGCAAATGAAGTCACACAACACAGACCATGGGACGGTCATGCATAAACTTCACTTCACAGTCATACTACTCAAAATGTATGACAGGTGGCAATGTGTTTTCACTGGACTATCTACTTTGCAACGCTACGTGAAAAGATATTCCTCTACCTGGCTGAAGACTCTCGAAGGCGATATGAAGCGTGAGAATGCCCACCAACTGATTCCAACATGGTATAGCAGGACTGCACGGATCCATTCCAATTTCCAATGAACGCACTGGGAATTCCTTACTCCAATGTCCCAAGTCCACTGATGGTAAACGAACTGCTTCCTCATCTCGGAAATTGTCCTAGCCCGAATTTCGAGTAGTTCATACCCGGCCCGAAAATAAATCACGCGCGCGTATGCAACATCGCGATAATCAGGTGGACACATGACGGTAGCCTGAGTTATTTTTGGCTGCATGTTACCAAAAGTTAATGTTCCACAAGCCAATAGCCCGCATCGCGAGTAGGCTAAGTTCCACTTCGCAGACAGCATTGTAGTCACTCGTAACGTCCACTGCATTTGCCTGGAGAGCGGTGTCCACACTTAAATACCTAGGCGCACATGGCTAATAGGTTTATACACATCGAAGACATCTCTCCCAACACCTCAGGTTTCCTTGCACTATACATGGTTAAATATCTTCACTCGGAATGTACATGACGTTGAATTGCAATAGTCTTGGTGTGAGAAAAAGAAAGGACACCTTCTCAGTGAGCATAGGCTTCAGTAACAAGCCCCATAATGTATCACTGCAATTCGCTTCTCATCTACACATGCATTTGAATAACATGAAATGAGACGGATTCCTATAACTGAATATTGCCCGCATACAATGCCAGGCACTCTGTAAATTCAAGTTCTTATTCGACACTGAACTTGATGTATATTGGCCCCAATACGTCACAACACGAAGTATAACCATAAACTGGCCGCGCCGTGAACTTGTGATAACTTGGCACTTTTTTTTGCTGCCCGAAACAACATAGCGATACGAATCTTTGCTTAGATGTACATTCGTCTGAGTTGAAAAATGATCTGTGTGTGGCCCGCATATGTTCGCTCGCAGGCCACAGCTGGCACGCTGGCACTCCTGCTCATGACGTAACGATCTATCTGTGATAGGTCGATATATTAAATCCATATTCTTGACGTTACAAAGGCTATTTCCTAAAAAGCTAGATAGCACTGTCTCTCTCTGCTGTAATATCGTACTTCAATATACATTTGACATCATAAATGTGCCTTATTTCCATATAATGTTCGAATATAAATGTCAATCTTCCCACTACTGCAAGCATCAAGGTCTCCCGCGCTCCTCGCGGCCTAAAAGAGAAACACTCTTCCGAAGGTTGTCGATGAGACACCAGCTGAGCCGAATGATCACATGGCTATTCGCGCACTCCAAACTAGGTCAAAACCTGTCATTTGCGGCAGCGGTTCGCAAAGGAAAATGTACCGTAAATCAGACAAAGAAAACGGTACAGTACTATCCCGGCATTTTGCCCGAAGTCGCAGTTGTAACCATGGAAAACCACATCGAGGATGGCTGAGGTGAGAATCGAACGACCTCTACTCATTTGGACTACCCGCAGCTGAGTAGACCACATTCCAGTTCTCATACCACGTTTTTCAAATTGCGTGGCAGAAGCGGATACGAACCTTGGACCTCCTGGGTGGCAGCAAAACACGCCGACCACTACACAACGGAGGCGACAATAATAACCATAATTTAAGAATATTAGAATTTTTGGAAGTTATTAAGCCAAGTTCAGTTCTCCTGATTCAATTAAAGAAAGGAGGTTCCTAGTTTACGCCTCGCGTTCTACACGCACAAACTCAATACGGGTAATATAAGTTACGAGCCGAGGGGAAAGTGCAGCGCACAGTTCGGCAGCAATAAATTGCTGCGCTGTAACAAAACGTAAGTTAAGAGTCTACGAGCTATATTTAGGGAAGGTCAGCTCATCACCAAGATAACGACTGAAACATACGCCATTCGTGTATGGTATGGTCTAGTGGCTAGGATACCTGGCTTTCACCCAGGAGGCTCGGGTTCGATTTCCGATACCGAAAATTTTCCTTCTAAAGTATGGATTGAGTACATATTGCATTTTGAATTATTTTTTATACTTAAATTTGATTACTGAGGATCACTGAGAATAGCTTCAAACTCTATAGTGTTTATTTATACCTGTGAGTTTCGTGCGCTGTCATTAAAATTTAATACGACAAGGTCACAACGAGATGCTTCGTTAATTTTAGGAAAGCTAAGACCGTGTGAAATCTTGGTCAAATGTTCTGACACCAGTAGGAAGAACAAACTGGTTGGAATCCTATGGCAATGTTGTGAAACCAGTATGGGAGTACAAACCGGTTGGAATCCTGTCCACTGTTTTGACACAAGTTTGGAAGACGAACAGCTTGGAATCCGGGGCCATTGTTTGGACACCAGTATGGAAGAACAAACTGGTTGGAATCCTATGGCAATGTTGTGAAACCAGTATGGGAGTACAAACCGGTTGGAATCCTGTCCACTGTTTTGACACAAGTTTGGAAGACGAACAGCTTGGAATCCGGGGCCATTGTTTGGACACCAGTATGGAAGAACGAACTGGTTGGAATCGTATGCAAATGTTAAGAAACCAGTATGGAAGTACACACGGACGTAAAACACGGGAAGGAGGGAGCATTGCCCTCTAGCTTTAAAAAAAACAAGTAAAAGGAAAATAATCTTATTCTTCTAAAGGTTCTTCTTTTCTTCTTTTTTCTTAATCGTTTACCCTCCAGGTTGGAGGAACCCACGGACTCAGCGAGGGAACTCACCACTACCGCCTCTACGGGCTGTGTGCTAGAGCTGGGACATCTAATCGGAGTGGATACAACTGGTGAGGTGTGATTGGCACCTCGCCCAGGCGGCCTCACCTGCAAAGCGAACAGGGGCGTCATTGAGGGAAGGTAATGGATGGTCAGGATGGATAGGCAAGGAAGAGGGAAGGAGGCGGATGTGGCCTTGAAGAAGGTACTGCCCCCGTAAATTGAATTATTCAGGGACAAAATGAAAGTATTTTCCGACCCCATGATACAATTTAACTAGCAAATATAATTTCTGGAAGTGTGACACGAGAGGGTCGTGTTACAAGCTTGATACTGTAGGAGAGCCCGATCAAGTGATAGATTGCACAATGGACGCTTCTAGAAGGCTATTCTTATCATAGCAACAGCGAGTTCGGAGATTAATATTATAAATATTGTTATAAATTATGCTATTGGATCCCAGCCCAGAGCCAATGAAGAGAGGTCTTATTGAAGACGGGATCAACTTTAATTACACAACATGAGGAAATTATGCATCTAGGCCCTTAGAAGAAGATTTTCTTAATTCGTAATGAAGAGAATATTAAGAGAAATTATGTCTGATACTTTAAAAACCACAGATCGGTTAATCTACGCAGTTATAAACATTAGTAATCTACGCGCTAAAATTATGGTGGGAGATTGATATGGCCGCCAAAAATACGTCTTGGAAAGGGGAGATCCAAGGATCGAGATTCTTATTCCAGCAGACTTTGAAGAGTGAGGAAGTGTTTTTACTGGGTTAACGGAGATCCCAAAGATTAGTCCGAGTGCGACGACTGTCGACTTGTGGAGACGCGAGTATAGCTAGGTGGAACGGTAGAGATCACCGCACTTCCATTCTGTGTGAAGTTGCGAGGAACATAGTATTGATTATATTTCATACAATATTGAGATTTGAAGTTAAATAAGCGAACACATATTAAGCACAGGTCGCCTACTATATATTGTGGAAAGTCGAGCGCTTTAATATTCACCGTCTCGACAATATAAGCCAGTCAAGTTAGATTTCCAAATGTGTTGGAAATAGAACTGAAAATCATTATAAATTGCGAAGTGAAGTTGACGAACGCAGTTCAAGTGAACAGTGGCGGAGAACTTTTAATATTGGCGCAACATATTAACATTATCAGTATGACTATAATTATTCTTCAAACATTATCATTCAACTTAATTAATATTGTTGATATGATGAACTAAACAGTCATGCGCCAGAGACATATTCAATAACAGGAGTTAAGATACAACGATGGAGCTTCGTTAGACAACGTATTCTTGAATACAGACGTGGTGTACGGTCCATCTTGTGCATTTGCGTCAGTCTACGAACACTAATATAACATCAATTAGCAATGGAAACAATTCATTCACTATTTATATGAATATTTCCATAATTATATTCCAATGATGAAGCTGATACATATTTACGACGGAGAATGGAGACTTTACAGAAGAGATTTGTCAAGATGCTAGAGAAAGGTAGCCCAGCAACACAGAAGAATTTGCCAGAAGGATGTCATTCGAGCCCAAGCGAATGTTGGTGAATTCCAGAGAGAGACGTTTCTTATCTTTGAGGTCGCAGATCCGAGGTTCGAATGCCGATCCATCTCAGTGTCTTGTACTGAGGAAACATCTAAAGTATTGTGGCAATATTTACATTGATCTTCAAGTTTTCGACTAAATAAGGTATTAGTGTATCTCAATTGTTATATAGAGCTTGATTAGTGACATTCTGAGCCAGTGATCTTATTCCATATTTTCGGCGATCTTATTCCATATTTCTATATTTTCACATTTCATGTATTTCAGTGCTTTTTGGTATTTTACACTTCAGATGTGTGTTGAGATTTTTATACTTCAAGATTATTTAGAAGATGATTGCATTTCATCTATTTTTCAATTTTATTCAACGGATCAGTTGTGGAACTGACATTAAAATTTTGTTTGAGGAATCATATTGCCTCATATTAGACTAGTCGTTTCGACTCTCGAATTTTAATAATTTCATTTAAACCAAGTATTCCAACATTGTGTCATAGCTTCAAATTAAATTCTTATTAAATTTAATTTGAGCACTTTAATGTAACAACATATAACTTCAAGAAAAGAAGAAACATCGAATGATATTGTTATATCATGATTGTACATAAACTATCGACGATCTAAGAAATACTAGTCGTTTGATAAGACCGAAGTCTTTATCCCTATGAACATTCTTTGTGTAGAGTGGAAAAACATTAAGACTTTGACAAACCTTTCTTATTATCTGTAAAGCTAAGAGCTTTGTTCATTTAATATGTTAGAGGAAATGCCTTTTGATAGAAGATTATTCAAATCTTTGGCTAGGAATTCAAAGCTAGTTTATTCCGGTCAGGATTGAATTCTATCTGACACTATAAATAACATGTGTGTTATTTTATCCTATTTGTGTAACATCAAGTCATTTTGTGGACATGATATTACAACGATAAACAATTTATAGCTTGACAAGTGAGATGAAACAGGAGTATTAGTTTTATTACATGTATTTGCGACAGACGAGTTAACAGTTAATTATCTTGTTGTGGAGTAAACATTAGGAGGTTAATCACGACTGTCTAATATCGTTCATTACAATTGAAAGTTTCGTTTTAAGAACTCACGTATGTATAATTGTAGTCCAGTAATCATGTGCAATGATACTGAGGGTCATGACAGTATTTGAGAAAAGTTCCTACATAAGATATGTTAATAACAATTAATCCCTTTTGATTATTGTTTAAAATAGTAGATGAAGCGGCTTCGGTGGCATAGTTGGTAGCATGCTGAGCTTCTATGCCCAAGATAGCGGGTTCAAACCCGGCCGAAGCCGTCGGATTTTTTAAGAGCGTTAAAAATCCCTCAGTATGCCTTCCTTCGGAGGGGAAGTAAAGCCGGCGGTCCCATGTCATAGATTTATGGCATGTTAAAGATCTTTCCACTAATTACACCTGTGTGAAACTAAATTGGATAGGTTAAGAATGTAAACAACGCTCTTAGGTTGCTACGTTCGTTGCCAAGAGCCGACTGCGGTGGCGTCTAGTAGCTAGTTCTGAACTAGGCCTAGTAGTCGTTGACGGTGGCGTTTGGCGGCAAAAGTAGGAACTATTTGAAAATTCAAAGTTGCAGTCCCTACTTGAATTAAAAAAACAGATACACACACTAATACAGTCATCACAATTAACACCGGTTATCAGACAAATTCTACACACACCCAAAGTACACGGGGCTACATGACCGCGTTGTCGCAGCCCCTAAACTAAGGAACCAACCAACCAACCAAAATAGTAGATAATAATTGTTTATGCCATATATATTGCTATATGAGGTTTTGTAGAGCTATGGAGTGCTCAGGCGAGGGAATTCCGCATTTTAAGGAAGTCAAAGTACTGTTGTTCTTTGATAAAAGGCATGTATCATGATAAGAGCCGTTGTATACAAGTAGTTCAGTTCATGTGAATTAACGAGTTAGGTGTGTTAACAGGAGGGTTTCAGCGGAAATACAACTTGAGAAAGATTGTCTACTCACGTCTATAATACAATTATTAAATTTTATTTAACCCGAATTTATGTAATTACGTACAGTTCTCTTTAATCAGTCGACTGTATTATACCGATATTGTAAAGAAACCTATATAAGACGAGGTGTATGCAGTATATTAAAACTACAGAACGTTAAAGAAAGGATGGTTATGTGAAAAACCAGTGTATATATTTAGTTAAGATTGTTATTGTAACCGAGAAGTTAGAATCTCGAAAGTGTCGCGTTAGCAACACTGGATAATGGATATTATTATAAACATATTACATGTAAATAATTTTTGTAGAAATGATTTAATTAGTTAAATAATTTAATGGGATTTATTAATCAATTGATTTGGAACAGTGTGTGTTTATGAGCGGATGTTTTTTGGTGTGAATGATTATTCATTGTTAAGAGCAAATGTGGAACCGTATTGGTCTAGAACAATAACGGAGTGCGAATGAAAGAGTGTATAAAAGTTTTAGAATGATTGGTTAAGAATCAGAGCAGTTATATGAACTTTTGTAAGAACAAAATGTTAATTTTTACGTGTTTTATAAATGCACACAAGCAGCCTCTGTGAGCTAGCAAGCATGATTCACGGTTAGTAGTTGAGAGCGATGATATAATATAAAAGGTGTAGACCAACTGCCTTCTATTTATTGTATAAACCAGTTTTGAGTTCGGCGTGATGCCAGTGTTTCATTGCTGAAACCAAGTTTCTGCACGTGCGTTCTACTACGCAGGCTTGTGAATGAAAACATGTGTATGGAATGCCATTAAGAGGCTTCACTAAACGTTTTTATTTTTACGCAGTGTGGGCTTAGAACAAGTCAAGATTTATACTCATAATTGTTAATAGAGCATGGTAGTAAGATGTAGAGTTGAAAGGAGGTGTGAATGTTTGCGTTTTTTTAATTTTAATGTTAATTGTTAAATTCATTTATTGTTATGTGTTTATAGTAGATTAGTTTAACTTTTTGTTAATACATTTGTTCACATTGTTTTTCCATTGTTGTTGGAGTGATTCATTTTAAATATAAGGAGCAGAGTATTGTGGATATATAGGCGAAGCTTAAGTCCCAGTCCCCGAGGTAAGTAAAGGTGAGTGCCCCGTGTAGTTGGTTGGTGATCCACAATATTCTGGTAACTGCTGTCTGTAAATCTCTAAAGACCATGTTGGAAGCGATTTCTAATGTTGTATTTCCCGGAGCAATGAGAACTAGGCAATCCAGCGGGGGCAATGGATATTTCAACAGGATCCCTTCCGGATTATCGGGTACAGTACCATCCCGGCATTTGCCCAAAGACGAAGTGGGAAACCACGGAAAACCACTTCGAGGACGGCTGAGGTGGGAATCGAACCCCCTCTACTCATTTGGAACACCCGAGGCTGAGTAGACCCCGTTCCAGTCCTCATATCACTTTTCGAATTTCGTGGCAGAGCCGGGAATCGAACTCAGGACCTCCGGGGCGGCAGCTAACCATGCTGACCACTACGCTACGGAGCTGACTTCTTCTAAAGGTACAACACAATATTAATAATAAAAAATACAAAAAAAAGAAAATAGAATTGAAATACTTACAATGATAAACACGCTCTCTAGCTGTAATCATTAATGAACCAATTCAAAATCTTAATAAAATTAAATCATATGATAAAAATCTACCCAAAAAATATATCTCAAATTACAAAATTCGCCGCCGACTGCGTAATAAAGCTATATTTTCTCGTCCCCGACTTAAGGAAATTCTTCTTGAGGATACCTTGAGTGGTATACATTGGTTCAACTTATATTTTCGGCATCAAGAAGAGTTTTAAGTTTAGTGTGAAATATTTTTCTGAATTATTAGGGACCCTGCCATTTTGCAAGACCTCTAGTCACGAAATTTTCCGAAACTCAACAGAAATCTCCTATTTCTGTTATTGACCTCTAAATTTGGAGATTATCCAAAATCGGAGTCTAGAAATGACGAATATTTGTCGCATTATTTTGAAATTATACCGTTTCGAAAAATGAAAACAACCGCAAAATAATATGGAATTACATAATATTTTAATATCTCGTAACTTTGCGACATCCAGTATGGTTAATTCAAAATTCCATTTCATGGCGGTATTTCCATCGACTTTCGATCCATGGGATATGCTATAACCTAACTATTTATCTCGATCTGGGATACACGAAAGGAGCCTCCCCGAAGATTGTGTTTTTATTGTGATTCAAAGAAAATGATATACAATCGGGCGTATCCTGGGCAACGTCAGTCAACTACTGAATCACTGGCGGCTGATCCTTTCACAACAGAAACATCCATTTTCGAGCCCTTTTCAGGGCCACAGTTAACGATTATCTCTATAAACATAGAAGGCATAACACCTGCCAAAGAAGAACTGCTACAAGAACTATGCACTCATCACCAGTGCCATGTACTGTGCATACAGGAGACACATAGACGGTGTGACATGCGCAGACCAAAAATACGCGGAATGCGTCTCGCCATTGAAAGACCACATGATAAATATGGAAGTGCTATCTTTGTTCATCCTGATATTCAAATTGTATCTACAGCATTTACAGAAGAAAACAACATAGAAATCCTCACCCTAGAAACAACTAATTGTACCATCTCATCCTTTTATAAACCACCTGGTGCTGAATTCATTATTAACAAACCATCCAATTTTGAAAATAAACATGTGCAGATTGTGATCGGCGATTTCAACAGCCATAGTAGTGTTTGGGGTTACGATCACGAAGATGAGAATGGGACAGCAGTACAAGAATGGGCAGAAATAAATCATCTGACTTTAATCCTTGATGCAAAACTACCTGGATCCTTTAACAGCGGCAGGTGGAGGCGAGCTTACAATCCTGACCTCATATTTGGCAGCAGCAGTATCAGTCAACAGTGTGTAAAATCTGTCTGTTCTCCAATACCAAACTCACAGCACAGACCAATAATGTGCCAATTATTCGCTGCTATAAGACCACAGAAGGTATCTTTTCGGAGGAGATTCAACTTTAAGAAGGCTGACTGGTCAAGGTTTACAGAATTGCTGGACACCGAAGTATCTTCCATAGAACCAGTACCAGAATGTTATGACACCTTTACCATGGCTATAAAGAGATGTTCAAGGATGTCTATCCCCCGTGGCTGTCGAACATCTTATATTCCCGGGCTTACATCAGATCAAGCCACCCTACTAGTAGAATATAGCAACTTATTTGAAGAAAATCCTTTCAGTGAAGCAACTGTGGAAGCAGAAAACAAGCTCATTTCTTCTATAAGAGAGACAAAAAAGGATCAGTGGATAAAAACTATTGAAAACTTGGATCTGAAAAAAGACAGTCATAAAGCATGGGGACTTCTGAGACGTCTAAGCAATGACCCAACTAAGACCACTGCACATCATAATATCACTGCCAACCAAATAGCACATCAGTTACTGCTGAACGGGAAGGCAACCCACAAATCAAAAAAAAACGAAATTGCAAAGAGAAGAGCAAGAGGAGAGTAATGATCTCACATCATCATTCAGCATGGAAGAATTAGAGAAGGTTATCAAACAGAGTAAAAATGGAAAATCAGCTGGCTTGGATGATATACGGACCGAGCAAATTAAACACTTTGGCTTAACAACAAAGAAATGGATTCTCCAACTTTTCAACAACTGTATGAGCAGAAGCCAAATTCCAAAGATATGGAGGAAGAGCCGAGTGATCGCTTTGCTGAAACCTGGCAAAGAAGGAAATAATCCAAAGAATTTTAGACCAGTTGCACTACTATGTCACCTCTACAAACTGCTGGAAAGATTGATTTTAAATCGCCTATCACCTGTAATTGACCCCTTACTTATACCTCAGCAATCTGGATTTCGCCCTGGTAAAAGCTGTACTGGACAACTGCTAAATCTCACACAGTTTATAGAAGATGGGTTTGAAGCTCGTAAGGTGACAGGAGTGGTATTTGTCGACTTATCAGCAGCGTATGATACTGTCAACCATCAGCTACTACTAGTCAAGGTC
This sequence comes from Meconema thalassinum, assembly GCA_946902985.2. NCBI lineage: Eukaryota > Metazoa > Arthropoda > Insecta > Orthoptera > Tettigoniidae > Meconema > Meconema thalassinum. The sequence goes on along the minus strand of OX336396.1, from coordinate 123,455,075 downwards.
TACAACCTCACCAAGGATTTTAGCCTAACCAGGCTCATCGCCACTCTTTTGCAAAATCGCAGGTTCTTCGTCGACTTTCAAGGACAGCGTAGTCGATGGAGACTACAGAAAAACGGCCTCCCGCAAGGACGTGTACTGGCTCCAATCCTGTTCAATATATACACAAACGACCAACCTATAGCCCCGAACAGCAGAAGTTTCCTGTATGCTGATGACCTTGCTCTAGCCACCCAGAGCGCAGATTTTGAATCAGTGGAGAACAACCTCACGAATGCCCTTAAAGATCTTTCCAGATTCTACAACACAAACCAGCTTAAGCCAAACCCCTCAAAGACACAAGTGTGTGCTTTTCATTTGAGAAATAGGGAAGCTGCTCGCAAATTAAAGATCGTATGGTCAGGGGTCGAACTGGAACACTGTGAGGCTCCAAAATATCTAGGAGTGACACTTGACAGATCTCTTACTTTCAAGAAGCACTGCATGAACTCCAAGTCGAAAGTTTCTTCCAGGAACAATCTCCTACGCAAACTGGCTGGATCTCAGTGGGGTAGTCAACCTGAAACGATCCGAACTTCAGCAATGGCACTATGCTATTCTGCAGCAGAGTATGCTTCTCCTGTTTGGTATAATTCAACACATGCCAAACAGGTGGATGTAGCTCTCAACGATACCTGCAGGATTATAACAGGTTGCTTGAAATCAACTCCAGTCGAATGGCTTTATCTCCTCGCAGGAATAGCACCACCCCCTGTTCGAAGAGAAATAGCTGCGAACAAGGAACGAAAGACAGTAGAGCATGAAAGAACTCATCCTCTATATGGACACGAACCGCAACCGCAACGACTGAAGTCGAGGAAGAGTTTCCTTAGAATATCAAAGGAACTTAGAACCACTGCTGAAAAAGCTAGGTTGCAAATGTGGAGGGCTACGACCAACCTTCCCCCTGGTTGGGAAAATGTGTCTGAAACTCGACCTCCTGGCTACGACGAGGAATGGACGACTTGGAAGTCACTGAATAGACTGCGCTCTAGAGTAGGCAGATCAAAGGTTAATATGGCAAGATGGGGTTACATTGACCAGGATGATATTCAATGTGATTGTGGAGAAGACCACACTGTTCAGCATATGACTGAGTGTCGACTGTGCCCAGCATCCTGCACGGAAGAAGATCTTCGTTGGGGAACACAGAGAGCACTGGAAGTGGCCAAGTTTTGGGCAAAGATAATATAATAACTGTGTTATATATTTAAAATGTACGTTTCTGATACGAGAATAATAATAATAATAATAATAATAATAATAATCTCGAACTCAACCAGTGTGGGATGGATATACAGGAAAACAGAAGATGGGGGCAACCGGATTGAACTGGGAACCTCTCGATCTGCAGTCGAATGTTATAGCACTGAAGAAAAGAAGAGCAGCGATCAGACAATACAAGGTTGGTGCCCCGTTGAACGGATCGCCATCGATGTAGTGAGCTCTTTCCCTACGACTAGAGAGTGGGAATAAATATATCTTGGTAGCAATAGATTACTTCAGCAAGTGTGTAGAGGCATATGCAATGCCCAACCAAGAAGCTGAGCTATACCCACACGGTGATAGTGTTCGTATTGGCCGAAGAGTGATCTCAACCTGCGTGTCAATGAATATACAGGAAAAAAGATGGTGGCAACCGGGTTTGAAACAGGGACCTCTCGATCTGCAGTAGAATGCTCTACCACTGACCTATACTCCCACTGTGACTAGCGTTAGTACTGGCAGAAGATTGGACTCAACCAGTGGAGTGTGGGATGAAATATTCAGGAAAAGAGAGGAGGGAGACTCCCGGGTTTGAACCGGGGACCTCTCGATCTGCAGTCGAATGCTCTACCATTGAGCTATACCCCCACGGTGACCACTGTATTATTGGCAGAAGAATGAACTTAACCAGTACAGTGTGGGATGGAATATAGAGGAAAAGACAAGAATGACCCGGGTTTGAATCGGGCACCTCTCGATCTGTAGTCGAATTATCTACAACTCAGCTATACCCCAACTGTGACCAGTGTTAGTATTGGCAGAAAATTGAACTCAACCAGTGCAGTGTGGGATGGAATATACAGGAAAAGACAAGAAGGGGCATCCGGGTTTGAACCGGGGACCTCTCGAACTGCAGTCGAATGCTCTACCACTGAGCTATACCCCCACTGAGATTAGTAATAGTATTGGCAGAAGATTGAACTCATCCAGTGCAGTGTGGGATGGAATATACAGTAAAAGACAAGAAGGGGGCACCTGGGTTTGAAGCGGTGAACTCTCGATTTGCAATCGAATGATCTACCACTGAGCTATACCCCCACTGTGACTGGTTTTGGTATTGTCCGAAGAGTGGTCTCAAATACCGTGTGATGGATATACAGGAAGCGGGAAGGAGGGGGCTCCCGGGTTTGAACCGGGGACCTCTCGATCTGCAGTCGAATCCTCCAACACTGAGCTATACCCCCACTCCGACTAGTGTTAGTATTGGCAGAAGATTGAACTCATCCAGTGCAGTGTGGGATGGAATATACAGGAAAAGAGAAGAAGGGGGCACCCGGGTTTGAACCAGAGACCTCGCGATCTGAAGTCGGATGCTCTACCTCACGTGTAGATAACCTTCAAATACGAAATGTCTGCTAAAGAGGCGCAAAACAGAAGAAGAAGTAGAAGAAGAAGAAGCATAAGAATAAGAATAAAATGTAAACCCATGACAAAAACATGTTTATATGATACACAGAATTCACTTGTCTTCACACAAGTACGGAAGGCGAACCGCGTGGAATCCTGGACCATTGCTCCGACAGCAGTATGGATGAAAGAATTGGCGGAATCTTGGGTCAATGTTCGGTCCACAGCATATGCATCTCATATCGGAACAAAGGTTGGTTGGTTGGTTCTTAAGTTTAGGGGCTGCGACAACGCGCTCATATAGCCCCGTGTACTTTGGGTGCGTGTAGAATCTGTCTGATAACCGGTGTTAATTGTGATGACTGTATTAGTGTGTGTTATCTGTCTTTTAATTTAAGTACAGACTGCAACTTAGAATTTTTCAAATAGTTCCTACTTTTGCCGCCCAACCTATCCAATTTAGCTTCACACAGGTGTAATTAGTGGATGGTTCTTTAACATGCCATAAATCTATGACATGGACCGCCGGCTTTACTTCCCCTCCGAAGGAAGGCATACTGAGGGATTTTTAACTCTCTTAAAAATCCGATGGGAGTCGAAATGTGGTTTCCTTCAAGTAAAAGCTACGCGGGTTTCATCATTCACTGTACCTCTTGTGGTAACTCAGTTGGTAGAGCTTTGGTCTGTGGTAGGCACACGGCCTTAGATTGGCATAGGTGGCAGGTCCAAATTTGGTCCGTAGAAGTTTAAAACTACGAGGTTCCATTAACTCTTCAATATAATAGCACAAAACGGAAATAATGATAGTTCCGTGTATTGTCTTTCTTCTTCTTTTCTTTTCTTAGTCGTTTACCCTCCAGCGAGGGAACTCACCACTACCGCCTCTACGGGCTGTGTCTTAGAGCTGGGAACATCTGATCGGAGGGGATACAACTGGTGAGGTGTGATTGGCACCTCGCCCAGGCGGCCTCACCTGCAAAGCGAACAGGGGCCTCAGGAGGGAAGGTAATGGAAGGTCAGGATGGATAGGCAAGGAAGAGGGAAGGAGGCGGCCGTGGCCTTGAAGAAGGTACCATCCCGGCATTTTCCCGAAGACGAAGTGGGAAACCACGGAAAACCACTTCGTGGATGGCTGAGGTGGGAATCGAACCCCCTCTACTCATTTGGAACACCCGAAGCTGAGTAGACCCCGTTCCAGTCCTCATACCACTATTTTTTAACTTCGTGGCAGAGCCGGGAATCGAACCCAGGACCTCCGGGGCGGCAGCTAACCATGCTGACCGCTACGCTACGGAGGCGACATTAATTGTATTTCGCAAATTAGCGTATGTTTTGACTTAGTTGTTTCATTTAAGATCTGGCTTTTCACGAAATTCATGTATACTCTGCCTCATGCAGACAACTCAAAAGGCACGCACTCAGTCACGTAGGGAGGTGTTCTTAACGGAGGCAATATTAACTGCACGCAAAGTTGTAGTAATAATGAGGACAGAGTTCCACACGGTTAATGATTAAAACAAAATCATTTCAGATTTCAAAAAATTCCCGGTACCGGGAACCGAATCCCAGCCTCCTGGGTGAGAGCCAGGTATCCTAGCCACTAGACCATACCAGACATGTGATGAGGAGGTACATGGCATCAGAGAAGAAACAGGGCCGATCTGTTGACAGATCCTCTGATAAAATAATATAATAGCATTTGTTTTTGAATGGCGATTGCAGGCTGAACAATAACATACCATTAATTCTTCTTAAAACATGTCTGCTTGAGTTAAAGACTTATTTCCTAATTTCATTTCAACCCCTAAGCTAACAAACGAAAACATTAAGCAATAGTAAGTTGTTGTTGATTCACTACAGCCCAGTAAGGGCCTAGGCCTACCAAGCGACCACCGTCCAGCCATTTGCCCAGCAGATATTGGGGTGACGCGTGGTCAGCGCATCGGATCCCCTCTTGGTTTTCGTGCCCGGGGTGCTGCCTCGCCCAGGCGGCTTCACCTGCAAAACGAAGCCACATGAGAGGTGGGACGGATGGGAAGAATAAGAGGGATACACAATGAAGAGGGAAGGAGGCCGCCGTGGCCTGACCGGAGACACTATCCCGGCATTTAGCCCGAAGGCGAAGAGGGAAAACCACTTCGAGGATGTCTGAGGTGGGAATCTAACCCCTCTAATCATTTGGACCACCCGATGCTGAGTAGACTCTGTTCCAGTCCTCATACCACTTTTCAAATTTCATGGCAGAGCCGGGAATCGAACCTGGGACCTCCGGGGTGGCTGTTAAGCATGCTGAACACTACACCACTGGGGCGACTAATATAAATTTAATCACCAATAATACAAATTCGCTATTAGGCTGTCTGCTGCAGTTAAAAACTTATTTATTAGCCTGTCTGCTGGAGTTAAAAACTTATTTCCTTTCAACCCCCTAAGCTACGAGATTTTGTTAACAAACGAAAACATTAAGCAATAGTGAGTTGTTGTTAGTCGTCTCCGTAGCGTAGCGGTCAGCATGGTTAGCTACCGCCCCGGGGGTCCTGGGTTCGATTCCCGGCTCTGTCACGAAATTTGAAAAGTGGTATGAGGACTGGAACGGGGTCTACTCAGCCTCGGGTGTTCCAAATGAGTAGAGGGGGTTCGATTCCCACCTCAGCCATCCTCGAAGTGGTTTTCCGTGGTTTCCCACTTCGTCTTCGGGCATTTGCCGGGTTGGTTCCTTCTTCAAGGTCACGGCCACCTCCTTCCCTCTTCCTTGCCTATCCATCCTGACCATCCATTACCTTCCCTCATGAGGCCCCTGTTCGCTTTGCAGGAGAGGCCGCCTGGGCGAGGTGCCAATCACACCTCACCAGTTGTATCCACTCCGATTAGATGTTCCCAGTTCTAGGACACCGCCCGTAGAGGCAGTAGTGGTGAGTTCCCTCGCTGAGTCCGTGGATTCCACCAACCTGGAGGGTAAACGACTAAGAAGAAGAAGTTGTTGTTGATTCATTGAGGGACTTGTGATACTAATAATAACCCCTGGCACTTCAGCCCATTAAGGGCCTAGGCCTACCAAGTGGCCGCCGTCCAGCCATTTGGCCAGCAGATATTGGGGTGACGCGTGGTCAGCGCATCGGGTCCCCTCGGCCGTTATTCTTGGTTTTCGTGACCGGGGTGCTGCCTCACTGTCAGACAGCTACTCAATTGTCCTCATGAGGCTGAGTGCATCCCGGGTCTTGTCATATTGTGGCCATTACCCCATATACTTGGGTTTGTGAAAGATTTGTCTGAAAACCTGTGTTATTGTACAAGTGTGTGTATATATTAGTTTGAGACTAGGATTGGGAAGGAGGCTGCCATGGCCTTATGTTAGTAACCATTCCGGCATTTGCATTTGCCTGGAGTATAAGAGGGAAACCACGGATAACATCCAGGATAACTGAGGGGAGAATCGATCCCACCTTCGCTCTGCCTAACGAGGCTGTGCTTTCTACGTCTCCAGTTCTTAAACAGTCAAGAATGCTATCCACTACACTACGAGGTAAGTGCCAGTTTTAGTGCCATCTAGTGTCTTCAAACATGTTGACTTTGTAGCACGAGTGTCAGCAGTGAACCCAACAGTCAGAGTAGAATATTTGTTGTCCTTCTCTTAGGTAATGCCTCCCCTCCCATTCTCTCCTTTCGGCTCATATGGAACAGCTTCATCTAGCGTGTTCATTTATAACTTAGCCCTTAGCTCTTCACTACGAGTACCTTCCTGCCATTGTTCCCATCTAATTGTTCCACCAATAATTCGTTCTACCTTCATGTCAGTTACCTCTAACTTATGTAAAGGAATAGAGAAACTAAATAATCTATATATATATTGTGCCCATTTAACATGAAATATGCAAATCACAGTATGCTAGCAATGCTCAAATCGGGATTTTCGGGGTTATGGTATGTTCTCCCACTCTGTGACTTACACATTTTGGATTAAATAGAGGATACACTTCCAAAATTTTAAAAAAATCAACTCCTACTATAAAACATTTAATTCCACAATTATATGGCGCTACAACAAATTAAACAAATAAAATACTGACCCATTCTAACTTGTTCAAAGTAAACAAGGAATACAATATAAAAACAAATGTTAAATCATAAATAAATGGTTTCTCATAAACCAACAAATATATCTCTATTTTCACTTCCATATAGTGTCCTTTTTAAAATTCCATACAATTCAGAGCTCCAATAGGCTCTATACATTCCAATATAAACTGTGTTATCACTTTATTACATATCACTTCCTATTATATGAGTATTTTATAATTCAAACAATATATAATTCTTATTAAAGTACTTTTACTACTTTGCTTAAACTTTGGGCTTTCACAATGTTATCAGTTACCATCTCTCTCAAATCAACAATTCACTACAGTGATTGGGAAAACATTTGCGCACTCCCGAGTTTCTGAAGACTACTTGAACTAGTCAAAAAATTAAGATCACTCCCGAAATCTAATTGTCTTCACTGAACTCGTGAATCATTACATCATAATTATAACATTATATTAGGGATTTATATTATCTGTCTTTAAAGACCATTATCTCATAAGAAAGCAACGATCTGAACTTGCAAGCGGTAATCAATCAATCTACAAGAACCTCGGTTCGAAGACCGGGTCGTTAAACAAACTCTAAACAAGCTAGCGCGTTATAACTTCAAAACAGACGGATCCCCGACCGACCGCAACATCAATAACAAGGGGTCTAGCCTGGACACTTAGCGTGAGTTATTGTAGGGAGGGAGACTTCACGGCCATTGCCCCCACGGGACGAGCTACTCCTAGTTTCAACACAGCTGTTTCTTAAATGCAGTTCTTTGAACAGGCCTGGCTTCTCATTCACTTACTTTACAACATTATTATTTTCATTAGACCATTCTCGTAGCCTTGGCATTTATTAATTATGAAGTATCCTCATTGGTGGGTAAGAGTAATTCACATACAACAACGAATATTTAGGGGCTTCAACAACTCGACGAATCGGGGTTTGACTCTCTCAACTGCCTCGGTAACCAATCCCATACTGGAGGACTTATATAAATGCGACTTAGGGCGGCCTCGGCCTAATAACCTGCGCTCATAATACAATAAATTCGCACCCTATTATAACACAACAACACACATGGCCTCGTGATCCACATCACTATATAGAGGACTTACTATAGCTCAATTACCACGACCAACTGCCCCTCATAATTAAATTTACCAAGTATATTTAGGTTCAACGCCTTCCTAGCGTGACAAATTTACTTCAATGCGATACATTACGCTTATCCTTTATTTCCAAATTGCCTTCAAAGAACTGATACATTCAAAATCACATTTGATCTATATCTCAATTTTATATTAATCCTCTCCCGTACAATAATCGCTTTACCTTAAGAACATATGTTCACAACATGTATTTATTCCTTTAAAGGAGCTCAAAAGCTACTACTTTCATATAATTCATCATAATCTTCATTTATCTAATTGTGATTATTATTATTATTACGCTTGCTTTCATATAATTAAATCATTTATCAAATACACTGATATTTTATGTCATACATTTCCCATAAGGGATTTATTCATTATACAGAATCATTTTATACTTTCTCAATTTTAGTTGTTCAGATCGCGCTATTATTCTGTTATTTATTATACAAAAACATCCCTATTATCTCATTCTCAGGTGGATTGCACGCAAACATCTCCCAACACATGACATAATGAAATGGTTACTCACATGATAAGACGGTCCTCGACCGTATTTTCCAACGATGTTTCATGTCGCCCACTTGAATGTGTTTAAGCCATCTTCCCTAATTCCATTTCATACACTGACATTTCTTGACACACATATAACTTATATACCTTATACACTGGTAACATTTTGAATACGATTCCGTATTCTTTTATAATACACAAATGAATTCACTGAAAAATTATTACACTAACACAAATTTCCTATATTTACAATACACTGCTTTTATCACTGAGGCACTGATTTTAGCCTTTACACACGTGATTTCTCTCTTTCCCGTCTCCAAGGGTGAAACTAGTAGATGTCGGCTCCCTATCTGACCAGAATATGAAAGTCTCGAACACTCTACCCCTCCCTGGAATGGTACTTCTTCAAATCCGGTTTCCTGACGATCGGCTATTATTATTATTAGCTCGAAATTGTGTCTTTCTAGACACTATTAGTGTGTTTAGCGAAAGTCTGTCTTGTTCACGGTCTCCAAAATACTCTATCGGTGACCTACTATTTTCTAGCATCTAATGCTCCTCCTTCAATACGTAACTTAGTGCTTTTTATAGTTCGTTTGTTTACTTGAAACAACGTCTCAAATTAAATTCTCACTTCTGATTATTCTGTTCTCTAATTCCTATCTTTTCAGAATACTATGCGGCCCTTATTTTGTCCGACCCTGATCGGGTTCTTTAACATTGATAGAATGTTTGTTTTGCTATTATGGTACTTCAAAACGTTACGATACTTTCGGTCGTTTAAATGAACTGTTATTTGAAGACCTATCGCCTGTTCTTTAAGTTCGCAGCCTACTTTGACTGTAATACTGAACTTTTCACTATAAGACTGATACTGGCGGAACTAAATCCTGTATTAGGATTTTCCTAAGTCTTCACACGGCGATACTTTGATGATACTTCTCGGCCACTCCCTCCGGGTGCACGCTGGTGATACAGAGTATCACGACCTCACGAGGTCTAGTAAGTACTGCATTTACGGTGATATAGCTTCACGTCCCCTGGACGGAATAATACTTTGCGGTGATGATGCTCCAACGTCACGCCCCCCGGGCTGACTAGTAACTGCATTCGATGTGATGTAGCCTGACGCCCCCTCGGTCTGTCCGAAACTGCATATGTGACACAGTGACGCCCCTCGGACCGTCTGAAAACTGCATTCGATGTGATGCAGCACCTCTGCATGAGATCTGTTCTTAACTGCATGATTTGTCTGGCTCTGCCAGGACTTTTATACAGATCGGCGACAAAAAGATAAATTCTACGTCTTTTTCATAACCAACTTTTGAAGCAATGGTCGCACACTTTTAAAAATTATATCTCTGGAAAGCTTGTTTTCTAAACGTAAACTGACTTCTTTGCACAAGAAAATCGATCGTGCAATTCTGAGATATTAAATAAAATTTGGTCTTCAGATATGTGGGTGTTACAGTTGATTTTTAATCCCCACCTCCTCGGGTCTCGGGGAACTTTTAATGACGTATGGCCACGTTTGCACTTCTTTCCTAGGCAATTATTAAAACCTTTTTCTCCACACAAAAATCTCTATTCCGAAATGATTCACAATGATGTATTTCTTTAGTTAATTATATGCTCGCAAGTGCTTTAAATCTAATTATTCTTCTTCTTGCACAACTGCGAGGTTGTCAATTTCCTGCAACGTAAGAGCAATTTCCGAAACATGCTCTCAGTCACTCGCGTGGAAAGTTCCACTCGTTCTATTAATATTCGTGACCGGCTCCTTATCTGTGCGTCATGTATGATATCATTTCCTGGCCACCTGGACCCTAATTCTTACACAACGTTATACCAATCCTCCTGCATGAAATCTTCCTATGTTCCACTGAAGACTGTATATTTCCTTCCTTCTTTCACCATAATACATGGATTCGACCCCTTGAACCAATGGTACATGGGTTCAATATATATATATATATATATATATACTATATAAAGCTCAAATACCACTCACTCACTGACTCATTCATTCATCACGAAATCTCAGAAACCACCGAACGGATTGGAATGAAATTTGGTATCCAGCTTCCTCAAGGGCCGCAAACGCCCGCTAAGAAAGGATTTTTGGATATTCAGGTTCTAAAGGGGTGTTAAGGGGGTAGACCTGCATTTCATTGAATAGCAATATCTCCCGATTGCTTTCATTGGGGCATGTGATACTCGGCATATAAACTCATCATTAAAAATAAGAAGACACGTGTCTGAGGGTTTTTCGATGTGGTGTATATTATGAGGTGAAAGGGGTGAAAAGTGGGGGTTGAAGGATTCCTAACGGAGCGTGTATCTCTTAAACGACATAGGCGAGGAGTTTGGAACTCATCCGAAAAAAATCAGCATAAAAAATAACTAAACAGGTGTTTGACGTTTTTTCATAAATCCAATTTAAGGGGCCCATGGGGAGGGGTGAAATTATGGGGGAGGGGGGAAACGTAATATGTCTGAGTGTAAAATTATACATGGCCTATGTTGTAGACAATAACACATTACATCTTTTTGTCTCTTGCTATTTCATCATACGACTAATACTTAGGGAGTTATTAATGATTTTGTATTTTTGGCCGGAATTTTCTAAGTCCCAGGAATGACATAAAAATTGATTCGAATGAAATTTCAAAAAATAGTTTTTTTTAATACTTTTATTATATTTTTCACGTCTTTTAGGGTCCGAAACCAACATGATATTTTGATGTTTTTTTTTCGTCCCATGAATTTTTGGTTTCAGGTGATAGATTTATTTTCCACTAGGACCCATGCTTATCTATCTAACTAATGTTATAACAGGAATACAAATGTTATTGCGGGCGAAGCCGCGGGTAACAGCTAGTATATATATATATATATATATATATATATAATACGCTAAGGTGTATGTTTCACAAAACTCCAGCTCCTAAACCAGAGGGAGTTAGAAGGGGTGGTTTGTACCAAAATCCTCCAAATCGTCTGAATAGTACAGGAAAAATCTTGCATTTATTGAAAAGTCAACGGAAATTATTTATTTGTTTATAAAGTGCTTTTAAACAAATAAACAAGACGATAGCCCCAACTGTGCCGCGTACAGCCGTATAGCACTAGAGCCGGGCGGGTAGTCTCATGGGGCGCACCAGCCCATTGTGCAACCAGCAGCAGAGATGAATTGCTCTCTGATTTTATAAATATCGACAATTTGTTTAAAAAGTGCGTTTAAACATATTTATTTAAGCCCGCATAACAGTAAAGCCAGGTGGGTGGTTCTCGCACGGTCTGCTAGTAGTAATTATAATTAAATAAAATACAGCTCATTCTCCCAGCTCGTCTTTATCAACGGACTCTGGGAAGGATCATTCCTCTACCGTCGCAAGGACAGAGTCTTGGAGATGAACAAACTTTGTCAGCAGACACAACTGCGGATGATGACAGACTGATCGCCCAGGCAACCGCTAACTTGGGTCTAAAAGGAAGTACGAGGAAGTCGACCGTGGACCTGTTGAAAGGAACCGTCTCAGCGATAGTCTGGTGGAGAACATGGGAAGCCACGAGACCATTCGAACTCACACTCTCCCGGTGCCAGTGAGGTATGAGCTAGCGTGTTAGCATTCTCGGTCACCGTGGCCGGTATAATAATAGCCTAATAATAGTAATAATGACAGAGACGAATATCTTTCTATGGCCACTTAAGGGTACGGTTGGATACGGCGATGATCGCCGGGCGCACATCACTGGCTATCTTCGTTGTATTATGAACGCATGTAAACAAATGGGACTGGTTTCCCTACAGCGATCTGCGTTGGCGTCAATTCATTTCAATTCGGCAGCGATGATCGTTGGCCATTTCTTGAACAGAAGAATAACGGTATAGCTCTCATCTCTTTGGGAAACAGTATCACAGTATCATGGCTTCCATACAGCCCGTATTTTGCAAGTTCTCAAAAGAAACAGATGATATTTTAATAAATGATGTTCCTTGTCACTGAAATGTGTCGCCTCCGTAGCGTAGTGGTCAGCATGGTTAGCTGCCGCCCCGGAGGTCCTGGGTTCGATTCCCGGCTCTGCCACGAAATTTGAAAAGTGGTATGAGGACTGGAACGGGGTCTACTTAGCCTCGGGTGGTCCAAATGAGTAGAGGGGGTTCGATTCCCACCTCAGCCATCCTCGAAGTGGTTTTCCGTGGTTTCCCACTTCGTCTTCGGGAAAATGCCGGGATGGTACCTACTGTAAGGCCACGGCCACCTCCTTCCCTCTTCCTAGCCTATCCATCCCAATCTTCCATCCCTTCCCATCCCTCATGAGGCCCCTGTTCGCTTTGCAGGTGAGGCCGCCTGGGCGAAGTGCTGATCACCTCCCCAGTTGTATCCATCCCGACCAGATGTTCCCAGCTCCAGAACACTGCCCCTAGAGGCAGTAGTGGTGAGTTCCCTCGCTGAGTCCGTGGGAACCACCAACCTAGAGTCACTGAAATTTGATGAAATGATAAGCAAGAGTAAGTGCGCTAATTTGTTCACCTGTATTTTAATACATGCTATTTAGGGCAAACACACAGGTTATCATGTAACACACGGGCCTGATGATTTCATAGCCCTTATTCGTAGAGACACAAAAATATGTTTCTAACGACCTGATGGCTAACTAAGCTTGCTTGTCATCCCTGCGGTCGTAACATTCTTTTATTATTATTATTATTATTATTATTATTATTATTATTATTATTGTAAGCCTCCGTGGCTTAGGCGGCAGCACGCCGGCCTCTCACCGCTGGGTCCGTGGTTCAAATCCCGGTCACTCCATGTGAGATCTGTGCTGGACAAAACGGAGGCAGACAGGTTTTTCTCCGGGTACTCCGGTTTTCCCTGTCAAAATTTCATTCCAGCAACACTCTCCACTATCATTTCATTTCATCTGTCATTCATTTAATCATTGCCCCAGAGGAGTGCGTCAGGCCTCGGCAGCCGGCACAGTTCATATCCTCGCCGCTAGATAGGGGCTTCATTCATTCCATTCCTGACCCGGTCGGAGACTGGAAGCAGGCTGTGGATTTTTCATTATTATTGTATTTTAGAAATCTACTAAAACACATCGAAGTACGAATAATTAGGTTCTTATGCAGTTGCAGTTGCTAAATACCCCGGGGCGTAAGCGTGCACAAAAAAATCGCTCCAACTATTATGTTGGGAGCTGCAGCAAGCCCAGAGACCAGTGGGTCGAGTCCCGGAGTTGACACCTAGGAGTATGATGTTCCCTCGGTTGTTCTACAGTCCCTCGAGGCAAATGCCTAAATCGTACATCAAATCATCTCCCTGATAATTACTGTTACTCACTCTACTAGTCACCACAGAAACACTGGCTATCGGACAAATCCACACACAAGCCCAAATATACGGCACTGATGACTAAGATATCCCTATCCCCTAAAGCAGCAGATCAAGTGCTGAATGTGGAGCTGAGACAGAACGTCCTACCCTCGAGGAGAAAAACACCTTCCCTAAAAGTAACAAACACTTTATCTGCTGGACTTATTGTGTTTGGAGCAAATGGGGTAGGGTTTATCATTAAATCATTTTCAATTAAATATAACACAAAAGAAAGAGTAAGCCGTGAGTATTTCTTAAATTTTGTTTGGTCATTAAGCAGGTGTTCATGAATCAGTGCATTAAGACATAGTTTTGTACATGTTGTTAGTTTGGAATCACTTTCGCTTCATGTACATATTATAGCCTACTTAATTCGCTTATCATCTCTTCTTCCTCTCAAAGAAGCAATATGGACACTTATTTCACTCTGCTTACGGTCAATCTGGCAACGTTATATTATTTCAGACTATACTCAGCTGATTATTATTTACACCACGAATCTGTAGCCTATAAGCAAAGAGTAGGGTACTGCAGAGCTGATAGAAGATACACAGCTTTTGTGTGGACGAAGGACGATGATCGACGGCTAGGGAAACCGCTTTTCTGACTTGGTGCGTCGAGCGATCATCGCCAGCGATTAGCGCCGACGATCATCGCTGTAGCCAAACCGTACCTTAACTCGTATGAAACCCGAGAGAATCGCCAATCGGATATTTGCCTATTTTCTTAACAAGAAAACCAAGGGCCCCTGGTTTTATGAGATAAACAAGGATGTGGAAGAAGTAGGGATCACCCACGCAGACATTATGGAATGTGATCTTTTGAAGGAAAAGCTTGGAGCACACCACCAATTCCAAGGAAAAGCGAAATTAATAACCGGCAAAAGTGGTCTGATGAAAGAAGGGAGTTTCACATGCAACGAATGCGTGAACACTGGGTAAAGATCAAGGCCCAAGGATGGAAGAAGTTGAAATGACGTGGTCCATACCTGTCCTAAACGAAGAAATAATAATAATAATAATAATAATAATAATCGTGTTGCCTCAAAGTTGCCTCCGATGCCTAGTGGTCAGCGAAGATTAGCTGCCACCCCGGAGGTCCGCGGTCCGATTCCCGACTCTGCTACGAAATTTGAAAAGTGGTATGAGGACTGGTACGGGGTCTACTCAGCCTCGGGTGGTCAAAATGAGTAGAGGGGGTTCGATTCCTACCTCAGCCATCCTTGAAGTGGTTTCCCACTTCGTCTTCGGGCAAATGCCAGGATGATTCCTACCGTAAGGCTACGGCCGCCTCCTTCCTTGCTAACCCTCCCACTCTTCCCATCCCTTCATCAGGCACCTGTTCGCTTTGCAGGTGAGGCCGTCTGGGCGAAGTGCTAGTCTCACTCCCCAGTTGTATCCCCGACTCAGAGTCTCAAGCTCGAGGACACTGCCCTCAGTGGCGGTAGAGGTGGAATCCCTCACTTAGTCAGCGGAAAACCCAACACTGGAGGGTAAAAGGATGACGAAACGGTGTTGCCTCAACTTAAGTTCCTATCGCCCTCTTACTCACACAGATTTAATTTTTATTTATTTTTAATCACCCTAAAATTCGCCCCAAAGTTCAAGAATAAATTCTATAAATAGGCTTAAGCGTTAGTAGGAAATGTAAAGTTTTGTCCCCAAAATGATCTTCGATTTCGCTAGATTTAACGAATTTTCCTCTAATCTGGCAACACTGCCCCTTCAACTGCGTGTGGCATTGCTCGTGTCCCTGAGAGAATAATACGTCTGGCGTGTCTAAAAGAAGAGTAGAGGGGATGAAGATTCCTGCAGGGTTTCAAAGCCGTATGGGAAGGGAGACATGGACCCAGGGTGCCAATGTTCGCTTTCGCTGGCGTACGTGACAGAAGACGCCTACACACACACCACGGTCTACTCACTTGTCAGCAAGACAATTGACTGAGAATAATATACACACACATTTAGGGCTCGACCCATTGTCCCTTGTGAGTTCTGTAACATCTCACGTTACAATCATCAGATGTGCATAGCGGACGCCCGGGCACAATGGTTATTGTAATATACTTGTTGTTGATGCATCCCATATCTACTGTAGGAATAGATCTTGTTCAATGAGCAGTGGGGATTCATTCTCTTCAACTCGTGGAATTTGTCTGATAACCAGTGTCATTGTGACAGCTATGTTAGTGTGTGTTACCACCTCGCAGTGTAGCGGCTAGCATTCTTGGCTGTCACCCTGGAGGTCCGTGTTTATTTCCCACCTCAGTCAACTGGAAGTGGTTTTCTGTCGTTTCCCCACTTCTACTCCAGGATAAAGCCGGGATGGTTCTTACCTTTAGGCCACGGTCGTCTCCTTCCTAATCCTTGTCTCAAATAAAATACAGACACCACAATGGCACAGGCTATCCTACTTACATCCAAGTGCACGGGTCCAGAAGACCGCTATATCACAATCGGCTTCGGTGGCGTAGTTGGTAGTATGCTGAACTTATATGCCCAAGATCGCGGGTTCAAACCCGAAGTCTGATTTTTTAGGAGGGTTAAAAATCCCTCAGTATGTCTTCCTTCACCGGCCCCATGGTGTTGGGGTAGCGTGCCTGCCCCGGGTTCGATTCCCGGCTTCGTCAGGGATTTTAGAAACTGACGTGAGGGTTGGAACGGGGTGCACTCAGCCTCGAGAGGACAATTGAGTAGCTGTCTGACAGTGAGGCAGCGCCCTGATCACAAAAACCAAGATTAACGGCCGAGTGGATCCGATACGCTGATCACGTGTCACCCCAATATCTGCAGGCCAAATGGCTGGGCAGCGGTCGCTTGGTAGGTCTAGGCCCTTCATGGGCTGCAGTGCAAGGGAGGGTTATGCCTTCCTTCGGAGGGGAAGTAAAGCGGGCGGTCCCATGTCATAGATTTATGGCATGAAAATGAACCTTCCATTAACTACACTTGTGGAAGCTAAAATGTGTAGGTTAGTTTGATAACGCTCTATTAGTTCCAACGTTCACCACCAGGTGCTTACTGCGATGGCATTTAGTAGGAACTACTTGAAAACATTAATCGCCTGCAGCCCTTCTACCTGAATCACGGACAATTAACACCGGTTATCAAACAAATTCTGCACGCACCCAAAGTACACGGGGCTACATGACCGCGTTGTCACAGCCCCTAAACTAAGGAACCAACAACGATAGCCCATCGCAAGCACCTGAATTAATTACTGTATCAACATCGTAAGATATTGCCATCAAAAAATAAAATCACTGATTATCAAATTGTTGCTAAAGTTGGCAGCTCCACGAATAGTTGATCGACTTGAATCATTCTCTTAAGATAACTGCAGATCAGTATGCTCATTGTTAGACATTCATTGACGCAATTAACTGGTGTAAACAGAGATAGATGCACTCTTGGAGCTCACTTACGCACAGATGCTATCTGTCTTTACTTCTTTGTTGATCCAGACGACTTATATTTCCTCTCTCTCTCAAGATAGCCCAAGCCTATTATAATAAGAGGAATTGAAGGAGGCTGAGTGCGAGGCTTGTGGGCTGAGTGTGCGTAGAGATGTGTGGAGCAGTGTTGCCATGTCTACTTATTTTGAAGGAGAATTCCTTCCTTCTCTTTAACTATATCTTAGGATCAATCGCAGCATTTGTTTGGAGTAGAGTTCTATGATTGCGGAAGTTGTCCCGCTTTAATCCTTGAAATTCTTGGTGGAGCTGCAATTCAATCCTTTGACGTAGCTTTAACAAGTACCCCTAGAAAACTGAGGGCCCACCACCAGTACCTAAGTGCACATGGAAAGTCCCATAAATTACCATGCACATCTTGTATGGCTGTTTATGGAACCATGAACTGAGACTCAAAAAAGGCTGTGGCTCAACACGAAGATATTGTGAATTATCTAATGCCGCAAGCAAATGGGTCACTTTTCTTCCATTCGTCCCATCAATGCGCGGCCATGAAGCAGATGATAATTGCATTGTTAGCTATAGTCATTGCACATTACTTAAATAAGGAGCGACGGAAAAGAGAATACAGCCTTCATCCGATCAACGAGCAAAGACACGCAAGTAGACAGTTTCACAGTTAATTGAATACCCTATTGACCCACGATGCCATAATTTTTCAAATTTTAGAATGAGTGTAACTTTGTATGACGAACTTTGTGTGTATCTCAAGAAAGGTATTGAAAAACAACTTTTAACAACGCAATCTCAGTAGAGGAAAGACTTGCAGGACCGTGGGGGTAAGATAAAATTCACACATAGTTAATAAAACTATGTATTAGAGTTTCTTAGAGTTTCTTTGTCGGCTGGCTGCGTGGCTCAGCAGTACCGTTCTCGCTTGCTGGTCCCAAGGTTGCAGGTTCGTATCCTGGCACAGTCAGCTGGCATTTGAGGGTGCGCAAATGCGAGGGAGCCGTGTCAGTAGATTTACTGGCACGTTAAAGATCCCTTTCGGGGCAAAATTCCGGCACCCCGGCGTCTCTAAAAGCCAGAGTAGTTAAAAGGGACGTAAAACCATTAACCAGTTTCAACCAAGCAAGCAAGGTGAATAGACGTGCAGTGAAGTGTAAGGAAGAATGGGAATCGCTATTCAGCAGTACCGGGCGGTCATCGGCCGTTGGCAGGCTAGAGTGAAGTGCGATTTCGGTGTCGGGAAGGTGATAGCGGGCAACGTCACTGAACAGATGGGGGTTTTGGCGATGGGGATGGTAGCGCTGGTTGTGGCGACGCTACTATTAATTGGAGGAGTGGAGTCAAACCCAGGGCCTGGTCAGCTGGGATGGCAAGAAATGGAAAAAATAAGGGAAATTGTAAAGGAAGTGTCACAAAATGACCAGATCCGGGACATTCTTCGTGAGCAATGTAAGGAATTCAAGGAGATGAAGACATGTATAAGAGAAGAGATGGGAATAGTGACAGAAAGGCTGACCGAGAATAGCAGAGAGATAAAAGACCTAAGAGAAAAGGTGAAGATATTAGAGGGGGAGGTAAATGAATTAAGAAAGGCCAAGCTGGATGAGAGAAAGAAAAACGTCTTCATTTACGGAATAAAGGAAGATGCCAAGGAAAGCACCGAGGATCTAACATCCAAGGTGCTCCGAGTGATTAGTGAAGGCATGCGGATAAGCATTGGAGTCTCAGAGATTGACAATGTGACCAGGATAGGCCGGGGAAGGGGCACGAGGCCCGTGAAAGTGTCTTTAGTTTCTGCGCTGATGGCTCACAGAATTCTGACGAACGCAAAGAACCTGAAAGGGGAGAGGATATGGGTAAGGAGAGAAATGAGTAAAGAAGAGGCAAGCGAGCAACGGACCTTGCAGTTTCATTTAAGGAAGGCAAGGAGCTCAGGTCTCAAGGCTTATGTAAAAGGCAATAGACTGGTGGTTAGCGGCAACAACTGGGATCGGATTTGGACAGTGGCACAACTCCAGGATATGGAGAAGCAACAACAACAGGAGACAGTCAGACCTAGCAACCAGGTGGAAGCAGCTGGCGGTTCAGAGGGAAGTGCGGTGATTCAACAGAGAGCATCGACCTCCAAGTCCAACACGGAAGTGGCGCGAGCAGGAACGACCAACGTCAGCGCCAGGAACACCGGACAAGTGCGTGGTTTGCAGAAAGGTGAGACTGTCAAACAACGAGTTACTAGTCTAAAAGAACTATGGGGCAAGAAAACCTTGACAGAGCAGTTTAATGTGGAGAAGGAGGTCATTTCTTCTCCAGGTGGCAGCATACTGGAGCTAGAGAAAGCTAGAGTTACTAGAAGTAAAGCTACCGCCAGCGAAGAGGGTAGGGGTAAAAAATAACTAAACTGGAATATTGCTAGCGTAAATATAGAGGGTTTTTTAAATAAGAGAAGGAACGATGTAGTTTTGACCCTAATAGAAGATATGCAGATTGTAGGATTTGTTGAGAGTTGGCTCCCTGTAGGTTGCGAGGTTAAAATCGATGGCTTCAATATATATACAAAACCTAAGATTAGGAAAGCTCGTACTGGTAGGTTTCCGGGGGGAATTGTTGTTTTAATTAAAGAAGAGGTGAGGGAATTATCAGAATTTATTAGTTCAGAACTGGAAGAAGTAGTGTGGGTAAAAGCAGATATTAGGGGGAGGGGGAAAGGAACGGTATGTTTCGGCTTTGTCTACAACCCTCCGGAGAATTCCCCGTATGCAAGAGAAAGCTTTTTCGATGAGTTAGCTATGGAAATAAACAGAATTCAAAATATATATGAAGAGGCAGAGATTGTGCTTTTAGGGGACTTCAATGCGAGGGTTGCAGACAGAAAGCCCCTTTACAGCAAGGGGGTTGCCGAGGCCGTATGTGGGGATAGGCACAGCAAAGACAAGGAATGTAATAAGAACGGAGGAAAGATTTTGGAACTATGTGGTGCAGAAGAGCTATATATATTAAATGGTGTCTGTGTGGGGGATGAAGAAGGTAACCTGACGTATATAACAGAGACTGGAGGAAGTGTAATAGATTTAGCAATATGTTCCAGAGGAGCACTAGCCCTAATTAAGAGGTTCACTGTTGAAGAATGGGGGGAATCACACCACCTACCAATTGTCGTCAACATGCAGGGAGCGGTGACAAAATTAAAATCAAAAGGGAACCCACAAGTTAAAGCTATAGAGAGAAAAGTAAATAGATTCAGATGGAGGGAGGAAAACTGCAGAGAGTTCCAGAACTACTTCCAGGGAGAAAATTTTGAGCTGATAAAGGTAGGGATAAGTTTAATGATCAGTAATGATGAAATTGAAGGGGTAATACGTATGATTGAGAATGCAATTATGATGGCCGGGCGGAAAATGCGCGTGAAGGCTAGAGGAAAATTAGGGAGAATTAAAGGATGGTACGATGAATCTTGTAGAAGGAAGAAAACCGAAGTTATTAGGGCACTGAAGTTATACAAGAGAGGAGGGGATGATACGATGAGAGTAGAATTTTGTCGTCTAAGGAAGGAATATAGGGAACTGCTCAGCAAAATGAAAGATGAATGGCAGGGTAAGGAAGCTACAGCACTAAATAAGGATTCTAAAGCTAACGACTGTAGCAAAGTGTGGAGCAGGATAAATTCTTACTGTAGGGGGAGCAGAAGTGGTGGGGGGAGCTCTATTAGTGATGAAGTATGGATTGCATATTATGAGAATCTGTTAAATGCTGAAGATAATTGGAGGAAGAGGGATGAGTTTGGCGTCCCGAGGGGGATGGAGGTCGTTCTGCCTATGCTGGACCAAGTCATATCGATAGAGGAAATTAAGGGAGTAATAGTAAAGAGTAAAGAAGGAAAGTCAGGTGCTATTTCGGGGATAACAAATGAATTTTGGCAAGAGTTGAGTAATAATAGGTTCATGATGGACAGCTTGGTAAAAATCTTTAATAAAATCTTTGAAGGAGGTAGATTTCCGAGGGCGTGGCAGGAAGGGATAATTTGTCCAATATATAAGAAGCGTGGGGACCAACTAGACCCAGGCAACTATAGAGGCATAACTTTGCTTGATAATTTGAGCAAAATGTACACCGGGGTCTTATCCAAGCGTTTAATAGCATGGGCAGAGGGCTGTTCGGTGTTCTCGAGACTCCAGACAGGGTTCAGAAAAGGGATGAGAACCAGTGACAATATAATGGTGGTTAAAACGGTGATGGACAAGTACATAAGAAGGAAAAGAGGCAAGCTGTATATCACAGCTATTGATTTGGAGAAGGCGTTTGATTCAGTGAGCAGGGGAGCTGTCATGGCTAAGCTGGGAAAAATCGGGGTGTCACATAAAATGATACGAGCAATTGAGAATGTGTATTCCGAAGTGAAATGTGCAATTAAAACTAAAGATGATGTAATTGTAGGAGAGATAACGTCTAATATAGGATTAAAACAGGGATGCAAATTATCCCCGGTGCTTTTTTTGCTATTTATCAACGATATGTTTGATTCAAAGGGCTTTGAGCAACGGTCCAACCCTTGCCTGGACAATTATGATATCCCGGGCCTAGCTTTTGCTGATGACATCCTTCTGCTTGCTCTAACACCCTATAATATGCAATATAGTATTGACGAGATTGTGAGATACTGTGAGGACTGAAACTTAAAAATTAACCCGAGTAAGACCAAAGGTATGGTCTGCAAAAAGGGAGTTAAACTGGCTAAGAATGAAAAGTGGGTCATGTATGGGTCTCAGTTAGAGACGGTGAAAAAACTTGAGTGTCTAGGGACGATAATGGCGAGTAATGGTAAATGGACCGAACAAATTAAAAGGGCAAAATCGAAAGGGCTAGCGGCATTGGCGAATGTTAAAGTGTTAGAGCGTAGGTTACCGAATCTTGACTACAAAGTGTATAAGAATGTGTTCAACGCACTCATCGTTTCAAGAGCACTCTATGGAGTGGAAGTATGGGGTTTAGAGGAAGGAACGAAAACCCTGGACAGTATTGTAAGTAGGTTCGCCAAGATAATTTTGGGGCTACCTAGTTGCACGGCGAATTGTGGAGCGAGAATGTTGTGTGAGGATGTAAGCATTAGACAACATATCATAAAAAGGGTCATAAAGTCTTGGATTCGTTTAAAAGCAGGTGGAGGGGGGGAAATGCTTAAGGTAGCCTACCTGCACCAAATGAAGCATCAGCAAGAGGGCTACTGGGTGGACGGGGTAAGAAGTGTACTGGAAAGATTAGGAATGGCTTATCTATGGGATAGGGACTTACAAAGAGAGGAAGGTAGGGTGTGTAAAAAAGTGTGCAGAAGGGTTAATGACGTAGAGTTGCAGGTGCTAAGGGAAGAGTGCACCAGTAGGAGAACCTTAACGGAGTTCTGCGAAATAAGGAACTTTATGAGCATAAAGCCTCAATGCCTAATGAAAAGAGAAATGAGAGGGATAATTTGGTGGTTAATGGGGGTGTATAAGAACAAAGCGTTGAGAGAAGTAGGAAAAGAGGACATTTGCCTGTTTTGTGGGAAGGTTATGGGTGCGGCGCACCTGATCAGGGAATGCAAGGAAATTAAAATGATAAGAGCAAAGTTTGTAGACAAAGCAGATCTAAACAGAATAGAACATGAAAATGAGTATCACACTTTAATTAAATTACTAAAAAGGGAATGGGGGAAAGCAGGTCAATTAGCAAAATATTTTAATACCATCAGGGCAATGTGGAATAAGAAAGCGTAGGATGAGATTCAGAACAAAGATGCATGTAAATTAAGCATTCAAGTACAGGAGATGGCTTCCTAAGCTATAAATCTTGTTAAAGCCTAGGAGAGCCTATCTGTATTAACTAGGTAGCCTATACGATACTACCGTACAGCCACATATTGCTGTCTGTAGATTTTTCCGGTGAGTTTGATGTTTTTTTTTTTCCTTACCACAAAACTTATCAGACTCTTACAGTCAGTAAGGGCTCGATAGGGAAATAAAAGTAATTCTTTCTGTGAGGTGTCTCCCATGGAGAACTGTCAAAAAATGAAGAACACTGTGTCCACATTTATGATTAAGAAAGATCTTTGTGCAGTTTCCATCAGAAAAGTTGCCCAGTGATATTGTGAATGAAGATAACTACTGCAAAACATTATTAAGTTTTGAAATAACAAGGAAGCTATGAAATGCCGAATGGACATTTGGTTTAATTATCTAACGCCACACTGTACATTTATGTTATCTATGTGTTTATTGTCTGTATGTCACGATATGACTCTCTGAGTTAAAGTGACAATTTAAAAAAAAAACATTAACATTATTATTATTATTAGTTTCATTGTAGTAACAATATACTCTATGATTTATTCATTCATTTATTCAATCATTGATTTATTAAATAATTAAGTGTCATTAATTTAATTATTGATTATGGAGCGCATCAGTCGCCTAGAGCCTATCATGCTAGAGCGACTCTGCCTATGAGCAATGCTATACAGGATGATTCTTATTAACGTTTAAAACTCTATGTACTGTAGCGACGTAGGTGGCATTGAGACAAGTAATTTGATATAGGACACTTAGGGTAGCAAGTGTCCGGAAATTCCTTAAAAGTGAGCCACGACTGTTAAACATATGACGTCATCAGGTGACGGCTCAGCTCGAGCGGTCCCCGTGCAGTCTTAAATGCACACCAAAGCATCCAAAGCAAACGTTCGATATCATGTCACTCTGGTTCAGTGCCTGCGTGTGCGACTTGGGCGCGTGGGGTTCGGGGTTCGAATCCGAGGCCTATCTATCATCTTATTTTGTTCTCTCACTTCTTCTTTCAAATGGAAGCAGATTGTAAATTGACATTAAGAACGCTTTGTATTACGAATGTTCGGGAATTTTACACTGGATTCGGTAGGATGGGGAAAAATTAGTCATTCGATAAGCGCGTTCTGCCTTCACACGTGACCTTCGCAAACGTGGACCGACGAATTCGTGAAACGGGAGCTGTACGCGTAAGGCTGTTTGCCAAATGATGAACACTCTACACTCGCACTCCACACTCTCATGTACACTTGCACTCGATCACTCTGTCCACACTCGAAGTGTAAACACTCGGTAATTTGGAACATATCTGCACTCGCTCTCCCTGGGCGCGGCGCGCGAAGTATGATCGCTGGCGGCACGAACAGCTGACCGTCTCATGTTTACATTCGTTGCGATCTGATTATCGCGAATAAGAAGGGGTGCATCGTGTATTTGGCTCTGGCAACTTAAGTATGTGAGAAAAGTAAGCTAATGAGTAGCCGTGGGATGTAAAGGCTTCCATGTCTGATGAAGGATAATATAATTTGCAGCATTTCTACCCTGATAGGCCTACCTGCTACTGCAGTGTATTGCTTAAGAATAAATCCTACATTTATTTCTTTAGCATTTTACTTCCATTTAGTCCAATGAGATAGTGCTCAATCACTTGTTAGTGGCGTAACATTTGTTACTTACTTAGGCCTAGGCTACCTACTGAATAAACTGGGAGTTAAGCTTTCAATCTCTTTCATTGGGGAGCATTCCATGAATTCTGAATCCCATCCCACTCCCATTTCCTTGTGTAGTAGAGGTGTACTGTAATCCCTATCAGAAGGTATTGGTAAGGACACAATAACGATTCTGGTACATAATCTTGGAGAACCAGGTTCAATTCCCGATAAATGCATGGTCGACATAAAAAAGAGATGCTGTGGCTCAAAATTGTGAAATTTGATAGTATTGGTTTAACGTTTTCTATAATTGCAACGGTTTGAGATCCCAGGGTGCTAGAATTATCCCCTGGTAGGGTTCTTCAAAATGTCAGTATATAAACAGACACAGGCCTCTTGCATGTAGTAGGCTAGACATGGGGCCTTATAGGCTGCACCACATACCTGAACAATCATAACTTTTCAGGCCACGTTAAAACTACTAGCTTGAGAATAATTACCTACCGCCATGTTATGGTACAGCTTCCAAAACCAAGAGCATAGTTTTAAGAGTCTGTATTCTTACCCAGGGCCGTGGAGAGCGGCGATGGGCCCTGGGGCTGGAATCTCCCGGGCCCCCCTCTATAACCAAATTCTGTAAAATTAATTTATAATCCTCGCA
This sequence comes from Meconema thalassinum, assembly GCA_946902985.2. Lineage (NCBI taxonomy): Eukaryota > Metazoa > Arthropoda > Insecta > Orthoptera > Tettigoniidae > Meconema > Meconema thalassinum. Next base: position 123,429,757 of record OX336396.1, on the reverse strand, counting down.
AATTTGCACAAACTGATTTTACGCAATTTATTTTTTGCACAAAATATTTGTCACGCAATCAATTACAAGAACTTAAAAAACAGCAAGCAATAATAATAATAATAATAATAATAATTGTAGCGTGCTGAACTGCTATGCCAAAGATCGCGGGTTAAAACCCGGCCGAAGTCGTCGGATTTTGAAGAGCGTTAAAATCCTTCAGTATGACTTTACTCGGAGGAGAAGTCAAGCCGGCAGTCCATGTCATAGATTTATGGCATGTAAAAGGTAGGCGTGAAGCTTATTTGGTTAGAAACACACTATCAAGTTCCAACGTTCGCCGCTGGGTATCAATGACAGTGGCGTCTGATAGCCAAAGTTGGAACTACTTGAAATTGAACTTGTTGGGGAGCCTACGGGCGTTTAATTGAAATGTCCTGATGTGACTATTGGCTCCAATTCAAATATAATAATAATAATAATAATAATAATATTTAAGCCAAGATTATGGGGGAGTGCCGGAAAAGTTTGCAAAAATTAGGTCCAAAATATTGAGTTATAGGCCATTTGGGTGATTATTTTTTGGAGTAAAACAAGTTTGGTGACTATTGACATTTAGTAGCTATAGAAAAGACTCTCCGATATTGAAGTAAAAGCTCTCGCATCTTCAAGTAAGACCCCGTGGTGTAGCGCACCAATGGCCGTGATGGGGGTCTACAGCAAGTCTGCAGATTGGAGGTTCGAATCCTGGTGCTGACGGCGGCCATCCTGCGTGTGGTTTTTCACACTCCCTCCTGACAAATGCCGGGATAGTACCTTATTTCAAGTCCGGGGACACCTACCCTACTCCTAACCCGAATAATTACATTAATAGTCACGACGGCTAACGCATTCCCAGTCGGCAACTAAGAATACGGCATGCGATTGATCATGTCACAGAGGCCATAGCATAGCACAGTGTATACCCTGCTTTTCGTCCATCAGTGGGTGATTTTAAGAGGGTTTATGTTTTTACTCTCCAAGACAAATAGTTACAACAATGTTGCCAATAAACCACTCTTATTATTCAACAACCACTAGCCTCCCGTTCAGTCCACACGATACGCACGTTTCTTGGTTTTCTATTTTGTTCGCTGTTTGAGAATCTTATAATTTACTTCATTAATATTTGTGAAAACTACTGCTTTACAGTCAACTTCATTCAATAATTTGGAAGCCTTCAGAAACAAACCGGAAAATTAATGGCTCAGCAAATACTAAATTATATCTACAGTACTAGAATTTTATGTTTTACAGTACTGAGACGTTAAAGCGTATCACCAAAAGGCTTCATTCGCAAGGGAAAATATCTCTTCGCGTCCAGAAAAATAAGTGCTTTGCAGATCGATAGGCTACCGTTCATTGGAGTAAATGGTGTAGAAATGTCCAATAATAATAGCCACTGCACCAGCTCAAAACAAAATTGTTAATATTCGACAATACTTCATCTTAATTTTCTTCTGAATTAAGCAGAGTTCAAATATTTGATCTTAGGGAAATCTGCGCGGTTGCTTACACGCAATATATTAATTTCTCTATCGCTATGCTCACCACTGATGTTACTTATTGTTATTTTAAGAGGTGGAACAGCTGGGTCATATGTCCCTACAACTGACATTCCATGAGAGGAATTGGAAAACAAAGTTGAGTGGTTCAGTGCCCTAGTTTAATTGTCATTTTTCTCCTGGTTAATTAAACACTCAGTACAGAAAAATACTGGAATGTTACCTTAGTTTCAGTCTTTGGATACATATCCCAACTCCCGTATCAATACGGTAGTAATATACATTCTCAATAAATCCCTTAATCAGAAATGATTTGCGCCCGAACCCAAGTAGGCTACCTAGGATTGTTGATCATATTGAATGAACCAGTAACAATAATTATTATAATCTCGTTATATTTCGATATACTTCACCTGAACATACAGATTATTCAAATGTTAACATTGTTTTCCCAATTCAGTACACGAGAAGAAGAACAATTTCGCATGCATTTCTTCTATCTACGTTTGACAACAGAATCTTCCCACCATTTCGCAAGATTGTGCGAAAGTGAATTACTAGGGGCAGATGACCTTGCTGTTCCGTCCCTTAAATCAACAATAACTATAAAGTGAATTACTGTATGGACGCTACTTTAAAATGTATTTCACTTAACCTGCCTGCACGGCATACGATACGTCTAGCTAGGCGATATATTCATATCAGACACTATCACCTCTAAATATCTAAGCTGGACGTGACGCACCGAACTTGAAACTCCTGTACTAGCTGACCAAATACACCAGGGCAGCACAGGCTCTCGTGGTCTTGGCGAAATAAGTGAAGGGATGAGAAAGTTATTTGAAGGATTGGTGCATAAGCCGAATAAGCTAAATTTAGAATAATGGAATGCTCTCTCTGTCTTCAGGTATATTCTGAGAACAATACATAGCGAAGCCCCATCGTCTAAGTTGACCACTTTGAGATAGTTTTTCTTCCCACAAGCGCTTTTTAAAGAAAAATATTGTCCACTTGACAGAATAAGTTTTCAATCTTTGTAACATTGTTCACAGAGAGTTCATTGCATTCACTAAATGCTTGCCAGTAGCAAATTCAAGTCACATAAAGGCAATAATAAATCAATGCTCGATCGGGCCAATCCTCCTAGGACGCCGGGCCCCCCTGGGAGGGTCGGGCCCCGGGGCACCAGCCCTGCCTGACCCCCCCCCCCCCCCCCCCCCCCTCTCATCGGGCCTGTTCTTACCTGCGGTAAATGTTCCCAGCTCGTCAAAAGAAGATGAATAGGACGTGTGGTATAACTCCTGCATCGTGTTGACTGCGTTAAGTGTGGTACTATACTACAGAAGCCATGAATTCCGTTGTGCACACAAGTAACGGCAAGAAATGGAAGGACTAGCTAGTCGTAACTAAAATTTTAAAATTAGTACTTTTATTGTATTTTTGCCTTCTTTCTGCTATTTTTCTAAGAGTTTCACTGAACCAGTGAACACTGTGCCCACGTTAAGCCTGCTTTATATAGGGAGCATTTTCACATCTAGTGAATAACTTAATTATTAGTTATGACAAACATACACAAAGGCAGCTAAGACACTCTGGTGTGTTGTCCAAGTGCCATACTAGCTTTCAATTCATCCTAGAAAAAGCAGGTTTTAGAGTCTATTTCAAATCGAGCAGCATGCATTCAAATTCTAGCATGATATATTGCTTTTTTTTTGCTCATTTCAGATTAACTACATTCTGACTAGTTGACAAATCAGTGCATATGACATGCATATGAGAGATGCATTGAGACACTGACTCGCATACACACAGGAGTGCCTTTCTGTTATTGCCATTGTCCTAGAAGAACAATGTAATCCAAACAGTTTCAGAAAAAGTATTTTTTCAATCATTAGGTAGCTTCTAACAATATAATACTTCCACTCCTCAGCACTGAGAACTATTCTTAGCGTTTTGTTTAAAAAAAAAAGAGTCCTACAGTAGTATAGCGGGACAGTCATACTTTATTCTTGGATCATCCTTAATCAAATAATAATAATGTTATTGGTTTTACGTTCCTTTAACTATTGCAGTTTTTAGAGATGCCAGGGTGCCAGAATTTCCACCCAAAAGGGTATCTTTAACATGCCAGAAAATCTGTGATACTACTCCCTCTCATGTATGCACCAACTGACTGAGCCAGGATTCAATCCTGCATCCTTAGGAACAGCAGGCGAAAACATTACCTCTGTGCCATGCGCCCAAACCAGGCAGCACATCCTGTTGAATGAAAACAGGCCTATTATGTAAAATTGTGATGTACCACATGTTGTACCAATGTTGCAATTTTTACTGTTTATAAATACTTTCAGGAATAAAAGGTTGGAACACATTTAAATTAATGTAAACTGTACAGATATGATTTTGAAATTAAATTTCATTTCTCTATTTTATTGACTCTTCATATTATACATTTTTGTTTTTTTCTTATCTATATTGCAGCAATTCCACAAGGGAGGTCTCCCATTTCTTCAGTCTTGGTATAGATCTTGTCCTGGAGGCAGATGACATCGACAGGGTTGCTGGATGGAGGGGAGAGAATGTAAATGTTGTCAATATAATGAGGCTTATTATAAGCTTCCTTGACAAATTCCTCACCTGCCAATGTAAAGACAGAGATTAGCCAAATTAGGTGCTTTAAAACATTTCAAAATTATGCAGTCATAACATAAGGAAAAATTGTTATACATGCACTTCAACAAAAGTTTGGAACACTGGCATACAGAGTAGTCATACCATATTGTTGCTTCATTGGAGGAGCTTGGACATTGTGGTCATTTAGCCCCGTGTACTTTTGTGTGTAGGCCTATGTACAAGAAAAGTCTGAAGGCTGTAGTAGTGTGTGTATTTGTAATTCAGGTGAGGATTGGGAAGGAGGCAGCCATGGTTTAAGTTAGGAACCATCCCAGCATTTGCATGTAGTCGAATGGGAAAACCACAGAAAACCACTTCCAGGATGTATGAGGAGGGAATCGAACCCACCTCTTCTAACGAGGGAGTTAGCACAAGTTGCGATCGCAATTGAAAAATAGTTGTGGTTTGCATGTAAGAGTTTTACATCTACATTGCAAATAAGCACACAATATTTGCCATGGACAATTACACTGCACGTTACAAGCATGCGCATGTTCAGTAACCGAGTTTAAAAAAATGGGTTGTTGGCAGCTATGGGCAAAAATTACGAGTATAAACATTAAATTTGGAACAGAGGGTATTCTATTCTATTCTTATCACAACTACAATAATTGTGGTGACCAAATCCAAACTGCAGGGGCGTAGTCACCGTATGTACAATTTCTAACGTCACGAGGACAATTATTCCAAATTCTTGTTCTCGACACGAGGAAAGAGTAACTGAAGGCAGCCACTGGACTGTAGCTCGATATGATGACTTCAGACCAGAGAGGTTTAAAACACCGCCAGAACATATTTTTGATGTTCAAACGCAGTGTGATTTGGAAGACTGCTTAACGCTGTTATTCTTGAAGTGAATGAGATAACTTTGATAAGCAACTCTTCTTCCGGCACTTTATGCTCTGGTGAAATGTTCATCCTCGTAATGTGAATGTGACTTTTTCATACCTTGTGTCCTCGTTTCATCATCAGGGTGATATTAAGTATTTAAATTAGCAACCCTGGTCACTACTAAACCTCAGATATATGTGCTAAAGTTCGTAAATATGTGATGTTATTTATTGCTATTTTAAAGACGGCTGCCATGTTTCGACAGCGCTCGCATCTCGTTCAACTGTCATCAAGACTCACTCTAGTGGCACGCACCGAGATGGACACATTGTTGCCCACATGTGGGATACAAAATCACGCGTTAGGCCGAAAGCATTGTCAAAACTCATTGATCTGGCCGCGTTAGGCCGTAACCATTTTCAAGAACCATTTGATTGGACAAAACGAAGGTTTGAATGGTTACGTACAGGTGCGACCTGGCCGTGCGCAGCTAGCGGGTCACGGCTGACACAAAACCATTGGTCTGTGCGCGTTAGGCTGTCACCATTGTCAAAAACCATTGGATAGGACAAAATAAAGGTTAGAAGGTCAGGTGTAGCCTTGGCTGCACGCAGCTAGCGGGGCACGGTCGACACAAAACCATGGGTCTGTGCACGTTAGGCTGTAACCATTGTCAAAAACCATTGGATTTGACAAAACGATGGTTAGAAGGTCAGGTGTAGCCTTGGCCACGCCTAGCTAGCGGGGCACGGTTGACACAAACCCATTGAGCTGGGCGGGTTAGGCTGTAACCATTGTCAAAACCGCAGTAGTGCGAAAAAAATACACATATTTATTACAGCGGAGCGATATAGGCCTACTGCATAGTAATTACAGAGCAGATAAAAACACTCATTTCAACCGTGGAAAAATAATCATCACAGAAGCGAAATATTGCACATACTAGCCTAATTAGAGCGGTGAGCTGAGTGCTGGGCACGAATGATGCGCACTAGAGACTGAACTGGGCGTTTCTTTGTGTTACATAGTACCGTAAGGGCGAGGTTGGCAGTATTGTTTTGATGACAGACCAGCGGATCAGTGGGGCTATCGAAGGGACCCGAATACTCATGACCGCAACCGATGATTGATTTGGACTAATGGCGGCCACAGCTGTAATTTTAGTTACACAAGTCGTGATCCTATTTGGGATGGTTGGGTGGGTCACAGACGTCCAAGGAGGAAACATTTATTAAAACATTGTTCCCTGATTTATTTCTCATCGCTTCATAAGGTATTTTGGATAGTTCATGTATTATAATGTTATCGCTCGTTCTTCTTCATTCATCGCTACCATAATATTAAGCTACTGAAAAGATCTTACAGCAAGGAAAACAGATGGAGGTGACAAATATGTTTCTCCATCACAAGTAGAATGTGGAGGCAGTTTGTAGAGATTGAAGTACCGGTAGGCTTAGGCCTACATGGAATTCCTCATTCAACTAGATACAAACACTTATAACAAGACTCACTCACTCGCAGGAGTAACCAACTGTTATTTTATGGGGACGAATATCGAACTTATCTTCAGGAGTAGGGGCAGATGACCTCGTAGTTCCGCTCCCTAAAACTACAATAACTTAACTATCTGCAGTAGTGGCAATCTGGATAAACCTCAACATGTTGCATCCAATTGCCAGACGTTAAATGCAGCTGGCATAAATACAGTAATTAATTGGTCCTTGCTATAAAAACAAACTTATCGCCTAACCCAGTTTATTTATTTATTATTATTATTATTATTATTATTATTATTATTATTATTATTCAGAAATCACATATTCTTACCTATCTTGCAATTTTATATGGGTGCTGACTGTTCAAATTTGACAAATCACATCACACCCGTGAGAAACAAAATCCGTTTTGAAAAAGAAGTTTCAGTTTTTCTTTTCACGTAATACTCCGTCGACCCTAGAAAATAAAAAGGAAAACATTATGAGTAAATGTTTTAAAGGCCATGGAAAGTTTGGTTAACCTCGCAGGTTATGGAACACTACTAACATACAAATTTCATTCAACATTGCAAGTATGTTAAAAAACAAGCACCGCTATTGTAAAATATAATTACTTACAATTAAATATAAGTATCCCTCCTTGTATCGTCTGAAATTCACAATTGATCATGTCAAGTGAGAATACAGATGTTCTGTCAAAATGGCGACATCACAGAGCCTGCACCGAGTGAACGAACCGAGTCTGCACCTTCAAAATTGTCGCTATGTACACTCGCACTCGGCTCGTACACTTGCACTCGATCGTATTTGGAATACCACTCGCTGACGTCACTTCCGAGTGAGAGTGTGCAAGAGTGTACACTTCGGCTGTTTGGCAAACAGCCTAAGTAAGCAATGCATCCTAAGTGACTTTTGGAGCACACTGTAACATGTTTTGTAACTGGGTTGTGGTCTAAAGCCCCATCAGTTTACAGCATTCTTGATTTCTGATACGGTCACCGTACGTATGGGTTTTACTATTGAATTCCTCCTTTCAGGGTAACGGCCGTGCATGCAATGTTGGGCCTCGTGCGAGGGTAAGGAACCAAATGGAGGAATATTTATTGGCGCATGTTCAGCAGCATCCCGAAACAAGTACACGCCGAGCCACGGGCCAACTTGGTGTTTCCCATTTTTCTGTTGCGGCCGAATGAAGGAACTGTGGACAGCACGCCAGTAGAGGATGAAATGGACCTCGTAGCCCGCATTGCCACAGCTGCTCTAATAATTCAAGTAACGGAAGGTATTTTGGAAACCGTGTGCCAGGGAATGCTTCAATGCTTCAAGCAAAGCAAACGGTGCATATTTTGAACACCTTTTGTAGACATTAGCCATTTCTTGTTCGTTGAAGAATAACGAAAAGTATGTTCTTTTGTTATTGTTTCTTCTTCTTTTCTTAGTCGTTTACCCTCCAGGTTGGTGGAACCCACGGACTCAGCGAGGGAACTCACCACTACCGCCTCCACGGGCAGTGTCCTAGAGCTGGGAACATCTAATTGGAGTGGATACAACTGGTGAGGTGTGATTGGCACCTCGCCCAGGCGGCCTCACCTGCAAAGCGAACAGGGGCCTCATGAGGGAAGGTAATGGATGGTCACGATGGATAGGCAAGGAAGAGGGAAGGAGGTGGCCGTGGCCTTGAAGAAGGTACCATCCCGGCATTTGCCCGAAGACGAAGTGGGAAACCACGGAAAACCACTTCGAGGATGGCTGAGGTGGGAATCGAAACCCCTCTACTCATTTGGACCACCCGAGGCTGAGTAGACCCCGTTCCAGTCCTCATACCACTTTTCAAATTTCGTGGCAGAGCCGGGAATCGAACCCAGGACCTCCGGGGCGGTAGCTAACCATGCTGACCGCTACGCTACGGAGGCGACCATTTGTTATTGTTTTCTTTGCAGAACATCTGTGTTATCTGACTGAGTACAGGTATTCTTTTGTGTTACTAAATGCTTGATAATTTCCTTGTGTTTCCTGTTTCTTCGAATGCAACAAATGTCATTGACGAAAAAATCCAGGGTATTTAGATGAAGGAGAATGAAAGAGTACTGAGATGACTGCACTGTGCTCAAATGTTTAAAATTAAGGCTTGTTTGTTTTATGTGTTTTTCCTTTTTTCCTTTTTGCTGTGGCTCGTCTTTGTTAGCAGCTTTAGTACGATGAAAATAACGTCCCGCGTTTGGAAATGCAGGGTTCATGTTATTCCAGTTCTTTTTTTTTTTTCACCAACACAACAGAAAAATCCTTTTTTTTTTTTTTTTTTTTTTATGAAAAAAGAAGTAAATGAACTGGAAATAAAGGAACAGAAATTTCCTATTTTTGTTTTTTCCACAAAATAAAACACTATACGCGAAAATAAAACGTACGTAATGTAACTTAGCGTGAATCTACAGAATGAAGCTGTCCAGATCATATTTTCGTAGTTTTTATTTAAAAAATAGTTAGATTTCTAATTAAATCTACCTAAAACAACAACTGATGTGTTATTTTGCTGTTTTTCTGTAACAGAACAGTGATAAGCGGCCTACACACATGGGAACCTGGTTCGCCGAACTTGGTTCGGTGAACCAAGTTCCTGGTTCGTCAGTCCCTACATACAGTGGAGGGGAATGTGAACAACGGTTCGCCATTTCACCAGTTTCATTCCAGCAGTTGGGATGAGCTCTTCGAAAATTGCAGCTGCTATTGTTGTATTGGATGAGTTTGGGGGTTTTACAAGAAAGAAGAAGAAAAGATCGCAATGGACCAAGCAGTGGCTTCGTGAGAGAGAGAAGTGGCCTCACCTCAATCTCTTATATCACTTTAGGGAGAACAGTGCGAAAGATTACACCAATTATTTAAGAATAACCGAAACAAAATTCAATTATTTATTGGAACTTGTGACACCCTACTTATCAAAGCAGGATACTCACATGAGAAAGTCGATATCGGCCGAACATCGCCTCGTTGCTACACTTCGCTACCTAGCTACTGGAAGAAACTTGGAGGACTTAAAGTTTTCGTGCGCCATATCATCACAAGCACTGGGGAAAATAATTCCCGAAACATGCGTAGCAATTTACAAGATCCTGCTTAAAGACTTCATTAAAGTAAGTTTATTAACAAAGTTGTTTTCATAATTCATAATCTTTATAACTCCAAAGGCAGGGGCGGATCCAGGGGGGGGGGCGATGGGGGGCGATCGCCCCCCCCCCCCTAAGAGAAAAGAAAAGAGGGAAAAAGAGAAAGTAGAAAGGGGAAAGCGAAGGAGAGGAGAGAAGAGGGAGAAGAGAAGCGAAGGAGGAGACGCACCAAACGAACTATAAACAACGATTTTAACCTAACTAGTTTTCAGTTAATAATCGTGCAATATACAGTATATTAAATTACCTAGCCGCGACACTCTCTTCTCACTGCCCGGCTCGCTTATTTTCCAGCACTGTTGCTATTGTTGTGACGAGCCGAGCTGACTGAGCACAGCGCAGCCGACGCGCCACCTGTCCGACGGAGCCGAGTACAAACGAATAATCCCCTTCGGCCCACTCCACCCGCGCCCGAGATATGTCTATCGAGGTAAATTGTATGAAGACTTCACAAGCTTTATAAATCTCCGAGAAACAGAGCACAACCGTTTAAAGGGAAAAGACGTAATTAAGGGGAAAGTAAGAAGAAGAAGAAAATACGAAATCCCAGTATCCGAACAGGAAGATATCGCCCGAAACGAAGGGAATGTCGATAGAGAAATAAAATTAATACTGAAGGGCTAGCGCAAGAATTGCCAAATCCGAAAACTGGAGAAGAGATGCTAAATGAAGACAATATTGAAAAAGCAAACAGCGTGACGGAAACAGAAACTGAGCGAGAGGTACAGGAACGAAAAGAACCAAAGAAAGCAGAAACCGATGAAGAAATCCACAAGCAAGAGATAAAGATGGAGAAGAAACTAAGGAGGATTCGAAGAGAAAATTTAAAGCCAAAAATAAAGCCAAGAAACAAGTTGCAGAGCCTACTATCAAGAAAAAGAAGAAAAAGGTAGCAGAACCAGAGGATGAAGATGAATACGACCAACAAACAAGAGATGAAGATGCAGATGCAGATGCAAGAACTATAGAAGAGAAAAAGAAAACGCAAACCAAAGAGAGAACCAGCAAGAAACAAGAAACCAAAGGAGTCCCAGAGCCTACCGTAACCGGCAGAGACGTGGGTAAAACTGTGTTGAGTATACTGAAGCATCACAGTCTTGCCCTATGTCGGTGTGTTGGCGTTGGAACTGACGGGTGCGCTATCATGGCGTCAGTAGCTTGTGGTGCTGTCGCCGAGGTGCAAACCGAAGCAGAGCATGCCGTTAGGTGCCCTTGTTATAATCACGCTCTGAATTTGTCTATTTCGATGTCCTCGAAAGTCGTCGCCGTGCGAAATGCAATAGGAGTTATAAAGGCCACTTTTACGTCCATTGATTCGTCCTCAAAACGCTCCTATGTATTTAAAGCAACTCTAGGTGAACTTTTATGTGGACTTTGTGAGACGCGATGGATCGCACGGCACGACGGTTTTGTACAATTTCGCTCTTTACTCCCGAACATAGTCGAGAGTTTAGACTCGATTACTTTATGGAAAGACTCAGAAAGTGCTTCTAAGGCAAAAACGCTCATAGCTGCTCTTTGTGAGAGTGATTTTATAGTTGTCGTCATTCGCTTGTCAGAAATCCTCGGAGACACTAAAACACTCAGCATTTTGTTTCAAAAAATGGCAAATAGACTTGAAGGAAGCCCAGGATGCGTTAGACGACACTACTACTGTGTTGAGCAAGAGGCGCGAAGAGTGCGAAACACAATTTGCTGAGCTCTTCCAAGAATCAGAAGCTCTGGCAAAACAACTTGAACCTAACGTCTGCTCCCACGCATCGCACAACGGCAAAAGCACCGCGAAAATCATCCAGCGTCAACCGTAGAAGACTACTTACGCCGAGCCACTTTCATACCCATTTTGGACTACGTCTTAGAATACCTAAACACTCGCTTCCCTAAAGCAACGCAAGAGTTACACAGCCTATCAGCAATGATGCCAATATCATCATGGACGTCAGCGGATGTGGACACAATCGCTGCAAAGTACTTCAAACTTCTCAATCAACATTCTGCCGCGTCGGCGGCAAGGCTTCTACAGGCTGACCTTCGTATGTGGAAGGTAAAGTGGTCCCGGGAGCTTGAATCGGGATCAACCATCCCAAAGAACGCTATGGAAGCTTTAATTGCCTGCGATAAAGAGTTGTACCCCAGTATTCATCGATGTCTCAAGATTTATGCTACTTTACCCGTCAGCGCCGCTTCATCGGAAAGGTCATATTCTTCTTTGAGAAGGCTGAAGACGTGGTTGCGGTCAACTATGTCTGATGAACGATTAAACGGACTTGCTTTGTTGCACATCCACTACGATGTTTATGTTGACCCATCTCGCGTGATTGATCGGTACGCGAAAAAACCAAACCGGCGACTAGAGTTTGTTGTTTAGCTTAAAATTGTTTTTATTTCGCTCAACCTATACCCCTAAAATAAAGGTTAAATATAGTTTTAAACTCCCTTAAATCTGATTAAATCGTGTCTTTAACGATCTTTTTCTCGTCGATTGATTAAAATTCCTCGGGCCTCGAGCCGGGTTTTTATTTAATCTTGAAGCTATTGTCTAAGCTATATAATTATTTTTTTACGGTTGTCAGTCATCAAGCTATATAACTCTGATTTTTCTCTCCTACCCTTTAATTACATTAATACAGTAACTATAAACTATGAACCCGGTATGATAGCGTTTTGGATAAAATTAAAAGTCTGTCTTTACGAAAGCGCTCCAGCGATATTATTGGCATGGCAAATGATAATATAGAGAGCAGTGTCGGACTGGCCATTTGGGAAGAACGGGAGTTCCCATCGAGGCCTCGGGCCAGGAGACTATGAGTGCCGAGGCCCGCCCTTAGGCCCTTGCGCAAATAGGCCTGTGACCCCAGTTATTATCTAGCTAAGATATTCTGTGTCCTTGTTTACAACCTAAGAGAGGGAGGGCTACTCGCAAATAGGAAAAAGTCAATCATTACCCATGAGGAGGTCCGGGGGACTTTTGACCCCCCTCGGACCATTCAAGGCATCTGAGGCATCAAGGGGCCTCGGGGTCTTAACATTAATGACCTCGGCCCTTGTGCATTATATTGTATCTAAAAATGGGGAAAGGGGGGGGGGGGTAAGTTAAGAAGGGGGCTCATTACGATCACAGTATTTCAATGCGCGCGATCCCCGTGTCAGTAAACTCCGCATAAAAATATTTTTCAGCGTAAAAATTGGAGCAAGTCACTGGGGAGAGGGGGGGGTGAGGGGGGGGGGGTGAGGGGGGGGGGAGAGGGGGGGATGATAAGGCCCCTACTCTCCCGCTCCCGTCGAGGGCTCTTAGGGCCAGTCCGATACTGATAGAGTGCACGTAATTATAGGTAAAGTATGAGCAAACAAAATATTGTTTAGTGACCACACAGAAAGTAGGAAAGTAACGAAAAATTTCATATTTCGAAAAAAAAAAGACATTTCGGTAAAAGTATGCGCAAATAATTCGATGTTTATTGTTAACTTTTAAATTTTCATTATGGTATATTGCCCCCCCCCCCCCCTCCATTTTGAAGACAGATATCATGACCGTCCCCTCCAAGATCAGTGTCTGGATCCGCCCCTGTCCAAAGGTAATTGTTGTTGGCCTGCCAGGGCACACTTTTGATTAAACTAATCATGAATCCTAGCATAACCTTCTTATTGGACATAAATTAATTGGTTGATAAATTACATGAAACGTGTTTTCAAATATATTTATTGGAAAATATCAATACAAATCACACACACAAGTGTTTTTAGAGCGCCGTAAATCGGCTGCTGTTGCCTCCGTAATTCACGAGAAAGTCTGTAGAGGAATCGGTAGTGGCACTTTTCTAAATACCCTACGGAAACTCGGCTTTACTGACTCGATTCTACTTTCGACGAAACTTAGATCTGCAGTGGGAATCGTGTCGCGAGTCAACAGTAAGTGATTGTTCAACGCATCGTCTCGCTTATTCCTGTCCCTGTTCTCGTCGCTTTTCACTTTCCATAAACACGGAAACTCTCTATATGCTTCTATGAAGTCCATCAAAAACGAAGAATTCATAAATTGTGCACTATCACCTCAAACCGCCATCGTGTAGCACCGGAAACAACAATGATGCTCTCCTACTGCAAGCGCCCAAGCGTCTGCACTGAGTACTGAAAAAAATCAAAATGACGAACAACGGTTCCCCTCCTCCACACACAGACGAACTTGGATCGCCCTGCCGGCGAACCGAACAAATGTTTTCCAACCCGATGGAAGACCAAGTTCGTGAGAAATTGTGGCGATCTTGGTTCGTTAAACACCACACACAGGGGAACAAATGACGAACATGGTTCGTGCGAACCAAGTTCGGCGAACCAGGTTCCCATGTGTGTAGGCCGCCTTAGACTGCGCACGATTACAATTCAGTTTTATGGCACAAAAAGCAAGTTTTCCTTGTTTATTTTTCCTCTTGTCTTTTCAAATTTTACAATGAAATAAGATGACGGAAAAAAGTCGTGATTGCTGAACATTGCGTAGGCTACATCTACTTAACAGCATGGTGGCAAAAGTGACGATACGTGATTTAATTAGGCAAAATAAGGACAACACATGTTTTACTTTTTCTGCCCACAGCCGCTTGTGGGTTGTAATGTTTAACAGCAAGAAAGTTCGGTGATACATGCGCAAAAATAAAAGCGTTGCTTCCACTTGAAAGGCGAAGAGAGAGAAAAAGAAAGTGATGGATGGGGCCCGGAATCGAACCCCGAACCCCAACGCGCTCGAGTCGCACACGCTGACACGAGGCCAGAATGATATGGCATTTTACGATTGCTTTGGATGCTTTGGTGTGCGTAAGAGTGCACGGGCCTGTTGGCTCGAGCTGAGCCGTCACCTGATGACGTCATAGTTTAACAGTTGTGGTTCACTTTTAAGATATTTCTGGACACTTACGACCCTTAGTGACCCATATCATATTACTTGTCTCAATGCCTTCTACGCCGCTTTAGAGAGTTTTAAACGTTAATAAGAATCACCCTGTATATGCGTCCAGTGTCGCGCTAGCATGGCCACGTCGATAAGAAACTACGCAGAGCATCTTTGTCGCTGCGCCGAGAAAACGCTCTTTGCAGCGTCTTTGTCACCATGTCGACCAAGCATGGCCATCTTATGAATCAATATAATGTACTAAGGCGGTCGTGCAGTAGCATTTCTAACGCGGCTACTCAGCCTAATTTGTTATAATTATGTAAGAATATTATAAGTAATGTAGTTGCTATCTGGTTATTACATTGGTTTATTAAGCATTAACTTGACCCGTTTGAATACTGAAATGTGACCGTGGAGAATGTTATGATTTGTATGGCATTTACCAATAACTCAACGTTTTTTCTCTAATATTGATGTATTGATGTAATTAGTAACTTATAATTGTATCAGTTGCCTCCGTAGCGTAGCGGTCAGCATGGTTAGCTACCGCCCCGGAGGTCCTGGGTTCGATTCCCGGCTCTGCCACGAAATTTGAAAAGTGGTATGAGGACTGGAACGGGGTCTACTCAGCCTCGGGTGTTCCAAATGAGTAGAGGGGGTTCGATTCCCACCTCAGCCATCCTCGAAGTGGTTTCCCACTTCGTCTTCGGGCAAATGCCGGGATGGTTCCTTCTTCAAGGCCACGGCCGCCTCCTTCCCTCTTCCTTGCCCATCCATTGCCTTCCCTCATGAGGCCCCTGTTCGCTTTGCAGGCGAGGCCGCCTGGGCGAGGTGCCAATCACACCTCCCCAGTTGTATCCCCTCCGATTAGATGTTCCCAGCTCTAGGACACTGCCCGTAGAGGCGGTAGTGGGTCCGCTGAGTCCGTGGGTTCCACCAACCTGGAGGGTAAACGACTAAGAAAGAAAGAAAGATAATTGTATCAAAGTTCAACCTTTAATAAGGAGAAAAATAAAATGGATCCACATATTTCAGAAGTCACCACAACAGCGCCTCTGCATCCAAAACTTGAACATTTGCCGTAATTGGAGGATGGCCACATTGGTGTAAGTGGCTAAACTTATCTTCTCGTAGATGAGAAGAATCGGGTTAGAATTATGACTGCGATCACATCTTCAAGTTTTACTCAGGAGATATGACTGCTGTGCCTTAAAGCCATTTCTATGTTTCATGATATTTTGTCACCCAAATATATGTAAAATCCCTAGAACTAGCCATTTTCTCTAAAGTTGGTAATTCTGTCCTCGAGCGACCCTATCTATTAGCTCTGTGTTTGGATAGCAATGAAGTAGCAAATACCTTCCGGGCTTTACGTGATAGTTCCATTCTTGGGTAATGTATGAGCGATTTTTTAAGTGGCTGTGAGGTGAAGCAATGTTTTCGCCTGCTGTTCCCAAGATTGCATGATCGAATCCTGGCGCAGTCAGTTGGCATTAAAGAGTGTGCAAATGCGAGGGAGACGTGTCAGTAGATTTACTGGCACTATAAAGATCCCCTTCGGGTCGAAATTCCGGCACCCCGGCGTCTCTAAAAGCCGCAGTAGTAATAATAATAATATCGTATGGTCTCGGATGCCGGGTGCAAGCTTTGTAATTTGACACCTAGAGGGTAGCTTGCATGTCGAATTTCGTTGATCCTTGGTTCACTATGAAAGTCAAGGAGTTTAGATATCTAAGCGCCTTGAACACTATAGCGCTTTCTAGTAGAGAAATGAGGAACTTTGTGGTGGCGGAAACTCCCGAGCTTAATTTTGCCATTATGAACACGGCCTACTGAATTCAAATGGGTTCTTTGACATGCCAACATCGTATAACATGCGTGTCGTATTTTTGCTGCCTTTCAAAAATCACTTACCACGGCCAGGATTGAACCTGCAATCTTGGGGTTAGTAGACCAACACCCACCGTGGCAAGCTGCCGCAGTAGTTAAAAGGAACGTAAAAACAATAACCTTTTTTTTTTTTTTCGTTTACCCTCCAGGTTGGTGGAACCCACGGACTCAGCGAGGGAACTCACCACTACCGCCTCAACGGGCAGTGTCCTAGAGCTGGGAACATCGAATCGGAAGGGATACAACTGGTGAGGTGGGATTGGCACCTCGCCCAGGTGGCCTCACCTGCAAAGCGAACAGGGGCCTCATGAGGGAAGGTAAGGGATGGTGAGGATGGATAGGCAAGGAAGAGGGAAGGAGGCGGACGTGGCCTTGAAGAAGGTACCATCCCGGCATTTGCCCGAAGACGAAGTGGGAAACCACGGAAAACCACTTCCAGTATGGCTGAGGGGGAATCGAACCCCCTCTACTCATTTGGGCCACCCGAGGCTGAGTAGACCCCGTTCCAGTCCTCGTACCACTTTTCAAATTTCGTGGCAGAGCCGGGAATCGAACCCAGGACCTCCGGGGCGGCAGCTAACCATGCTTACCGCTACGCTACGGAGGCGACTCAACCTTATTATTATTATAAAGTTTCGAAGCCACTTCTAGTGGCTCGGATCCAACGTAAAAAGAAGAAATGGTCTGGTAGCTAATGATCGCAAAGTTTACATGGGTCGTTAAGGTAATAAATACCGGTATTAGATTAGAACTAAATCCTAAATAGTTCTCCAAAAAATGTGCAAGGTAAAATTTTCCGGTACCGGGAATCGAACCCGAGCCTCCTGGGTGAGAGCCAGGTATCCTAGCCACTAGACCATACCGGACCTGTGCACTGTGTTTCTTGGCACTGTATTTCCACAGAGCTGATATCTTGCCAGCTGTTCTCGGAAAAAAATATCTGAAGATGATGTAGTAATAGATGTTTACTCTCAGCTGTCTAGGTGGCTTCGGTGGCGTAGTCGATAGCATGCTGAGCTTCCATGCTCAGCGTTAAAAATCCCTCAGTATACCTTCCTTCGGAGAGGAAGTGAAGCCGGCGGTCCCATGTCTAGATTTATGGCATGTTAAAGAACCTTCCACTAATTACACCTGTGTGAAACTAAATTGTATGGGTTAAGAATGTAAACAACGCTCTTAGGTTCCTACGTTCGTTGCCAAGAGCCGACTGCGGTGGCATCTGGTAGCTAAGTTCTGAACTAGTAGTCATTGACGGTGGCGTTTGGCGGCAAAAGTAGGAACTATTTGAAAAATTCAAAAGTCTGCAGTCTCTACTTGAATTTAAAAAAACAGATAACACACACTAATACAGTCATCACAATTAACACCGGTTATCAGACAGATTCTACACACACCCAAAGTACACGGGGCTACATGACCGCGTTGTCGCAGCCCCTAAACTAAGGAACCAAACAACTATATTCGCTGTCTATAACCCACCCAGCGATCCCAAAAATGATCACGACTTTTATATATATGAAATTCCAGCTGACTCAACCTTTTATAGCATCATGTACAGTATTGCCAACCCCACGCATTTGGTATTATATCGCATCCGGCAGACCAATGTTTTTCGCCTAGACCAATATTGATAGGTAGCGCAGCCCTATAAACACCCCTGTTCTTTTGTCACACACAGTGGGGGTAGTACCGCATCAATAATCTTTATGCAGGCTTTTGCCTAGACCTATATTTTCATCCAGACCCATGGTAATTTTACGTAATTTAACGTAATTTAAGAATCGCGAGGTGCATTAAACACAAATCCCCCTTTTGTCCAATCTCAACTTGACTGTGTATTTTGCGAACGAAAAGTTCACAGGTAAAATGATGAAAAGCCGAGTTGCACTTCCAGGGAATCTCCAAACACAGCCACTCTTCTCGACAGTTTGCTGCTTGCTGTATCTGGGGTGATAGGCTCGCCCGCTAGCTAAGCTGTGACTGGGATGATAGGCTTGAGAGAGATGCTCTCCTGGACTTTTTTGTAGAACTTTTCATGCTGAACAATTCTTACACTCACAGAACTGTATATTTGATATTATTAACGGTTTGGCGCAGCGTAAGCTTAAAAAGCACACGGACACCAGGTTTATTTTCAATTTTTTCACTAAAATCTTTACTGCTTGGCTTCCTCTGATCATAAATAATTTATTTCCTACAGAAACCTTCCTCGAGATATCCTTTACAGAATGGTGAAAACCGCATCAAAATTCATCCAGTGGTTCTCGAGATTACCCGTGACATCCAAGAATCAGGGACTTAGTTTTAGACTAAGTAGAGATATTCCAAGGGGTAATTCTTCGGGAGTGATGAACAAAGAACCATCACTTTGACTTAGCTAATATGCATGATATCCATATCTCATTTGATATTCCGGAGTCATTACCAATTAAAATTACTGTACATTATCACTACTGCACAGGAAATAACTTATGTGTTAAATTACGTAAATATGTGTGTTTGTTTCTTGTTCATGCTGCTCAAGAGGTGGGCATTCATCAACATCAGGGCGGAGACATTTCGACGAGACATGACGACACATTTCACGCCACGGTAGGGTTGCCAACGTGTAAGATATAAAATACACCACCACATGAGGTCGGTCATAGCGTGACTAACGCCATTGGTCTAGAGTCTAGAGAAAGATTATGCATGACTATTTCAACTGTGCGTGACACAACCGGGTGTGAATATATGACTAACGCGGCCCGAAGTCTAAAACCATTGTCAAAACCCATTGGATTGGACAAAACGAAGGTTATAATGGTCTGGTTAAGGTGTGGCCTTGGCCGCGGGAAGCTAGCGGGGCACTGTTGGCGACACGTTAGGCTGTGCCCATTGCCAAATATCATTGAACTGGACGAGTTAGGCTGTAACCATTGTCAAAACCACTGTTCCTTTCATTTAGACCCCTCACAGAACGCTTCTTAGACCGCCTATACAATTAGTACCATATTGGTGGAGTTTGCTTGGGGTTGGCAATACTGTACTTGTGCATAATTCACGCGGATAATGGCCGACACAACTGAAATTTCACTATATAAGCCATGTTAAAAGGAAGGGGATCGAGGGCGGGTTATAGACAGCGGAGGAGAAAACATCTATTAGGAAATCGTTTCCCCAATTACACATTATTCATCATCACACCCGAGATATTTCGGCTAATTTAAATAGTTTTGTACTTGCTTCTCAAATAAAAAGCCCAGAGTTAGGGGCCTTAACCGGACGTTGGCTTATCAGTTTCTCTGTCCAAGACAATAGTTAAATAGCCATATTATAAGGTTGATTAATCATACGAACTAAAGCCGGCGGTCCCATGTCATAGATTTATGGCATGTTAAAGAACCTTCCACTAATTGCACCTGTGTGAAGCTAAATTGGATAGGTTAAGAATGTAAACAACGCTCTTAGGTTTCTACGTTCGTTGCCAAGAGCCGACTGTGGTGGCGTCTAGTAGCTAAGTTCTGAACTTTGCCTAGTAGTCGTTGACGGTGGCGCTTGGCGGCAAAAGTAGGAACTATTTGAAAAATTTTAAGTTGCAGTACTTAAATTAAAAACAGATAACACACACTAATGCAGTCATCACAATTAACACCGGTTATCAGACAGATTCTACACACACCCAAAGTACACGGGGCTACATGACCGCGTTGTCGCAGCCCCTAAACGTAAGAACCAACCAGTCATACGAACCGTGCTCAAAGTAAATGGAAAAGGCATCATATTATAAACAAGGTACAGTATGATACAAAGATGTAGGGAGACTAGAATGAGGGTGACTTGATTTCAGCTCCGGTATGGTCTAGTGGCTAGGATACCTGGCTTTCACCCAGGAGGCTCGGGTTCGATTCCCGGTACCGGAAATCTTATTTCATCATTCTGTAATGCTTTGATGCGGATTTTCTTTATGTTCATAAACCATCATACATGTACTCTGTATTCTAACCATGTGAAAGATTCTTATACTCAAATTCTGAAATATAACCGGTTCTGACGATGATTTTCATGGCTTCCCATTTCCACCACCAGGCAAATGCCGGGACAGTTCCGTTCAGCAGGTCAACGGCCAGCTTGCTTCCAATATCCATTCCCCGACTTTTCCTTCATTAGACTCAAGTTAGCGGTCATCTGGGTGATCGGCCTGCCACCATCCCCAGTTGTATCTGCTGAAAAAGTGTGTTCAGCTCACCGACACCGTCCTTGCTACGGTAGAGGAATGATCCATCGCCGGGTCCGTGGGTGAAGCCGAGCTGGGGAAAATAAGCGATACATGAAAACAAAAACTTGTGTCTATCAGCAAACACTACTTTGACGAAAATCATATTTTCAAATGATAAATTATGGTAAAGACTGCCAATTCATCCTCAGCGTTCACTAAAGAAAGCGGCATGCTTTATACAAGCGATCCTCGTCTATGAGGAGGTCCGGGGGACTTTTGACCCCCCTCGGACCATTCAAGGCATCTGAGGCATCAAGGGGCCTCGGGGTCTTAACATTAATGACCTCGGCCCTTGTGCATTATATTGTATCTAAAAATGGGGAAAGAGGGGGGGGGGGTATGTTACGAAGGGGGCTCATTACGATCACAGTATTTCAATGCGCGCGATCCCCGTGTCAGTAAACTACGCATAAAAATATTTTTCAGCGTAAAAATTGGAGCAAGTCACTGGGGAGAGGGTGGGTGAGGGGGGGGGGGGGGAGAGGGGGGGATAGTAAGGCCCCTACTCTCCCGCTCCCGTCGGGGGCTCTTAGGGCCAGTCCGATACTGATAGAGTGCACGTAACTATAGGTAAAGTATGAGCAAACAAAATATTGTTTAGTGACCACACAGAAAGTAGGAAAGTAACGAAAAATTTCATATTTCGAAAAAAAAAAATATGACATTTCGGTAAAAGTATGCGCAAATAATTCGATGTTTATTGTTAACTTTTAAATTTGCATTATGGTATATTGCCCCCCCCCCCCCTCCATTTTGAAGACAGATATTATGACCGCCCCCTCCAAGATCAGTGTCTGGATCCGCCCCTGTCCAAAGGTAATTGTTGTTGGCCTGCCAGGGCACACTTTTGATTAAACTAATCATGAATCCTAGCATAACCTTCTTATTGGACATAAATTAATTGGTTGATAAATTACATGAAACGTGTTTTCAAATATATTTATTGGAAAATATCAATACAAATCACACACACAAGTGTTTTTAGAGCGCCGTAAATCGGCTGCTGTTGCCTCCGTAATTCACGAGAAAGTCTGTAGAGGAATCGGTAGTGGCACTTTTCTAAATACCCTACGGAAACTCGGCTTTACTGACTCGATTCTACTTTCGACGAAACTTAGATCTGCAGTGGGAATCGTGTCGCGAGTCAACAGTAAGAGATTGTTCAACGCATCGTCTCGCTTATTCCTGTCCCTGTTCTCGTCGCTTTTCACTTTCCATAAACATGGAAACTCTCTATATGCTTCTATGAAGTCCATCAAAAACGAAGAATTCATAAATTGTGCACTATCACCTCAAACCGCCATCGTGTAGCACCGGAAACAACAATGATGCTCTCCTACTGCAAGCGCCCAAGCGTCTGCACTGAGTACTGAAAAAAATCAATATTACGAACAACGGTTCCCCTCCTCCACACACAGACGAACTTGGATCGCCCTGCCGGCGAACCGAACAAATGTTTTCCAACCCGATGGAAGACCAAGTTCGTGAGAAATTGTGGCGATCTTGGTTCGTTAAACACCACACACAGGGGAACAAATGACGAACATGGTTCGTGCGAACCAAGTTCGGCGAACCAGGTTCCCATGTGTGTAGGCCGCCTTAGACTGCGCATGATTACAATTCAGTTTTATGGCACAAAAAGCAAGTTTTCCTTGTTTATTTTTCCTCTTGTCTTTTCAAATTTTACAATGAAATAAGATGACGGAAAAAAGTCGTGATTGCTGAACATTGCGTAGGCTACATCTACTTAACAGCATGGTGGCAAAAGTGACGATACGTGATTTAATTAGGCAAAATAAGGACAACACATGTTTTACTTTTTCTGCCCACAGCCGCTTGTGGGTTGTAATGTTTAACAGCAAGAAAGTTCGGTGATACATGCGCAAAAATAAAAGCGTTGCTTCCACTTGAAAGGCGAAGAGAGAGAAAAAGAAAGTGATGGATGGGGCCCGGAATCGAACCCCGAACCCCAACGCGCTTGAGTCGCACACGCTGACACGAGGCCAGAATGATATGGCATTTTACGATTGCTTTGGATGCTTTGGTGTGCTTAAGAGTGCACGGGCCTGTTGGCTCGAGCTGAGTCGTCACCTGATGACGTCATAGTTTAACAGTTGTGGTTCACTTTTAAGATATTTCTGGACACTTACGACCCTTAGTGACCCATATCATATTACTTGTCTCAATGCCTTCTACGCCGCTTTAGAGAGTTTTAAACGTTAATAAGAATCACCCTGTATATGCGCCCAGTGTCGCGCTAGCAAGGCCACGTCGATAAGAAACTACGCAGAGCATCTTTGTCGCTGCGCCGAGAAAACGCTCTTTGCAGCGTCTTTGTCACCATGTCGACCAAGCATGGCCATCTTATGAATCAATATAATGTACTAAGGCGGTCGTGCAGTAGCATTTCTAACGCGGCTACTCAGCCTAATTTGTTATAATTATGTAAGAATATTATAAGTAATGTAGTTGCTATCTGGTTATTACATTGGTTTATTAAGCATTAACTTGACCCGTTTGAATACTGAAATGTGACCGTGGAGAATGTTATGATTTGTATGGCATTTACCAATAACTCAACGTTTTTTCTCTAATATTGATGTAATTAGTAACTTATAATTGTATCAGTTGCCTCCGTAGCGTAGCGGTCAGCATGGTTAGCTACCCCCCCGGAGGTCCTGGGTTCGATTCCCGGCTCTGCCACGAAATTTGAAAAGTGGTATGAGGACTGGAACGGGGTCTACTCAGCCTCGGGTGTTCCAAATGAGTAGAGGGGGTTCGATTCCCACCTCAGCCATCCTCGAAGTGGTTTCCCACTTCGTCTTCGGGCAAATGCCGGGATGGTTCCTTCTTCAAGGCCACGGCCGCCTCCTTCCCTCTTCCTTGCCCATCCATTGCCTTCCCTCATGAGGCCCCTGTTCGCTTTGCAGGCGAGGCCGCCTGGGCGAGGTGCCAATCACACCTCCCCAGTTGTATCCCCTCCGATTAGATGTTCCCAGCTCTAGGACACTGCCCGTAGAGGCGGTAGTGGGTCCGCTGAGTCCGTGGGTTCCACCAACCTGGAGGGTAAACGACTAAGAAAGAAAGAAAGAAAGATAATTGTATCAAAGTTCAACCTTTAATAAGGAGAAAAATAAAATGGATCCACATATTTCAGAAGTCACCACAACAGCGCCTCTGCATCCAAAACTTGAACATTTGCCGTAATTGGAGGATGGCCACATTGGTGTAAGTGGCTAAACTTATCTTCTCGTAGATGAGAAGAATCGGGTTAGAATTATGACTGCGATCACATCTTCAAGTTTTACTCAGGAGATATGACTGCTGTGCCTTAAAGCCATTTCTATGTTTCATGATATTTTGTCACCCAAATATATGTAAAATCCCTAGAACTAGCCATTTTCTCTAAAGTTGGTAATTCTGTCCTCGAGCGACCCTATCTATTAGCTCTGTGTTTGGATAGCAATGAAGTAGCAAATACCTTCCGGGCTTTACGTGATAGTTCCATTCTTGGGTAATGTATGAGCGATTTTTTAAGTGGCTGTGAGGTGAAGCAATGTTTTCGCCTGCTGTTCCCAAGATTGCATGATCGAATCCTGGCGCAGTCAGTTGGCATTAAAGAGTGTGCAAATGCGAGGGAGACGTGTCAGTAGATTTACTGGCACTATAAAGATCCCCTTCGGGTCGAAATTCCGGCACCCCGGCGTCTCTAAAAGCCGCAGTAGTAATAATAATAATATCGTATGGTCTCGGATGCCGGGTGCAAGCTTTGTAATTTGACACCTAGAGGGTAGCTTGCATGTCGAATTTCGTTGATCCTTGGTTCACTATGAAAGTCAAGGAGTTTAGATATCTAAGCGCCTTGAACACTATAGCGCTTTCTAGTAGAGAAATGAGGAACTTTGTGTTGGCGGAAACTCCCGAGCTTAATTTTGCCATTATGAACACGGCCTACTGAATTCAAATGGGTTCTTTGACATGCCAACTTCGTATAACATGCGTGTCGTATTTTTGCTGCCTTTCAAAAATCACTTACCACGGCCAGGATTGAACCTGCAATCTAGGGGTTAGTAGACCAACACCCACCGTGGCAAGCGGCCGCAGTAGTTAAAAGGAACGTAAAAACAATAACCTTTTTTTTTTCGTTTACCCTCCAGGTTGGTGGAACCCACGGACTCAGCGAGGGAACTCACCACTACCGCCTCTACGGGCAGTGTCCTAGAGCTGGGAACATCGAATCGGAAGGGATACAACTGGTGAGGTGGGATTGGCACCTCGCCCAGGTGGCCTCACCTGCAAAGCGAACAGGGGCCTCATGAGGGAAGGTAAGGGATGGTGAGGATGGATAGTCAAGGAAGAGGGAAGGAGGCGGCCGTGGCCTTGAAGAAGGTACCATCCCGGCATTTGCCCGAAGACGAAGTGGGAAACCACAGGAAAACCACTTCCAGTATGGCTGAGGGGGAATCGAACCCCCTCTACTCATTTGGGCCACCCGAGGCTGAGTAGACCCCGTTCCAGTCCTCGTACCACTTTTCAAATTTCGTGGCAGAGCCGGGAATCGAACCCTGGACCTCCGGGGCGGCAGCTAACCATGCTTACCGCTACGCTACGGAGGCGACTCAACCTTATTATTATTATAAAGTTTCGAAGCCACTTCTAGTGGCTCGGATCCAACGTAAAAAGAAGAAATGGTCTGGTAGCTAATGATCGCAAAGTTTACATGGGTCGTTAAGGTAATAAATACCGGTATTAGATTAGAACTAAATCCTAAATAGTTCTCCAAAAAATGTGCAAGGTAAAATTCTCCGGTACCGGGAATCGAACCCGAGCCTCCTGGGTGAGAGCCAGGTATCCTAGCCACTAGACCATACCGGACCTGTGCACTGTGTTTCTTGGCACTGTATTTCCACAGAGCTGATATCTTGCCAGCTGTTCTCGGAAAAAAAAATCTGAAGATGATGTAGTAATAGATGTTTACTCTCAGCTGTCTAGGTGGCTTCGGTGGCGTAGTCGATAGCATGCTGAGCTTCCATGCTCAGCGTTAAAAATCCCTCAGTATACCTTCCTTCGGAGAGGAAGTGAAGCCGGCGGTCCCATGTCTAGATTTATGGCATGTTAAAGAACCTTCCACTAATTACACCTGTGTGAAACTAAATTGTATGGGTTAAGAATGTAAACAACGCTCTTAGGTTCCTACGTTCGTTGCCAAGAGCCGACTGCGGTGGCATCTGGTAGCTAAGTTCTGAACTAGTAGTCATTGACGGTGGCGTTTGGCGGCAAAAGTAGGAACTATTTGAAAAATTCAAAAGTCTGCAGTCTCTACTTGAATTTAAAAAAACAGATAACACACACTAATACAGTCATCACAATTAACACCGGTTTTCAGACAGATTCTACACACACCCAAAGTACACGGGGCTACATGACCTCGTTGTCGCAGCCCCTAAACTAAGGAACCAAACAACTATATTCGCTGTCTATAACCCACCCAGCGATCCCAAAAATGATCACGACTTTTATATATATGAAATTCCAGCTGACTCAACCTTTTATAGCATCATGTACAGTATTGCCAACCCCACGCATTTGGTATTATATCGCATCCGGCAGACCAATGTTTTTCGCCTAGACCAATATTGATAGGTAGCGCAGCCCTATAAACACCCCTGTTCTTTTGTCACACACAGTGGGGGTAGTACCGCATCAATAATCTTTATGCAGGCTTTTGCCTAGACCTATATTTTCATCCAGACCCATGGTAATTTTACGTAATTTAACGTAATTTAAGAATCGCGAGGTGCATTAAACACAAATCCCCCTTTTGTCCAATCTCAACTTGACTGTGTATTTTGCGAACGAAAAGTTCACAGGTAAAATGATGAAAAGCCGAGTTGCACTTCCAGGGAATCTCCAAACACAGCCACTCTTCTCGACAGTTTGCTGCTTGCTGTATCTGGGGTGATAGGCTCGCCCGCTAGCTAAGCTGTGACTGGGATGATAGGCTTGAGAGAGATGCTCTCCTGGACTTTTTTGTAGAACTTTTCATGCTGAACAATTCTTACACTCACAGAACTGTATATTTGATATTTTTAACGGTTTGGCGCAGCGTAAGCTTAAAAAGCACACGGACACCAGGTTTATTTTCAATTTTTTCACTAAAATCTTTACTGCTTGGCTTCCTCTGATCATAAATAATTTATTTCCTACAGAAACCTTCCTCGAGATATCCTTTACAGAATGGTGAAAACCGCATCAAAATTCATCCAGTGGTTCTCGAGATTACCCGTGACATCCAAGAATCAGGGACTTAGTTTTAGACTAAGTAGAGATATTCCAAGGGGTAATTCTTCGGGAGTGATGAACAAAGAACCATCACTTTGACTTAGCTAATATGCATGATATCCATATCTCATTTGATATTCCGGAGTCATTACCAATTAAAATTACTGTACATTATCACTACTGCACAGGAAATAACTTATGTGTTAAATTACGTAAATATGTGTGTTTGTTTCTTGTTCATGCTGCTCAAGAGGTGGGCATTCATCAACATCAGGGCGGAGACATTTCGACGAGACATGACGACACATTTCACGCCACGGTAGGGTTGCCAACGTGTAAGATATAAAATACACCACCACATGAGGTCGGTCATATGCGTGACTAACGCCATTGGTCTAGAGTCTAGAGAAAGATTATGCATGACTATTTCAACTGTGCGTGACACAACCGGGTGTGAATATATGACTAACGCGGCCCGAAGTCTAAAACCATTGTCAAAACCCATTGGATTGGACAAAACGAAGGTTATAATGGTCTGGTTAAGGTGTGGCCTTGGCCGCGGGAAGCTAGCGGGGCACTGTTGACGACACGTTAGGCTGTGCCCATTGCCAAATATCATTGAACTGGACGAGTTAGGCTGTAACCATTGTCAAAACCACTGTTCCTTTCATTTAGACCCCTCACAGAACGCTTCTTAGACCGCCTATACAATTAGTACCATATTGGTGGAGTTTGCTTGGGGTTGGCAATACTGTACTTGTGCATAATTCACGCGGATAATGGCCGACACAACTGAAATTTCACTATATAAGCCATGTTAAAAGGAAGGGGATCGAGGGCGGGTTATAGACAGCGGAGGAGAAAACATCTATTAGGAAATCGTTTCCCCAATTATTATTCATCATCACACCCGAGATATTTCGGCTAATTTAAATAGTTTTGTACTTGCTTCTCAAATAAAAAGCCCAGAGTTAGGGGCCTTAACCGGACGTTGGCTTATCAGTTTCTCTGTCCAAGACAATAGTTAAATAGCCATATTATAAGGTTGATTAATCATACGAACTAAAGCCGGCGGTCCCATGTCATAGATTTATGGCATGTTAAAGAACCTTCCACTAATTGCACCTGTGTGAAGCTAAATTGGATAGGTTAAGAATGTAAACAACGCTCTTAGGTTTCTACGTTCGTTGCCAAGAGCCGACTGTGGTGGCGTCTACTAGCTAAGTTCTGAACTTTGCCTAGTAGTCGTTGACGGTGGCGCTTGGCGGCAAAAGTAGGAACTATTTGAAAAATTTTAAGTTGCAGTACTTAAATTAAAAACAGATAACACACACTAATGCAGTCATCACAATTAACACCGGTTATCAGACAGATTCTACACACACCCAAAGTACACGGGGCTACATGACCGCGTTGTCGCAGCCCCTAAACGTAAGAACCAACCAGTCATACGAACCGTGCTCAAAGTAAATGGAAAAGGCATCATATTATAAACAAGGTACAGTATGATACAAAGATGTAGGGAGACTAGAATAAGGATGACTTGATTTCAGCTCCGGTATGGTCTAGTGGCTAGGATACCTGGCTTTCACCCAGGAGGCCCGGGTTCGATTCCCGGTACCGGAAATTTTATTTCATCATTCTGTAATGCTTTGATGCGAATTTTCTTTATGTTCATAAACCATCATACCTGTACTCTGTATTCTAACCATGTGAAAGATTCTTATACTCAAATTCTGAAATATAACCGGTTCTGACGATGATTTTCATGGCTTCCCATTTCCACCACCAGGCAAATGCCGGGACAGTTCCGTTCAGCAGGTCAACGGCCAGCTTGCTTCCAATATCCATTCCCCGACTTTTCCTTCATTAGACTCAAGTTAGCGGTCATCTGGGTGATCGGCCTGCCACCATCCCCAGTTGTATCTGCTGAAAAAGTGTGTTCAGCTCACCGACACCGTCCTTGCTACGGTAGAGGAATGATCCATCGCCGGGTCCGTGGGTGAAGCCGAGCTGGGGAAAATAAGCGATACATGAAAACAAAAACTTGTGTCTATCAGCAAACACTACTTTGACGAAAATCATATTTTCAAATGATAAATTATGGTAAAGACTGCCAATTCATCCTCAGCGTTCACTAAAGAAAGCGGCATGCTTTATACAAGCGATCCTCGTCTATGAGGAGGTCCGGGGAACTTTTGACCCCCCTCGGACCATTCAAGGCATCTGAGGCATCAAGGGGCCTCGGGGTCTTAACATTAATGACCTCGGCCCTTGTGCATTATATTGTATCTAAAAATGGGGAAAGAGGGGGGGGGGGTATGTTACGAAGGGGGCTCATTACGATCACAGTATTTCAATGCGCGCGATCCCCTTGTCAGTAAACTCCGCATAAAAATATTTTTCAGCGTAAAAATTGGAGCAAGTCACTGGGGAGAGGGTGGGTGAGGGGGGGGGGGGGGGGAGAGGGGGGGGATGGTAAGGCCCCTACTCTCCCGCTCCCGTCGGGGGCTCTTAGGGCCAGTCCGATACTGATAGAGTGCACGTAACTATAGGTAAAGTATGAGCAAACAAAATATTGTTTAGTGACCACACAGAAAGTAGGAAAGTAACGAAAAATTTCATATTTCGAAAAAAAAAATGACATTTCGGTAAAAGTATGCGCAAATAATTCGATGTTTATTGTTAACTTTTAAATTTGCATTATGGTATATTGCCCCCCCCCCCCCCCCTCCATTTTGAAGACAATAATCATGACCGCCCCCTCCAAGATCAGTGTCTGGATCCGCCCCTGTCCAAAGTAATTGTTGTTGGCCTGCCAGGGCACACTTTTGATTAAACTAATCATGAATCCTAGCATAACCTTCTTCTTCTTCTTCTTCCTAGCATTAATCCCTTGCGGGGTCTGCTACTTTGCTACATCTCCTCCACTTATTTCGGTCGTTGACATCTTCTGGTGTTAGACCAACAGCGTGCATGTCAGCCCTGATGTTGTCAGTCCACCGCTTTGCAGGTCTTCCACGTGGTCTTGTTCCACCTGGGTTGATGTGGAGTGCTCTTTTGGCAACTGAGTTGTTCTGTCTTCTCATGACGTGACCGTACCAGCGTAGACGAGCCTCCCTCACCTTCTCGACAATTGGTGCAATACCAAATCTTCGCCGGACGTCTGTGTTCCTTGCGTGGTCAAATCGGGTCAGCCCCATCGACCATCGGAGCATCTTCATTTCCATCGTACTCAAAATTTGCTCATGTTGTTTGGTCATAGGCCGACATTCGGTCCCATAGATGGCTGCTGGGCGTACCACAGACTTATAGACCTTTGCCTTTAAATGCAGAGGCATCTTTTTATCACAGAGAACTCCAGTGACTTGTCTCCACTTGAGCCAGGCTGCGTTTACCCTCATCCGAGTATCAGGAGTGGCGTCACAATTTGAAGTGACAGTGGACCCTAAGTACTTAAAATGCATGGTCTTCTGCAGATTTTCTGTGCTGATACTGATGGTACCTCTAGTTTGGGGGCCACATTCCAGGTATTCTGTCTTCTGGATATTGAGGTGTAGTCCATTTTCAGCCAGTCTGTCGTTCCACGTTTGAACCCTGTGCTGGAGTTCAGGGCGGGTTTTTTGGGCAAGTACCACATCATCCGCATAGAGAAGGGTCCAGGGATGTGAGGTCTGTATGTCCGCCGTTGCTGTATCCATGCAGAGGATGAATAACAGTGGTGATAGAGCAGAACCCTGATGAACACCCACAGTGATTTCAAAAGGTGGGGAGACTCCAGCTGGACTCCGAACTACACTAGTGGCATTGCGATACAGAAGTTGCACCCAGCTTACATATTCCTCAGGGACTCCATGGCAACGAAGAGCTCGCCAAATAAGATCATGAGGGATACGGTCAAAAGCTTTCTCTAAATCGAGAAATGCCAGGTGTACACTCCGCTGCCTCTCTCTGTGCTTTTCCATTAAAAGGCGTGTGGCATGGACAGCATCGATGGTACTGCATCCCTTAACAAACCCACACTGGTTTGGTGTTACAGTGACAATATTTCTGAGTCTACAATCAAGCACACGCTCAAATATTTTAAACGTATGACAGAGGAGTCGAATAGGGCGATAAGTTGAGCAGTCACCCACATCACCTTTTCCCTTCCAGATTGGAACTGTTATGCTAGTTGTCCATGCATGGGGAAGTTGGTTCTCAGCAATGATCCGGTTAAAGAGTGTGGCAAGGAATTCTGAGGCAGGCCTTCCTAGAATTTTCCATATTTCCGTCGGTAAGTCATCTGGGCCAGTTGCTTTCCCACTCTTCATTTTGCTAATGGCAAGCATTACTTCCTCGGATGTAATTGGAGGAACGGGTCCTAAGGTAGGATCAGGACTTGCAATTGGTGGGTGTGGAAATTCTTCGTTGCAGATGCCAAAAAAGTAGTCTGCCCAACGTTGGAGGATAGATTGCTGTTCCCGTAGTAGCTTAGCGTTCGCATCCTTGATGTGCATGACATGTCCAATGTCCTGAGTTGAACGATTACGGGACTTAGCAAGACGATATACATTGTTTTCTCCTGATGGTGTGTCAAGCTGGTCGTACAGGTCTTGATAATAATTGTCCTTTGCAGCAGCTACTGCTCTTTTTGCTGCTGATTTCAGGTTACGGTATTGCTGGAGGTCAGTATCAAGACGCGAGTTCCACCAAGTCTTGTAGGCCATCTTTTTCTCCCTGATAACTTGCTTGACTTCATCACTCCACCACCAGGTCTGTTTATCAATGTATTTTCGTCCGGGTATGGTTTTTCCCACAGTTTCTTTCGCCGCCTGATGTATCTGTTTCATAGCATCCCTCCACATGCTATCAACTGATTGATCAGACTTCACCGAGAAGTTTGCCAAGGCTGTGACCAACTCATTGCGGTGGGCATTCAATCTCCACCACTTGATACGCTCAGGCCCAGTTTTAGGTTTTGCTTTGGGTCGCTTAACGTTTTTATGAATATCAAGGACAAGCAATCGGTGTTGAGGGGCAACGCTGTCATACGGAATCACTTTGGTATCTGTCACCAGCTTCATATCTTGTTGCCGAACTAGCCAGTAATCGATCTGAGTAGCATGTCCTCCACTGGTATAAGTAGCCAGATGTGTTAGCCTCTTTTTGAAATATGTGTTGGTCACAATCAAGTTATGAGCTTCTGCACAGTCAAGTATCCTACATCCGTCATCATTGCGCACACCAAGCCCATGTCCTCCATGGCATCGCATATATCCTTCACGCTGAGACCCAACATGTCCATTAAAGTCTCCTCCAAGAATAATGGACTCATCCTGGGGGATTGCTCGAAGGTGGGTATCCAGACTGTTCCAGAATTCATCTTTCTCATCCTCTGTACATCCAGTTTGAGGTGCGTAGCAAGATATAATGTGGGTAGTGATTTCTGTTGAATCAATCTTGATAGACATAAGCCTATCTGACACCCTGTTGACATTGGTGACACTGTTGCGGTAGTGCTGGTCTACGATTATTGCTACACCGTTTCGTGCTGCGCTGGTACCGTGATAGATGAGTTTGTAGCCATCTCCAATTTCTTTCGCCTTAGAACCCCTCCACTTGGTCTCCTGGATGCAGGCAATGTTGACACGCCTGTGTTTAAGCATTTCTGCTAGCTCACGATGTCGGCCAGTCAACGTTCCAATATTGAGGGTAGCGAATCTTAGTCTTAGTTGTTTGGGTTGAACTAACTTCTTTAACCTACCCCGTTCATGAGTAGGTAACCCTCGCTCATTTCTCACGTCACTCGGGCGCAAGTGGCGCGCGTCGCTTTGGGGGAACGCCCTAGCATGTTCCGAATTTAGAAGAGACGTAGCCATTGATGCGACAGGAAATACCTCAACCGGCGGGTCGCTTCGTCTGTCGTTGAGGGCATTTTAACGCTACTGCCAGCATATAATTCGGCCGCCCCTAACATGGGGTACAGACGCCGTGTGTAGCCGCCCGCTCCGGGTCAGACGCTACAACTGATATCTACCCCCCAAAATAAGGATGATACCTTTTACTCAATTAATCCCGAGCACTGGGCTGCCACATCCGCCACTTACACTGTACCGAGGACTATCCTCTCCACTGTAACTGCCGTTGAGGTCTTCACCGTAACCCTGGCAAGGGACCCTTACAAGGGACTACCAGCCGGGTCAGCTGGACCAAGGTTTTTTAAAGAGGTGTTACTCCTCTATCACTCGCCCTTTGTCCTGACTTGTGACAGGCAGAGCCTGGCTTCCCAAACATTGGGTCCAGGTTGGTGGACCTTCTTATTGGACATAAATTAATTGGTTGATAAATTGCATGAAACGTGTTTTCAAATATATTTATTGGAAAATATCAATACAAATCACACACACTAGTGTTTTTAGAGCGCCGTAAATCGGCTGCTGTTGCCTCCGTAATTCATGAGAAAGTCTGTAGAGGAATCGGTAGTGGCACTTTTCTAAATACCCTACGGAAACTCGGCTTTACTGACTCGATTCTACTTTCGACGAAACTTAGATCTGCAGTGGGAATCGTGTCGCGAGTCAACAGTAAGAGATTGTTCAACGCATCGTCTCGCTTATTCCTGTCCCTGTTCTCGTCGCTTTTCACTTTCCATAAACATGGAAACTCTCTATATGCTTCTATGAAGTCCATCAAAAACGAAGAATTCATAAATTGTGCACTATCACCTCAAACCGCCATCGTGTAGCACCGGAAACAACAATGATGCTCTCCTACTGCAAGCGCCCAAGCGTCTGCACTGAGTACTGACAAAAATCAAAATGACGAACAACGGTTCCCCTCCTCCACACACAGACGAACTTGGATCGCCCTGCCGGCGAACCGAACAAATGTTTTCCAACCCGATGGAAGACCAAGTTCGTGAGAAATTGTGGCGATCTTGGTTCGTTAAACACCACACACAGGGGAACAAATGACGAACATGGTTCGTGCGAAACAAGTTCGGCGAACCAGGTTCCCATGTGTGTAGGCCGCCTTAGACTGCGCACGATTACAATTCAGTTTTATGGCACAAAAAGCAAGTTTTCCTTGTTTATTTTTCCTCTTGTCTTTTCAAATTTTACAATGAAATAAGATGACGGAAAAAAGTCGTGATTGCTGAACATTGCGTAGGCTACATCTACTTAACAGCATGGTGGCAAAAGTGACGATACGTGATTTAATTAGGCAAAATAAGGACAACACATGTTTTACTTTTTCTGCCCACAGCCGCTTGTGGGTTGAAATGTTTAACAGCAAGAAAGTTCGGTGATACATGCGCAAAAATAAAAGCGTCGCTTCCACTTGAAAGGCGAAGAGAGAGAAAAAGAAAGTGATGGATGGAGCCCGGAATCGAACCCCGACCCCAACGCGCTCGAGTCGCACACGCTGACACGAGGCCAGAATGATATGGCATTTTACGATTGCTTTGGATGCTTTGGTGTGCGTAAGAGTGCACGGGCCTGTTGGCTCGAGCTGAGCCGTCACCTGATGACGTCATAGTTTAACAGTTGTGGTTCACTTTTAAGATATTTCTGGACACTTACGACCCTTAGTGACCCATATCATATTACTTGTCTCAATGCCTTCTACGCCGCTTTAGAGAGTTTTAAACGTTAATAAGAATCACCCTGTATATGCGCCCAGTGTCGCGCTAGCATGGCCACGTCGATAAGAAACTACGCAGAGCATCTTTGTCGCTGCGCCGAGAAAACGCTCTTTGCAGCGTCTTTGTCACCATGCCGACCAAGCATGGCCATCTTATGAATCAATATAATGTACTAAGGCGGTCGTGCAGTAGCATTTCTAACGCGGCTACTCAGCCTAATTTGTTATAATTATGTAAGAATATTATAAGTAATGTAGTTGCTATCTGGTTATTACATTGGTTTATTAAGCATTAACTTGACCCGTTTGAATACTGAAATGTGACCGTGGAGAATGTTATGATTTGTATGGCATTTACCAATAACTCAACGTTTTTTCTCTAATATTGATGTAATTAGTAACTTATAATTGTATCAGTTGCCTCCGTAGCGTAGTGGTCAGCATGGTTAGCTACCGCCCCGGAGGTCCTGGGTTCGATTCCCGGCTCTGCCACGAAATTTGAAAAGTGGTATGAGGACTGGAACGGGGTCTACTCAGCCTCGGTTGTTCCAAATGAGTAGAGGGGGTTCGATTCCCACCTCAGCCATCCTCGAAGTGGTTTCCCACTTCGTCTTCGGGCAAATGCCGGGATGGTTCCTTCTTCAAGGCCACGGCCGCCTCCTTCCCTCTTCCTTGCCCATCCATTGCCTTCCCTCATGAGGCCCCTGTTCGCTTTGCAGGCGAGGCCGCCTGGGCGAGGTGCCAATCACACCTCCCCAGTTGTATCCCCTCCGATTAGATGTTCCCAGCTCTAGGACACTGCCCGTAGAGGCGGTAGTGGGTCCGCTGAGTCCGTGGGTTCCACCAACCTGGAGGGTAAACGACTAAGAAAGAAAGAAAGAAAGATAATTGTATCAAAGTTCAACCTTTAATAAGGAGAAAAATAAAATGGATCCACATATTTCAGATGTCACCACAACAGCGCCTCTGCATCCAAAACTTGAACATTTGCTGTAATTGGAGGATGGCCACATTGGTGTAAGTGGCTAAACTTATCTTCTCGTAGATGAGAAGAATCGGGTTAGAATTATGACTGCGATCACATCTTCAAGTTTTACTCAGGAGATATGACTGCTGTGCCTTAAAGCCATTTCTATGTTTCATGATATTTTGTCACCCAAATATATGTAAAATCCCTAGAACTAGCCATTTTCTCTAAAGTTGGTAATTCTGTCCTCGAGCGACCCTATCTATTAGCTCTGTGTTTGGATAGCAATGAAGTAGCAAATACCTTCCGGGCTTTACGTGATAGTTCCATTCTTGGGTAATGTATGAGCGATTTTTTAAGTGGCTGTGAGGTGAAGCAATGTTTTCGCCTGCTGTTCCCAAGATTGCATGATCGAATCCTGGCGCAGTCAGTTGGCATTAAAGAGTGTGCAAATGCGAGGGAGACGTGTCAGTAGATTTACTGGCACTATAAAGATCCCCTTCGGGTCAAAATTCCGGTACCCCGGCGTCTCTAAAAGCCGCAGTAGTAATAATAATAATATCGTATGGTCTCGGATGCCGGGTGCAAGCTTTGTAATTTGACACCTAGAGGGTAGCTTGCATGTCGAATTTCGTTGATCCTTGGTTCACTATGAAAGTCAAGGAGTTTAGATATCTAAGCGCCTTGAACACTATAGCGCTTTCTAGTAGAGAAATGAGGAACTTTGTGTTGGCGGAAACTCCCGAGCTTAATTTTGCCATTATGAACACGGCCTACTGAATTCAAATGGGTTCTTTGACATGCCAACTTCGTATAACATGCGTGTCGTATTTTTGCTGCCTTTCAAAAATCACTTACCACGGCCAGGATTGAACCTGCAATCTTGGGGTTAGTAGACCAACACCCACCGTGGCAAGCTGCCGCAGTAGTTAAAAGGAACGTAAAAACAATAACCTTTTTTTTTTTTTTCGTTTACCCTCCAGGTTGGTGGAACCCACGGACTCAGCGAGGGAACTCACCACTACCGCCTCTACGGGCAGTGTCCTAGAGCTGGGAACATCGAATCGGAAGGGATACAACTGGTGAGGTGGGATTGGCACCTCGCCCAGGTGGCCTCACCTGCAAAGCGAACAGGGGCCTCATGAGGGAAGGTAAGGGATGGTGAGGATGGATAGGCAAGGAAGAGGGAAGGAGGCGGCCGTGGCCTTGAAGAAGGTACCATCCCGGCATTTGCCCGAAGACGAAGTGGGAAACCACGGAAAACCACTTCCAGTATGGCTGAGGGGGAATCAAACCCCCTCTGCTCATTTGGGCCACCCGAGGCTGAGTAGACCCCGTTCGAGTCCTCGTACCACTTTTCAAATTTCGTGGCAGAGCCGGGAATCGAACCCAGGACCTCCGGGGCGGCAGCTAACCATGCTGACCGCTACGCTACGGAGGCGACTCAACCTTATTATTATTATAAAGTTTCGAAGCCACTTCTAGTGGCTCGGATCCAACGTAAAAAGAAGAAATGGTCTGGTAGCTAATGATCGCAAAGTTTACATGGGTCGTTAAGGTAATAAATACCGGTATTAGATTAGAACTAAATCCTAAATAGTTCTCCAAAAAATGTGCAAGGTAAAATTCTCCGGTACCGGGAATCGAACCCGAGCCTCCTGGGTGAGAGCCAGGTATCCTAGCCACTAGACCATACCGGACCTGTGCACTGTGTTTCTTGGCACTGTATTTCCACAGAGCTGATATCTTGCCAGCTGTTCTCGGAAAAAAATATCTGAAGATGATGTAGTAATAGATGTTTACTCTCAGCTGTCTAGGTGGCTTCGGTGGCGTAGTAGATAGCATGCTGAGCTTCCATGCTCAGCGTTAAAAATCCCTCAGTATACCTTCCTTCGGAGAGGAAGTGAAGCCGGCGGTCCCATGTCTAGATTTATGGCATGTTAAAGAACCTTCCACTAATTACACCTGTGTGAAACTAAATTGTATGGGTTAAGAATGTAAACAACGCTCTTAGGTTCCTACGTTCGTTGCCAAGAGCCGACTGCGGTGGCATCTGGTAGCTAAGTTCTGAACTAGTAGTCATTGACGGTGGCGTTTGGCGGCAAAAGTAGGAACTATTTGAAAAATTCAAAAGTCTGCAGTCTCTACTTGAATTTAAAAAAACAGATAACACACACTAATACAGTCATCACAATTAACACCGGTTATCAGACAGATTCTACACACACCCAAAGTACACGGGGCTACATGACCGCGTTGTCGCAGCCCCTAAACTAAGGAACCAAACAACTATATTCGCTGTCTATAACCCACCCAGCGATCCCAAAAATGATCACGACTTTTATATATATGAAATTCCAGCTGACTCAACCTTTTATAGCATCATGTACAGTATTGCCAACCCCACGCATTTGGTATTATATCGCATCCGGCAGACCAATGTTTTTCGCCTAGACCAATATTGATAGGTAGCGCAGCCCTATAAACACCCCTGTTCTTTTGTCACACACAGTGGGGGTAGTACCGCATCAATAATCTTTATGCAGGCTTTTGCCTAGACCTATATTTTCATCCAGACCCATGGTAATTTTACGTAATTTAACGTAATTTAAGAATCGCGAGGTGCATTAAACACAAATCCCCCTTTTGTCCAATCTCAACTTGACTGTGTATTTTGCGAACGAAAAGTTCACAGGTAAAATGATGAAAAGCCGAGTTGCACTTCCAGGGAATCTCCAAACACAGCCACTCTTCTCGACAGTTTGCTGCTTGCTGTATCTGGGGTGATAGGCTCGCCCGCTAGCTAAGCTGTGACTGGGATGATAGGCTTGAGAGAGATGCTCTCCTGGACTTTTTTGTAGAACTTTTCATGCTGAACAATTCTTACACTCACAGAACTGTATATTTGATATTTTTAACGGTTTGGCGCAGCGTAAGCTTAAAAAGCACACGGACACCAGGTTTATTTTCAATTTTTTCACTAAAATCTTTACTGCTTGGCTTCCTCTGATCATAAATAATTTATTTCCTACAGAAACCTTCCTCGAGATATCCTTTACAGAATGGTGAAAACCGCATCAAAATTCATCCAGTGGTTCTCGAGATTACCCGTGACATCCAAGAATCAGGGACTTAGTTTTAGACTAAGTAGAGATATTCCAAGGGGTAATTCTTCGGGAGTGATGAACAAAGAACCATCACTTTGACTTAGCTAATATGCATGATATCCATATCTCATTTGATATTCCGGAGTCATTACCAATTAAAATTACTGTACATTATCACTACTGCACAGGAAATAACTTATGTGTTAAATTACGTAAATATGTGTGTTTGTTTCTTGTTCATGCTGCTCAAGAGGTGGGCATTCATCAACATCAGGGCGGAGACATTTCGACGAGACATGACGACACATTTCACGCCACGGTAGGGTTGCCAACGTGTAAGATATAAAATACACCACCACATGAGGTCGGTCATATGCGTGACTAACACCATTGGTCTAGAGTCTAGAGAAAGATTATGCATGACTATTTCAACTGTGCGTGACACAACCGGGTGTGAATATATGACTAACGCGGCCCGAAGTCTAAAACCATTGTCAAAACCCATTGGATTGGACAAAACGAAGGTTATAATGGTCGGGTTAAGGGTGTGGCCTTGGCCGCGGGAAGCTAGCGGGGCACTGTTGACGACACGTTAGGCTGTGCCCATTGCCAAATATCATTGAACTGGACGAGTTAGGCTGTAACCATTGTCAAAACCACTGTTCCTTTCATTTAGACCCCTCACAGAACGCTTCTTAGACCGCCTATACAATTAGTACCATATTGGTGGAGTTTGCTTGGGGTTGGCAATACTGTACTTGTGCATAATTCACGCGGATAATGGCCGACACAACTGAAATTTCACTATATAAGCCATGTTAAAAGGAAGGGGATCGAGGGCGGGTTATAGACAGCGGAGGAGAAAACATCTATTAGGAAATCGTTTCCCCAATTACACATTATTCATCATCACACCCGAGATATTTCGGCTAATTTAAATAGTTTTGTACTTGCTTCTCAAATAAAAAGCCCAGAGTTAGGGGCCTTAACCGGACGTTGGCTTATCAGTTTCTCTGTCCAAGACAATAGTTAAATAGCCATATTATAAGGTTGATTAATCATACGAACTAAAGCCGGCGGTCCCATGTCATAGATTTATGGCATGTTAAAGAACCTTCCACTAATTGCACCTGTGTGAAGCTAAATTGGATAGGTTAAGAATGTAAACAACGCTCTTAGGTTTCTACGTTCGTTGCCAAGAGCCGACTGTGGTGGCGTCTAGTAGCTAAGTTCTGAACTTTGCCTAGTAGTCGTTGACGGTGGCGCTTGGCGGCAAAAGTAGGAACTATTTGAAAAATTTTAAGTTGCAGTACTTAAATTAAAAACAGATAACACACACTAATGCAGTCATCACAATTAACACCGGTTATCAGACAGATTCTACACACACCCAAAGTACACGGGGCTACATGACCGCGTTGTCGCAGCCCCTAAACGTAAGAACCAACCAGTCATACGAACCGTGCTCAAAGTAAATGGAAAAGGCATCATATTATAAACAAGGTACAGTATGATACAAAGATGTAGGGAGACTAGAATAAGGATGACTTGATTTCAGCTCCGGTATGGTCTAGTGGCTAGGATACCTGGCTTTCACCCAGGAGGCTCGGGTTCGATTCCCGGTACCGGAAATTTTATTTCATCATTCTGTAATGCTTTGATGCGGATTTTCTTTATGTTCATAAACCATCATACCTGTACTCTGTATTCTAACCATGTGAAAGATTCTTATACTCAAATTCTGAAATATAACCGGTTCTGACGATGATTTTCATGGCTTCCCATTTCCACCACCAGGCAAATGCCGGGACAGTTCCGTTCAGCAGGTCAACGGCCAGCTTGCTTCCAATATCCATTCCCTGACTTTTCCTTCATTAGACTCAAGTTAGCGGTCATCTGGGTGATCGGCCTGCCACCATCCCCAGTTGTATCTGCTGAAAAAGTGTGTTCAGCTCACCGACACCGTCCTTGCTACGGTAGAGGAATGATCCATCGCCGGGTCCGTGGGTGAAGCCGAGCTGGGGAAAATAAGCGATACATGAAAACAAAAACTTGTGTCTATCAGCAAACACTACTTTGACGAAAATCATATTTTCAAATGATAAATTATGGTAAAGACTGCCAATTCATCCTCAGCGTTCACTAAAGAAAGCGGCATGCTTTATACAAGCGATCCTCGTCCAGCAAGATGAGGGTTAGGGGCTTTAAGCGGACGTTGGCTATCAGTTTCTTTCTCCAAGACAATAGTTATACAGCCAATAGTACCTTTAAATACCTTTAAGTTAAATCACGACGGACATCTGTTCTCGAGAGAAAGGAAGCCGACATCGAACCCTCATAACTATTGGCTTACTTCCCTGAACAGGTATTCACATTTATCTCCGTAGGGATCCATTCCATTATACTGTAAATATTATTAGTTTCATTTCAATATATCGCTTATTTTCCCCAGCTCGGCTTCACCCACGGACTCGGCGAGGGATCATTCCTCTACCGTAGCAAGGACGGTGTCTGTGAGCTGAACACACTTTTTCAGCAGATACAACTGGGGATGGTGACAGGCCGATCGCCCAGATGACCGCTAACTTGAGTCTAATGAATGAAAAGTCAGGGAAGGGATATTGGAAGGAGGCTGGCCGTTCACCTGCTGAAAGAACCCGTCCCGGCATTTGCCTGGTGGTGGACATGGGAAACCATGGGGTCTACTCAGCCTCGGGTGGTCCAAATGAGTACTAGGGGTTCGATTCCCACCTCAGCCATCCTCAAAGTGGCTTTCCGTGGTTTCCCACTTCGTCTCCAGGCAAATGCCGGGTTGGTAACTAACGGAAGACCACGGCCGCCTCCTTCCCTCTTCCTTGCCTATCCCTCCCAATATTCTCTTCCCTTCCCATCCCTCATAAGGTCCCTGTTCACTTTACAGGTGAGGTGCTTGTCCCATCTCCCCAGTTGTATCCCCCGACCCAGAGTTTCAAGTTCCAGGACACTGCCCTGGCGGCGGTAATGGTGGGATCCCTCACTGAGTCCGTGGGAAAAACCAACCCTAGAGGGTAAAACGACTAATAAGAAGAAAGAAAGAAAGAAAGAAAGAAAGAGAGAAAGAAGTTATTTATAACTAAAGAGAAAGAATATTATGTATTTACATAAAATCCCTAGCCCTACTAATCACCTATATAAGGGGTCAATGAATTACACAAACTACGCTATGGCAAGCGAAGAGGCTTTGTGCCTTATCTTCTTCAGATAAAAATGTTTTTACTGTCGGCCCACCACAACCAGGGCATTTCGACCTAACTATTGAATTCAACTGACTTCACTGTGTGTCTGGTATGGTCTAGGGACTAGGATACCTGGCTCTCACCCAGGAGGCTCGGGTTTGATTCCCAGTACCGGAATTTGTTTTGTTTTTGTTTGGTAATGCTTTGGTGGTGATATTATTAATAACCCGTTAATCTTGGATTTGTACTCGGACCCTGTGAAATATCATTCCCCGCAACTGGTAGCGGAAGATGCACCGTCAAGAGTCTTGCCTATGCAGATTACAAAGCAAGTGATATCGCCCCTCTGTTATACAAAAGTCACTGACTCCAATTAAACCCTAGGGGCAGATAATCTCGCGTACCACCCCACGAAACAACAATAACTAACTCTAATTAATTCCAAGATAAGTTTCTCATTTCTGAATATCGTCGTTTTTACTAAAATATTACTGAGGCCAGAGGAACTCGAAATTGTTATTTTAAGAGTTAGTCGTCTCTTAAAAGCAGAGGTTTTATTCCCGAGGATGAACCATCATGAGATTAACTGGCATATAGGCCTACTTACTATGGAGCTGTTTGGTTTGGAGAGGGAGCGGGATTAGAACCTTACCTCTGTCACTTTAATGGCGTACGCCAAGTGTCTTGTTAAAAATCAACCGTGATGTTTTACTAGTGAATCGGCTAAGATGACAGTGTTATCAACTCATCAACAAATCACTGCTGGCTGCGTGGCTCAGCGGTAACATTCTCGCTTGCTGGGCCCAAGGTTCCAGGTTCGTATCCTGGTGCAGTCAGCTGGCATTTGAGGGCGCGCAAATGTGAGGGAGCCGTGTCAGTAGATTTACTAGCACGTTAAAGATCCCCTTCGGAACAAAATTCCGGCACCCCGGAGTCTCTAAAAGCCACAGTAGTAATAATAATAATATCGTATGGCCTCGGGTGCCTGGTGCAAGCTTTGCTATTTGACACCCAGAGGGTAGCTTGCATGTCGAATTTCGTTGTTCCTTGACTATGAAAGTCAAGGAGGTTAGATGTTGGATATCTAAGCTCCTTGAACACTATAGCGCTTTCTAGTAGAGAAGTGAGGAACTTTGTGTTGGCGGAAACTCCCGAGATTAATTTTGCCATTATGAACTCGGCCTACTGAATTGAATTCAAATGGGTTCTTTGACATGCCAACATCGTATGACATGCGTATCGTATTTTTTCCGCCTTTCAAAAAATCACTTACCATGGCCAGGAGCGAACCTGAAATCTTGGGGTTAGTAGACCGACACGATATCCACTCACCCACCGAGCCACAGTAGTTAGAAGGAACGTAAAACTAATAACATTATTCTTAAATGTGTCTCTAATTTCTTTCATTGTTTGTTCACTGTACAAATTGAAACGCATGGGTGATAAGCTGCAACCTTGCCTTACACCTTTCTGAATACCGGCTTCTCTCTCATGTCCTCTTGCTCGAATAACTGCCGTCTGTTTTTTTTTTCAGATAGTAGATTTTTTTTTTTCGTGTAGCCTCCTGAGAGGCCGAGTGCAGGTCTTTCTAGTCGACGCCCGTGGGCGACCTGCGCGTCGGGATGTGAGATGGAAAGGATGAAGATGAATTAGACTGGGCAAGGATGTGGAAGGAAGCGGCCGTGGCCTGTCAGAAGGTACTGTCCCAGCATTTGCCTGG
The DNA here is from genome assembly GCA_946902985.2 of Meconema thalassinum. Lineage (NCBI taxonomy): Eukaryota > Metazoa > Arthropoda > Insecta > Orthoptera > Tettigoniidae > Meconema > Meconema thalassinum. Next base: position 123,386,123 of record OX336396.1, on the reverse strand, counting down.
TGTAGAAAATGGGAAACCACGGAAAACCATTTCAAGGACAGCCGACGGTGGGGCTCGAACCCACGCGTCTACCGAGTCAGCAGAGAGCTTGGCCCCTTGACCTAACGCGGAGCTTTAGCCCGCGTAGCCACTACAGTCGGTAGATTGTAGATGAATTAACTGCATCTGCAGCAGCTTGAAGTTCCTTGTATGGACATCGTCCTTAGTTCACGTGTACTGCCTCGTATTCATCTCAGGGCTATCATCCGGTCAACTGGTAGGCCAGTGTCCATGCTCCATGACCATGGTTCTCCTTATGTGATAACAGCCGGACAGATAAATGTATTCCCAAAATAAGTCCTACTTAAGAACAGTCACTAGTGGCGTGAAGCCATTCATAGGTATTCCTCTGTTCTGTGTTGGACCGCATTGCTATCAAAGTGGTCAAGGAGATAAGATAAATATATTACCTGTTTGAGATACGAGTGCTGGCGGCCAAGTTTGGAGCTACTGTATTGTTTGTTTACTTGTACCACGCTGTTGGTTGACAGGTAGAGTCGCGTGGGTAAGATATGACTCAGTACCAGTAGCCTCAATCATCGTTTCACGCTCAGTGGTGACCTGAGCTACTTTTACGCTACCAAGGGAAGGATACGATGCATGGGTCATCGATTCAAACCATCTTTAGTACACTTGTAGATCATGACCAGGCGTATATCAGGTACAAGTAGTAAGGTGCGCTTCTCAGCCGTTTCCCAGAAATTAATTGCAATTACAGTGCGGCATCTAGGTGCGTTGTACGCTAGCAAGAAACCAACGAGCGCGTGGTGCAGCGGTTAGAGCCCTCATAGTAAGCGCGGGATCGAATCACACCGGTGAGATTTTACAGTGTATTGTGTTTCTTTTTTTGTTGTAAACATTGACAATTCGTACAAATGTAGGTGTCGTGAACAATGTTTATTTTGCAGTCAATTGTAATAACGTATTATCTGAGCGGGGAAAGGGATTCTGAAATGATCGTATTGGGGTCAACGTTTGTGACATTACATAATGTACAGTAGTCGATCAGCATTGCAAATACATTGGTATTAGGCCTCTACACGGTCAGGTGTATTCTATTATATGTACCGGTATACATTTACACATTGAAGGCACAGTCTGTCCGTTCATTGCACGTCTGTGAACCATCAGACCACCCCGTACCCCGCAAGCAGTGACTCATGCTACGCGTATTGGTTGGAAATTGCCAATAGTTGCAAAAGAGAAAGAAAGAAGAACACAACACACTGCAACGGTTCACCGGTGGGATTCGATCCAGCCTTCCCGCGCTTACGAAGCAAGGCTCTTACCGCTGCACCGCAAGCTTGTGGGTTCGTTGTTGGCGTACAACGCACATGGTCGCCGCACTGCAATATTGCGAATAATTAATTTCTCGGAAACGGCTGAGAAGCGCATCTTTCTATTTGCATCTGGTATACGCCTGGTCAAGTCCTATACGTGTACTAAAGATGGTTCGAATCGGTGACCCATACGTCGTATCCTCCCCTTGTTAGCTGTGCGATACAATTAGAAACGCACCATTCTTAATTCATCCATTATTATTAATGTTTCCGTTTACAATTCACAATATACTGTAACTTCTGTCTAACACAAGTAGCGCTTGCAAGGCTACTTGACTTCGTGCAGACTGCGCTTCGACATCGCTGTGTACCCCTGCTCGTCCCACAAGGCTCCAGCTGCTATGAACAACAAACGCTGGCGCAGCCGAAGTTCAGCGGCACTCGCATCTAGAAAGGATAATAGTACAAGCAGTAATTTTCGGCCAGGAAGTCGTCTAATCTAGTAGAAATCAATCATTTCGCCCAGACAGTCGTTTAACCTAGTAGAGATCAATGGTTTCGCCCAGACAGTCATCTAACCTAGTAGAGACCAATGGTTTCGCCCAGACAGTCGTCTAACCTAGTAGAAAACAATGGTTTCACTCAGACAGTCGTCTACCCTAGTAGAAAACAATGGTTTCACTCAGACAGTCGTCTAACCTAGTAGAGACTAATGGTTTCGCCCAGGCAGTCATCTAACCTAGTAGAAAACAATGGTTTCGCCCAGACAGTCGTCTAACCTAGTAGAGACTAATGGTTTCGCCCAGACCGTCATCTAACCTAGTAGAAAACAATGGTTTCGCCCAGACAGTCGTCTAACCTAGTAGAGACTAATGGTTTCGCCCAGACAGTCATCTAACCTAGTAGAAAACAATGGTTTCGCCCAGACAGTCGTCTCACCTAGTAGAGACTAATGGTTTCGCCCAGACAGTCATCTAACCTAGTAGAAAACAATGGTTTCGCCCAGACAGTCGTCTAAAACTAGTAGAGACCAATGGTTACGCCCAGACAGTCGTCTACCCTAGTAGAAACCAATGGTTTTGCCCAGACAGTCGTTTAACCTAGTAGAGATCAATGGTTTCGCCCAGACAGTCATCTAACCTAGTAGAGACCAATGGTTTCGCCCAGACAGTCGTCTAACCTAGTAGAGACCAATGGTTTCGCCCAGACAGTCGTCTAACCTAGTAGAGACCAATGGTTTCGCCCAGACAGTCGTTTAACCTAGTAGAGATCAATGGTTTCGCCCAGACAGTCATCTAACCTAGTAGAGACCAATGGTTTCGCCCAGACAGTCGTTTAACCTAGTAGAGATCAATGGTTTCGCCCAGACAGTCATCTAACCTAGTAGAGACGAATGGTTTCGCCCAGACAGTCGTCTAACCTAGTAGAGACCAATGGTTTTGCCCAGACAGTCGTCTAACCTAGTAGAGACCAATGGTTTCGCCCAAATAGCCATCTAACCTAGTAGAAACCAATGGTTTCGCCCAGACAGTCGTCTAACCTAGTAGAGATCAATGGTTTCGCCCAGACAGTCATCTAACGTAGTAGAGACCAATTGTTTCGCCCAAATAGCCATCTAACCTAGTAGAGACCAATGGTTTTGCCCAGACAGTCGTCTAACCTAGTAGAGACCAATGGTTTCGCCCAGACAGTCGTCTAACCCAGTAGAGACCAATGGTTTCGCCCAGACAGTCATCTAATCTAGTAGAGACCAATGGTTTCGCCCAGACAGTCGTCTAACCTTGTAGAGACCAATGGTTTCGCCCAGACAGTCCTCTAACCAAGTAGAGACCAATGGTTTCGCCCAGACAGTCGTGTCATCTAGTGGAGACCAATGGTTTCGCCCAGACAGTCGTCTAACCTAGTAGAGAACAATGGTTTCGCCCAGACAGTCGTCTAATTTAGTAGAGACTAATGGTTTCTCCCAGACAGTCGTCTAACCTAGTAGAGACCAATGGTTTTGCCCAGACAGTCGTCTAACCTAGTAGAGACCAAAGGTTTCGCCCAGACAGTCGTCTAACCAAGTAGAGACCAATGGTTTCGCCCAGACAGTCGTCTAACCTATTAGAGACTAGTGGTTTTGCCCAGACAGTCGTCTAACCTAGTAGAGACCAAAGGTTTCGCCCAGACAGTCGTCTAACCAAGTAGAGACCAATGGTTTCGCCCAGACAGTCGTCTAACCTATTAGAGACCAGTGGTTTCGCCCAGGCTGCCGTCTAACCTAAAAGAGACCAATTGTTTCGCCCAGACAGTCGTATGTCGTAGTAGAGACCAATGGTTTCGCCCTGACAGTCGTCTAACTAAGTAGAGAACAATGGTTTCGCCCAGACAGTCGTCTAATCTAGTAGAGACCAATGGTTTCGCTCAGACAGTCGTCTTTCTAGTGGAGACCAATGGTTTCGCCCAGACAGTCGTCTAACCTAGTAGAGACCAATGGTTTCGCCCAGGCAGTCGTCTAATCGAGTAGAGACCAATGGTTTCTCCCAGACAGTCGTCTAACCTAGTAGAGACCAATGGTTTCGCCCAGACAGTCGTCTAACCTATTAGAGACCAGTGGTTTTTCCCAAATAGCCATCTAACCTTGTAGAGACCAATGGTTTCGCCCAGACAGTCGTCTAATCTAGTAGAGACCGATGGTTGCGCCCATACAGTCGTATAACCTAGTAGAGACCAATGTTTTCGCCCAGACAGTCGTCTAATCGAGTAGAGACCAATGGTTGCGCCCAGACAGTCGTCTAACCTAGTAGAGACCAATGGTTTCGCCCAAATAGCCATCTAACCTAGTAGAGACCAATGGTTTCGCCCAGACAGTCGTATAACCTAGTAGAGACCAATGGTTTCACCCAGACCGTCGTCTAACCTAGTTGAGACCAATGGTTTCGCCCAGACAGTCGTCTAATCTAATAGAGGCCAATGGTTTCGCCCAGACAGTCGTATAAACTAGTAGAGACCAATGGTTTCACCCAGACAGTCGTCTAACCCACGCCCCGGGCTATGAACGGGCATACTGGGCATTTGCCCAGGGCGCCGAAATTTAGGTGAAGCTGAACGCAGATAAAGGTTGATCCAACAATCCCAACATTAAAAAAAAGTATGACATGGACATCTTTCAATAGTAGGAGAAAATAACTATTATTTACGTGAATATAAAATAAAAGTAATATTAGATATCACATACATTTGTAGTATTTATGTTAAATCGTGATTAGGCCTATATTATAACACAGTATTATAACTCTTTCAGACAGCAAACTAAATTCTCAATTGTTATTGTGTTTTGAAAAAGACGTAATCCTTAGCACAGACTTTTCTGACATAAATAAATATGCAAAGTTAAAAGCCAGAAAAAAACTTTGATTTGAAATGTTTCTGTACATTGTACTTTTAAAATTTAACTTTTTAATTTGTAATCTTGGGTTTCAGTGTGATTAATGTATCAATAAATGGCTACAACGTTTATGAACGACTTACTTTTCCTATTATTTCCTGTGATACAATATTAGTAAAGTAGTTGTTTGAAAAAAATGCTATTTTTATAACAAATAATTGAGAAAAAGGGCGCCAGTAGACCATTTGCCCAGGGCGTCTATCACCTTAGCCCAGGGCCTGGTCTAACGTAGTCGAGACGAATGGTTTCGCCCAGACCAACGTCTAACCGATTAGCGACCAATGGTATCATACAGACAGTCGTCTAACCTAGTACGACCAATGGTTTCGTCGATACACTGATCTAACTCAGTAGCGGTCAATGGTTTCGTATGGGCAGATGACCTCGTAGTTCCTCCCCTTAAAACAACAATAACTAACTATAACTAACTAATGGTTTCGTCGAGGACGGTTGTCTAACCTAGTAGCGGCCAATGGTTTCGTCGAGACACTGGTCTAACTCAGTAGCGGCCAAAAGGTTTCATCGAGACCTTGTGGTGTAGTAGATAGCATTCTTGGCTGACACTCCTGAGGTCCTGGGCTCGTTTCCTAGCTCCATCAAGAAATATAATTCTGGACTGAGGGTTGGAACGGCGCACACTCCTCTTCGCGAGGCAGAACTGAAGAGAGGTAGGTTCAATTCCCATCGCAGCCATCCAATAAGTGGTTTTCCGTGGTTTCCCACTTCCACACCAGGCAAATGCCGGGAAGTTTCCTAACTTAAGGCCATGTCTGCCTCCTTCCCATTCCTCTGTATTACAAAAAGATACTCACTACTACAGACACCACAATAATGGAGATTATCTTGCACATCCTACAAACACACCATAATACGCGGGGTTAAATGACTATGTCTTCGAAAGCCCTACATGAATTAACATCATCAACAACACAACGATTCTGGAATAAGTGATTTTAAAAAATAGTCTCGGTAGGTGCAGGCATAAACATATCAGCAAATCCAAGCTCTCCAATTCCAACATTACACACTTTAGAAAGTTGACTGATTTCAACATACGAACTTTTCCACGTGTTGTAGGAATTTACTGTTCATCAGTGTCAGCCATGGCATCTCGGAGGGAAGATGTCCATTATCATGTGTTTTACATCTTGGCAAGAAAAAATAAATAAAAAGGAGCATGCCTCAACACATTATTCGATGTTTACTTTTATGAGCATCAGATTTAATTAGTGTATTTTTGTTAGCCTACTTTCTATTTTTGCAGAAAATGAAAGTAGATCTACACAGGGTCAAAAGTTGTGTGTCTGTGTGTAAGTGAGTGTGTGTGCACTCTGTACAGTATGTCTGTCCTCCCTATCAATTCAAACACTACGAAACCGAATTGAACGAAATTTGGTACAGAGGTAGCACTAGGAAAGAGCAACCTCAGTGTCATGTTTTATATTGCCGCCATATTTACCAAAACTCAATGACGGCAACTCAAATAGTCATAACTTAAAATTAAATTACGACCAAACTAATAATAGGATCTTTACCAAATTTGGTAACAACATACCTACATATGGGACGCGTCTTGTGCCCAGACTACAAGGTCATCAGCCATATAATTTCAGGATGTCGGCCGTGTGAATTATGCAAGCTTTATAATCCACAACTTTGGACCCACCAGTTCCGATTATCGAACCGAGAATGGTTTAAACGTGTCTAAAGGACGTGGCCCGTTCGAAATTAAGAGTTTATAATTATGATAATATTATACTGCAGAAGTGACTTTAAAAAGCTGAGCCGTCTTGGTTACAAGACAAGATAGCAGCTGATCTCTCGTTCTGACCTATATTTCACTGTTGCAAGCAATATAGCCTACAGATAAAAATAATATAAACTTTGTATGAAATGGATTATAATGAATATTATACTCAAGTGAAGGAATCGTTTAGTCCCAGTCATTAATTGCTAAGACGTTGTGTGTAAATCGATTGATAAAGTTTGACTTTGGTGGACACGTTTAGTTCTATGGTTAGAACTTTGGTCTTCCACCCGGTCGACCGGGGTTCAAAACCTATCACAGTTGATTTTTTTATTGATTGTTTTAATATTTATTGTTTTTTAAGTACTGAGCGTAGTGTTGTGCATTTTTCAATATAAAATATATATTTAATTTAAACAAAGTACGCCACAGGTTCTGCACGAGTGACATCTACTAGCAACCAGTTGAACTATGCATGCGCTAACCACGGCCTACTAGATGCGAGCTGCGCTCTATACCGGCCTTGACATTCCCAGTTAGTGAACCCATGCATACAGTGTAATTGAAAAATTTCCTCTTGTTGCCGCTAGAGCGCACTCACCCCCAAGGATAGGCGCGATTAAAAATTAGCTGTGCAGTAGGTTTATTAAATGTGTTTCTCCCAGTGATACGTTTAGACCAACGAAGTTTTGTTTCGGTTTCAATTATTGTAAGTAGTCGGTGTTAATATACTGAATTCCTACGTTGTTTGGAGTGTTAGCTGATGAAATTGTAAAATGCTGGGGTAAATTATAAACTATGATTTGAACGCCGCTGCTCAAATCCAGTATGTCATACTGTTATGTGTCATTTTGCACTTCGAATAGGAAGAAAATAGGAGGTGATAAGGACAAAGAGTTATAACTATACCCCTACATTTACGAGAAAGTAGGCTATAAGTTCTTTGCTGAACATCCTGTAAGTTTGATCTCTGTTATTAGCCTATTTTCATTTTATGAAAAAAAATAGGCTTATGAGATCACCTTTTGTCCGTGTGTCTGTGTGTGCGTGTGTGATTCGTGTGTGTGTGTGGCCCTAATAACTTCTAAACGTCTGGAGCGATTTCAATGAAACTCGGTAAGATCATAGCACCATTCTGACAGACCCCGATCGTGCCCTTTATATTTTATTGTGTCTCACCAATCCAACATGGCGGCTGTACGAAATATTTCATCAGCATTCAGTATCTCCGAAACTATTACAGATATCACCCTGAAATTTTGTACGGTGATAAACGGCACTACTAGAAGTTCACTTATGAGACCTTCAAAAACCTGGAATCTACAAAACCAATATGGCGACCAGGCGAATTTGAGACTTTTAAACAGAGTTTTCTCGCGATTTAAGCATCCAAACGTAATGAAAAATGGTACTGCAAATGTTTATACACATTGTAATGCACTGGCGTCTAATTTAGTTGAATTGTTTACATAACCTCAAAATGGCGGCTGTGCGAAATATTTCACTGGCATGCTATATCTCCGAAACTATTACAGATATCACCGTGAATGTTTGTACGATGATAAAGGGCACTGGTACAAGTTAATCTATGTAACTTTCATGAACCTGTAAAGTACAAAACGAACATGGCGGCCAATCGAAGTTGAAATATTTTAATAGACTTTTCTCGTGTTTTAACCATCTGAGCGCAGTGAAATGTGGTACAGTAAATGATTATACATATTGTAATGCACTGGCATCTAATTCAGTTCAATTGTTTACATAACCTCATGATGGAGGCTGTGCGAATTTTTTTTTCTTGTGTCGTAATCATGCGATCGAAGTGAAAGTTTGAATAATGAAGCTACGCAATATTTTTCCTTTAATGGTACATAACTCTATGGCTTATACATATAACAATCCAAAATGGCGAGCATACGAAATATTGGTGTCCGGACAGTTCCCCACACTGACACTTCCACACACTGCAAAAAATACTGACACTTCCCCACACCCTTGGACGTGGCTACCTGTTTAATGACTCAGAAATAATCCCGACTGACTTTTCCACACACATCATCCCCCCACCACCAAGGCTACTATGAAAACGATCAAGTTGAGGACATAAATGTGGATTTTGAAGCTGCTGTAATTTATTCTCTGAAAGGCGTATTTCCAACAACAACAACAACAACAACAATACATGGCGTCATTTTCACATGACAAAATGCTTATGGAGAAAAGTGCAGGATCTCGGATTGTCGGTGGAGTACCGAGAGAATAACGAAATCAGCCTTCATGTCCGTATGTGCGCAGCACTTGCGTTTTTAAAGCCTGAAGATGTGCTCGATGGATGGATGGAAATACACTCTCAAGCTCCAGAAAGTCCCAAACTTAGCCAGTTTTTTGACTACTTCGTTGAAAACTGGCTAGATAACCAAGACATTCCAATCGAGATGTGGAACTGCCACCAAGTACCACACAGGACAACGAATGCTGTTGAGGGCTGGAACAACCGACTCGACAATCTTGTCGGGAGACCTCACCCCAAATTAAAAGAGGTTGTCAAAGTGTTGAAGACGGAAGCTGAGAAGACAAACTGCGCATTTGTAAAGTCCGAGCTCAACATGGAAGGGAAAAAAAGAAGACGAAAATATGTCAAACTGGACGGACGGATTGAGAACATTCAGAAAAAGTTCGAAAATGAAAAAAAATGAAAAAATAATAATAATAATAATCTGAAGGCAGTTGCCTATTCACAGAAAATGGAGTAGGTTAATATTATTGTTGAACAAACAAAATACTAAACACCTGACGAAGCCTAGAAAGCTGATTTTAAACACGCCAAAATTATAACACCACCAAAATGACCGGTTTTGTTATTATGTAGCCAGTCCACAGCCTGGATAAAGTGTGATGGAAATCAGACTCTGCATTTATTTTATTTTGATGGAAAATACACTACATCACAATGATATTTTCGAGACCATGTATTATGTTAAGGTGCATTGTCACTGGTGCGGCTGTAACGATGATCGCTGAAGCCTATAGCCTTAGGGGGGGATGTGTGTGGAACTGTCAGTCGAGATTATTTCTGAGTCATTAAACAGGTAGCCACGTCCATGGGCTGTGGGGAATTGTCAGTATTTTGGGCAGTGTGTAGAATTGTCAGTGTGAGGAACTGTCATGTAATCGAAGTATTTTGACGGTTCTCAATATCGACGAATCTTTTACAGCAATCAAACTGATATTTTTTATGTTCATAGAGGCTATGAACATAACTTCACCTATAGAACTTTCAGTAACATGGTGATCACAAATCCAACATGGCGGCGACGCAAAGTATAAATATTTAAATGGACGTTTCTCGCGATTTAACCATCCGACTGCAGTGAAACTTTGCACGTTAAATGCTTATACAAATGTTAATCCACTGGCATCTGATTTATTTCAATTGTTTTCATAACCACAAGATGGCAGCTGTGCGAAATTTTTAAATCTCGTTTTTACTTCTTGTGTCCTAATCATGCGGTTGAAGTTTGAATACCACACTTACACAATAATCTTCATGTAATAGTACATAAATAAAAATCCAACCTGGCGACTATCTGAAATATTTAGACGGTTCTCAATATCTACGAACCTATCACAACAATCGAACTGAAATTTTGTATGTTGATAGAGGCAATTAACATGAGTAGGATATATGAAAATAGGCTGTATAGTTCTTCACGGAACTATTTGTTTTTTCTTTGTTGACAACTTTTAAAAGTAAATAAAACCAGAAAATTAACTTTTTAAAGCATGGAGTATTTTCTTGTTTTTTATTGAGAGTCCTCTTTCTAATTTTCCCTTGGCAACATGTTATCGAAATTACCATATTGGTATTCCTGTACTTATTTCAAATTTCAAAATTGGTGGACTGGATATATTTTAAAGGGAATATGAAATAAACTATAGACATTTTGGGAAATCCATTAATTTTTCTGAAATTTCAGCACCCAAATGAATTTGACAGTAATTACACTAACATTTTCAGTGTAGTGAGGAACTGGTTACACCACGTGTTTTCTTAGTATTATCTTTTACTTACAGCATCAAGTGTTTTGTAATATGAATTCACTCCCTTCCCAGTCCTTATTCTTTTTAGTGCATTCTAGGAAGTATTTGTTTATAATTAGGCCTACTGTGCTTTATTGGGAGTGACAAATTGCTTAAGCTGGGTAATAATAGAATGTAGGACTTGTAGTAGCCTAATTCTTGTCACAAATTTAATGCAATATGCTCCAATTGCAACTGAAAATACTGCAATTTAAACATGTAAATTTTTCATGAGGTGGTTGACTATGTCCTATATGCTCTTATGGTTCATTTCATTGATCTAGAATCCACAATTTCCCACCTATTTTTCTGGTATTGTTATATTAAGTGGAGATTTTGAGTGTGATTTATTTGTTGTAGATTATATTATCTCCACACTTAAAAATGTGCTGGAAATGGGAATATTGTGAATCTAGGAACTTTGAAGTGGACCGAGCATTTAAGATGAGAATATTCAGCGGAATGATTCTTTGTGGAGCCGGAAAGGGGGTGGGGCAGGAGGCAGCTGCTGCTTATGTTTACAAGCTCTGCTAATAGATAGCGTTACTAGTCTGTACGTTACTAGTAATGCGTGCCCGACGACAGACGGCGCTGAAGTCTTGTTAGTTAGTAATTGTTGTTTTTAAGGGGTGGAACTACGAGGTCATCTGCCCCTTTTAACACAGATTAAAGTATACAAATTTTGAATGGTCACCTAAATTTGAGATGACCGAAAATTAATGAAACAAAAAATTAAATAAAACTAATTACTATAATATGAACAAAAAATACGGAAAAACAAAAAAATATCATTCAAAAACGAACAAGTCGTTGAACAGCGCTGAAGTCTTAGGGACCAAGAATTAACATGGCTGTCGGCCATCTGTAGTAAGGTAATCTGCGTACGGGAGCGGGAGGGAGAAGGCAGGTAATGTTTACAAGCTCTGTGTATAGATGGCACTACTAGTCATAGTAATGCATGCTGGACTTGTAGTAGGGTTATCTGTGGTAATACATGGGTACCTGTGCATTCAATTCGGGGGACATTCGCCAGTAGCGGTTCAGTACCTCGGCGCTAGGTGCAGGCATGGTTGAAAATCCAACCACCATATTATTTTTAAAACAATCCTAAAAATGAAAGTTACTGATGGAAAAAATAATAAAAACAGCATATAAAACTAGAAAAGTAAATGGATAGGGAGGAGGAGGGCTGCCGCAGTACACGTTTCAAATCGCCTGCGTTTGAAATTTAGTACGCTGAGCCGCCGACAGGTAGCGGACTGAGTCGGCGGATGACGTCATCCTGGCAGTTGCGTGGCCTTCGTCGGCCACGGGCAGTTGTCATCGGAATCGAATTTAAAGCGTCAGTAACCGTTCTCCTATATTGTTCTGTGGCGGGTACAAGGAATCGCTTTTTCAGAGTTGAGTGAAATGTTGCGTGACCTTACACGACGCTACCAATAGACGCGATAAGGTATAGCAGTTACGTGCCATGCCTCACACATGCTGTCAGATAGCCCGGCACGTGGCGTGTTGTGCTGATAAGGCATGGAACTTGGATTTTGGTATTACGTTATGACAACATGAAATGACTTGGGTAAGATTCGGGGCTATGCGACCTTCAGTCATGCCAGCTAACGAGTTGATGACCTGCCATACCATAAAACAGGGGTCCACACGCGGGAAGTTCGCTGTTGGGGACCGATTAGATTCAGCTCTTGTCATAAGCATGTACCAGGCCAGTCAAGGTCTTTGGACCAAAACACAAAACGTTATCCGTATTCGCACGTCCATCATCCACATTCGCGAGTATTGCAGTTGGTTGTACGGTACAATTACATTTGCAAGAAAGTGGATTGTAACTGCAGAACTTACGATCTGTTTAATCCATTATAGGACAGTGTTCTCTAACTAAAGTAATGACATACAGTATCATAGTTTATGTTATCAACGATAATCTTTCAGCAATATTTCAGCAGAGTTGCGGAAGTGTTAAAATTTCTCAAAGCCAAATGTTATTTCTCTTTCTCCTTGACCTAAGATGCTTAATGAAATTTACCTTTTAAATAAAAATAAAAAAAAAAACGTAAATAAAAGATCGAGAAATTTAACTAAAAATAAATTTCCTTGTAAAATTTAAAAATAAATACGTTTAATATTAAAATAAATAAGCTTATAAAAATAATATATATAAACATAATGAAAAGAATAATAATTAAAATTAATAAATAACAAAATCCCATTTAAATTACATTTAAATAAATACAAATAAAATATATCGGCCGCGTTGGCCGAGAGCGTTAACGCGCTATTGCTTCGCTGGCATCGGAAGAGCGTGGGTACGAATCCCACCTCGGCCGTCCTGTAAATGGTATTCTTGGTTTCCCATTCTCACCATCGGGCAAGTGCCGGGACGGTGCCTTTCAACAGGTCCACTGTCGACTTAATTCCTTCCCTTCCCTTCCTTAATTAGACCCAAGTTAATGGTCGCCTGTGTGATCGGCCTGTCACCACTCCCAGTTGTATCTGCTGACCAAGTGTGTTCAATTCCCAAACACCGACGGCAGAGGAATGATCCCACGCAGAGTCCATGGGTGAAACCGAACTGGGAGGATAAGTGATAAAACTTTATTTAAAATAATAACAATAATAGGTCTGTCCTATAAAGGGTTAAAACACTAAATATTCCAACAATAATAATATCGTATGGCCTCGGTTGCCGCGTGCAAGCTTTGCTATTTGACACCCAAGGGTAGCTTGCATGTCGAATTTCGATGTTCCTTGAAGCACTATGAAAGTCAAGGAGGTTAGATATCTAAGCTCCTTGAACACTATAGCGCTTTCTGGTAGAGAAATGAGGAACTTAGTATTGGCGGAAACGCCCGAGATTAATTTTGCCATTATGAACACGGCCTACTGAATTCAAACGGGTTCTTTGACATGAAAACATCGTATGACATGCGTGTCGTAAATTTTTGCCGCCTTTCAAAAATCACTTACGACGACCAGGAGCAAACCTGCAAGCTTGGAGTTAGTAGACCGACACGTTACCCACTCACCCACCGTGGCAAGCAACATTCTAATGAGTTTGGAATGTTTGGAGCTAAGAGCGGTGATTCAGGCAAGGTGTATCAAGAGTCCGCTGATGTACCCGAGTCTGGCTGCGTGGCTCAGGGGTAACGTTCTCGCTTGCTGAGCCGAAGGTTGTAGGTTTGAAACCTGGCGTAGTCAGCTGGCATTTGTGGGTGCGAAAATGCGAGGGAGCCGTGTCAGTAGATCTACTGGCACGTTAAAAATCCCCTTCGGGGCAAAATTCCGGCACCCCGGCGTCTCTAAAAGCCAGTGTAGTTAAAAGGGACGTAAAACCAATAACATTATTATTATTATTGATGTGCCCGACTTGGTGCACCTAGGCAAAACCCAGCAACATACATGGGAAAAACTTGGGCCGTGAAAGCCAATATTCCTTCTTTTGGTAAAGCCCAGCGCGGATGCGGATATTCACGGATAAACCCGCGGATATCCGCATTTTTTTCGCCATGCGGATAGAGTTTGCATGGCTGTGCGGGTAGCGGATAATCTGCGGGTAATGTTTAGAATAAATTTGCGGATAGTTTTCAGAGTACAATATCGTACTAGTGGGCCCTTGCGAGCTTTCGCAACGTGAATGTAGGTTTATGGAGTAGTAGGGAAGAATGTGGGAGAACGAAATTATAAATATTGAAGAAATGTATTTATTGTTGTTAAACAGCATACGTACATGAGAAGAACACAAGAATTATGTAGAACAGTGTTTTGTACATGACACAGCACCTCTTTGTAGACAATATTCGATGTTACAACGAATTCATCGGTTATTGTTTGCTCGGGAGTTTCTTCTACAGCAATTTTTACATTTGCAAAGGATTGAACCCTAGAGAAAGTCTTGGCGAGACCACACCGGGGCCATCTGCTGGGATACTCCTCAGCTAGCAGTACGCCGCGCTCCCGCCAGATGGCTGCCGATGCCACGCTGCCCTGCGCTCTAGTGGCAGGCTCGCCAGGTTACGGTGCTCCCATTGTAAATGTTCTTTTTTAAGGTATTTATTTAATTGTGTGGCATTTAAAGAGGAAGTGAGTACGTTTCGGGCACACGTGGGGGTATGCGGAACCTGTAGGTACCCCATATGTGTACGTTGGTGTTAACAGGACCTTATTTTCGGTACAAAACCGGAATGGGACCTTAGCAGAATAATATAGGGAGGATGGCCTCAGGTGCCAGGTGTAAGCTTTGTTATTTGACACTAAGAGTGCAGCTTGCATGTCGATTGTATGTCGTTACTTGGAGCGCTAGGAAAGTCAAGGAGGTTAGATATCTAAGCTCCTTGACACTATAGCGCTTTCTAGTAGAGAAAAAAGGAACTTTGTGTTGGCGGAATTTTTTTTTAATATTTTTTTATTTAGTCAATTTACCCTCTAGGTTGGTGGTTCCCACGGACTCAGCGAGGGAACTCACCACTACCGCCTCTATGGGCAGTGTCCTGGAGCCTGGAACATCTGGTCGGGAGGGATACAACTGGGGAGGTGTGATCAGCACTTCGCCCAGGCGGCCTCACCTGCAAAGCGAACAGGGGCCTCATGAGGGAAGGGAAGGGATGGAAGATTGGGAGGAATAGGCGAGGAAGAGGGGAGGAGGCGGCCCTGGCCTTACAGTAGGTACCATCCCGGCATTTTCCCGAAGACGAAGTGGGAAACCACGGAAAACCACTTCGAGGATGGCTGAGGTGGGAATTGAACCCCTTCTACTCATTTGGACCACCCGAGGCTGAGAAGACCCCGTTCCAGTCCTCATACCACTTTTCAAATTTCGTGGCAGAGCCGGGAATCGAACCCAGGACCTCCGGGACGGCAACTAACCATGCTGACCGCTACGCTACGGAGGCGACACTGGCGGAAAATCCCGTGATTAATTTTGCCATTATGAAGACGGCCAAGTGAATTCAAATGGGTTCTTTTACATGCCAACAACGTATGACATGCGTTCCGAGATTTTTGTCGCCTTTCAAAAATCACTTACCACGGCCAGGAGCGAACCTGCAAGCTGGAGGTTAGTAGTCCGACACGATAACCACTCACCCACCATGGCAACTAGTACAATGTTGAAGTGGATTCTTTTTAAGTAATTTTCGTTTTTGCAAAGATCTGCGACATTCACGTTTCTTGTTATTTCCCTATTTGCTTTCGCTTGGATTGTGTGAGAATAATAGAGAAGTGAGATAAGCCAGTCATGGAAATACCCTCAATTAGTGTTGACTTATCCCCCCAAGAAGTATTTTATACTGCTCGGGTCCAAGCTCTGTGAACTTGTGGGGTGAGGGGAAGGAGCAGGGAAGGGTCAGGCGAGAAGAGAAGGATCTGTCAACAGCCCGCCGTGATAAGTGGGATTCCTTTCTATTCCAATACTGTTAACAAACGGCCGTTGCTCAAACCACTGAGGTGTTGCGAATGAGTGAGTGAGTCACCGACCAATGTATTTGGTTCTGTTACTACGCACGTACCGGGAAACCTCATCACTCGTCACCATCACTTCACATAGTCCACGATCCACATTCCTCTCAGGTTCACGCAGCTTAGACCCGAGCAGTACCTGCGCTTGCCTGCGTGGGTATTTCCGGCGACTAAGTAAGTGTTATAATTAGCCACTCGCTGTTACTCAGAGGGACTAAACTCAGTCAACATTGTCTTGCGATTCACACATAGCCTCAGGGGAACGAATTTTTCCTCAAATGTCTAAATGTGTTGCTTCAGAACTTTACGCTTTATCGAATAACTTAACAAGTAGTTCCGTGAAGAACTATACAGCCTATTTTCATATAACCTACTTATGTTAATTGCCGAGTCGCCTCCGTAGCGTAGCGGTCAGCATGGTTAGCTGCCGCCCCGGAGGTCCTGGGTTCGATTCCCGGCTCTGCCACGAAATTTAAAAAGTGGTACGAGGACTGGACCGCGGTCCACTCAGCCTCGGGTGGCCCAAATGAGTAGAAGGGGCACGATTCCCCCTCAACCATCCTCGAAGTGGTTTTCTGTGATTTCCCACTTCGTCTTCGGGCAAATGCCGGGATGGTACCTTCTTCAAGGCCACGGCTGCCTCCTTCCCTCTTCCTTGTCTATCCATCCTAACCATCCCTTACCTTCCCTCATGAGGCCCCTGTTCGCTTTGCAGGTGAGGCCGCCTGGGCGAGGTGCCAATCCCACCTCACCAGTTGTATCCCTTCCGATTCGATGTTCCCAGCTCTAGGACACTGCCCGTAGAGGCGGTAGTGCCTCGCTGAGTCCGTGTGTTCCACCAACCTGGAGGGTAAACGACTAAAAAAAAAGAAAAAGTTAATTGCCACTATCAACATACTAACTTTTAGTTTGATTTCTGTAATAGATTCGTAGATATTGAGAACCGACTAAATATTGTGGATGGACGCCATGTTGGATTTTTATATAAAAATGTAGGTCTTCGAGTTATGTAATGTTACATGAAGATTATTGTGTACGTGTAGTATTCATACTTCAATCGCATGATTAGGATACAAGAAGTAAAAAAACTCGGTAAGATCATAGAACTATTCCGGACGACCCTGATCGTGTCCTTCAAATTATGTTACGTCTCACCAATCCAACATGGCGGCTGTGCGAAATATTTCACCTGCATTCAATATCTCCGAAACTATTACCGATATCACCCTGGAATTTTGTACGGTGATAAAGGGAACTACTAGAAGTTCACTTATGTGACTTTTGAAAATCTGGTAACTACAAAAGCAACATGGCGGCCAAGCGAAGTTGCGACTTTTAAATAGACGTTTCTCGCGATTTAACCAACCAAACGCAATGAAACTTGGTACAGTATATGTTTATACTCATTTTAATGCACCGACATCTAACTTCGTTCAATTGTTTACATAACCTCAAGATGGCGGCTGTGCGAAATATTTCATCGGCATTCTGTATCTCTGAAACTATTATCGGTATCACCCTGAAATTTTGTACGGAGATAAAGGGTACTGCTGGAAGTTCATCTATGAGACTTTCAAAAACCAATTAACTACAAAACGAATATGGCGGCCAAGCGAAGTTGAAAGTTTTAAATAGACCTTTCTCGCGATTTAATAATCCAAACGCAATGAAACTTGGTACAGCAAATGTTTATACACATTGTAATGCACTGGTATCTAATTTAGTTCAATTGTTTACATAACCTCAAGATGGCAGCTGTGCGAATTTTAAAATTAAGTTTTTATTTCCTGTGTCGTAATCATGCGATCGAAGTGAAAGTTTGAATAATGAACCTACGCAATAATTTTCCTTTAATGGTACATGACTCTATGGCCTGTATATAAACAATCCAACATGGCGGCTATCCGAAATATTTAGACGGTTCTCAATATCTACGAATCTATTACAGCAATCAAACTTATTTGTTTATGTTTTTTTATGAACATAAGTTCACCTATAGGACTTTCAATAACCTGGTGATCACAAATCCAACATGGAGGCGACGCGAAGTATAAATATTCACATGGACGTTTGTCGCAATTTAACCATCCGAGTGCAGTGACACTTGGTACAGTAAATCCTTATACAAATGTTAATACACTGGCATCTAATTTATTTCAATTGTTTCCATAACCACAAGATGGCAGCTGTGCGAAATTTTAAAATCTCGATTTTACTTCTTGTGTCCTAATCATGCGATTGAAGTTTGAATAGGCTACTACACTTACACAATAATCTTCATGTAACAGTACATAACTCTAAGACCTACACATATAAAAATCCAACAAGGCGACCATCCGCAATATTTAGTCGGTTCTTTATATCTGCGAATCTATTACAGCAATCAAGCTGAAATTTTGTATGTTGATAGTGGCAGTTAACAAAAGTAGGATATATGAAAATGGGCTTTAGTTCTTCACAGAACTACTTGTTAAAAAATGTGAAAAGTAGGCCAAAAATAGCGAAGTTCGCAACCAAATGTAACAAGACTTGACGTGGTCCTAGATGGCGCTAATAAATAAAGTTTTGAAGTCTGTTTTTCATTCTCTTGTTTTAGGGGCTCTCCAACAGTGTGGTCATGTAGCCCCGTGTACTTGAATGTGTGTGGAATCTGTCTGCTAGGCTGTGTCTGCTGTGGCTGTACGAGTGTGTGTAGCCTACTCGTAATTAGGGCTAGGGCTGAGTATGAGATGGCCATGACCTTAATTTAGGTACCATCTCCGCATTTTCCTGGAGAACAAGTGGGAAACCATTGAAAACGACTTTTAGGATGACTGAGGTAGGAATTAAACCCACCAATTCTCAGTTCTGAACCCACCTCTCTCGAGGCTGAGTGAAGCCCGTTCTAGCCTTCAGACCTGAATAAAATTTCTTGGCAGAGCCAGAAATCAAAACTGAATCCAGTCCTCCGCGGTTTTTATTTATTTACTAGTGTTGTTTAATTTATACAAGGACGTTTGGGTCCGATGTTTCTGTAATTCAAGGTTTAGTTTAGACAGATAAATATTAAATGTAAATGCGGGATGGTTATAGCGTCATTTAGATTTTTTTGCAGTCATGTTTGACTATTTATTTATGGCACGATGATTCTTCCTAGGACATCGTTTCCTTTTCCATTGTAGGGGCCGATAACCTAGATGTTAGGCCCCTTAAAACAACAATCAGCAATCAGCCTTTTCCATTGTAAATTTAATTAGGGTTTTGTACCATTTCCCCCAGTTTTGCTAGATTTTTGATTGTAATTAGAGCTGATCACGAGGGTTTAATTTTATAGTTTAGGGGTTAGTTTTCTTTCTTTCTTTCTTTCTTTCTTTCTTTGTATTTGATTAGATAGCGGATTAGCCGATTTAATGCTCTCGGATCCTAGGTTAGGGGTTGGATTTTATCAATAAACATTTCCAACGATCTTTACTTAAGACTGGACTACTTTTCTTTCGTAGTTTTTTTTTATTTGGGGAGTGTATTACCAGGGTGTTTATGACTTTGTAAATCATGATGGGAACCTGATCCTTGGGACAGGGGAGTCTCACAGCCGGCGAGCCCTGTTGGTTTGCACTTCGATCCTCTTCGTCGGTATGTGTTCGGAGGAAGAGGTCATCCGGGAGGCCATGCACGGTTGGTGGTAACCAGATGATCTCCTCAAACGGGCACAGTCCGTAACATTTCATCCAGATCGATGAAATGGTGTAGATTTGTGCCAAAGGGCTTAAACGAAGGGAATGGAAAAGGCTGTACAAAATTATTGTAGCTAAGAACCTTTCAGGGGGTGTGCACTAAAACCCAACAACATTGCAATGCAATAGGCGAAACTGTCTCTGACAGACAGATATACCAATTCCAAGTCTATACACCTAAATACTTCCGACACGACTGGTGCTAGGACCGTAAAACTTGGTTTTCGGATCACTTTGTTTTGTTATTTATTCAAATTTACTCCATTTCACCATACTGAATCAAAGTTTACGTCCCGCGAGGCTTACGGCTGTCTTATTTCAAGTAGGCAGTGTTTCCTGCAGTGTTCCGAAAGGTAGATACGTAAAATTTTGTTCAAATTGATGAAAGGGTGTAGATTTGTGAAGATCTAAATATAGAGAAAGGAGAGGGGTGTTCAAAATGTTGAAGTGGATAGTGTTATTCGTTGGGTTCCGAATGGTAAGTACGTAAAATTTGGTTTAATTCGGTGAAATGGTGTAGATTTGTGCCACAGGGCTTAAATGAAGGGAATGGAGAATGCTAGCCGAAATTATTGGAGCAAAAACCTGTCTGTGGGTGTGCACTACAACCCAAAACAATTGCAATGCAATAGGTGATACGGTGTCGAAGTTCGTATTTTCCTACATATCTCTTCCATATGAGTAGTAGATCATTTAATTATTCCAAATGAATATATTATTATTATTATTATTATTAATTTCTTCTTGATTCCTTTCAGCCAACTAAGTACCACGTCATTTGAACTGCCTAAATGAAGGGAATGGAGACGGCTGTCCGAAATTCTAAGTAGACAGTGTTACTCGTCGGGTCACAAAGGGTATGTACGTAAATTTTGATTCAGATATTCACTTGAAATGTCATGTGATGTCGATTCGACTATGTTGTTGATTGATCTTAGTTCAAATTGCAATCTTGAATAATCATATTATGTCCAATTTCAATACGAATGTCTGTGGAAGAGGTTATCATGTTAATAATGATTATCTCTTCTGATAGCTTCTATTAAATTAAAGGTTGCTGTACGTACCTATATTTCGATTTTGGATTGTTGATATTAAATATTTGTTTCAGTTATTGTCTCGTCTTGATCAGGTTTCTTGTCGTAAATAGTTCGCTGTTCAGTTATTGTCTCGCCTTGTTCGGTTTCTTGTCGTAATTAGGTCACTCAACGTATTAATTAACATAAGAATGTACACTTCTCACAAAAATTAGAGGATATTGTAAGGTCAGCTCATAATGGTGCAATAATATACGAGATCATTTAGTTTTTCAACCATTTTTTCTTATATAATGCTATACTGACAGATAAAGCAGCCCATGATTCCAGAGAGTCCCTGATGAGTGTTTGAATCAAATGGCATGAATGAAGATTTTATTTATCGTATGCCTTTTAGTGCCGGGAGTGTCCGAGGACATGTTCGGCTCGCCTGCGTTTGTAGCTACTTCCAGCGGACACCCTAAAGGGTGAGCTACACGTTCCGTTCAATTTCAAGTAGTTCCAACTTTTGCGACCAGATATCAATGCTACCTAGTGGTGAACGTTGGAACTTTGATAGAGCGTTCTGACGAAATCTAACCTAACAATTTTGTTTTACACAAGTTTAGTCTGTGAAAGGATCTTTTACATGCCATAAATCTATGACATGGGACCGCCGGCTTTACTTCCCCTCCGAAGGAAGGCATACTGAAGGATTTTTAACGCTCTTAAAAAATCCGACGACTTTGGCCGGGTTTGAACCGGCTATCTTGGGAACAGCAGTTCAGCATGAAGAGAGAATATGGCAAACAAACAAAGCAACATTAACACTACCATAATCGTGGGCCATGGTGAATATTGTTCTTCAGTATGGTGTATGGTCTCCTCGAACGGCTAGCACTGCTGCACACTTGTTTGCCATTGATGCAATGAGATGATCAATGAGTTCTTGGGGGATACGTGGCCACTCGTCCATGAGAGCAATCTGCAGCTGTGGAAGAGTTGTGGAAGGTGCTGGTCTGCCTGCAGTGCGCCTGCCTAATGCATCCCACACGTGCTCTATCGGATTTAAGTCCGGCGAGGAAGCTGGCCACTGCATACGCTGGATACCCCCCTCCTCCAGCATGTCGTCCACCAGCTCTGTGGAGACGTGCATTATCGTCCATAAACACAAAGGAAGCACCTATGGCGCCAGCATAGGGCTCGACAAAAGGTCGGAGAATCTCGTCTCTATACCTTACAGCGACCAGAGTACCACGTGGGATGATGTAGAGGTCCGTACGTCCACCCAGGCTAATTCCAGCCCACACCAGCAACCCACCACCACCATTTGGGGACCTTCCTTGTACAAAAGATGGGTTGTTTCGTGTCCTTCGTTCCCTCCAGATGCGAACACGTCGACTATCCGATTCCACGTTGAATCGCGACTCATCAGAAAACACAACTGAGCTCCATTCGGCATGCCTCCACCCACGATGCTCCTCCGCCCAGTTTCTGCGATCTCTACGGTGTTGTGGAGTTAACTTGGTACACACCACGGGCCTACGGGCATAGAGGCCACGTGCATGAAGTCGGTTATGGACAGTTTGGGTTGATACTCTGCGTCCTGTTGCTGTTAGAAGGTCACTCCTTAGTTGAGTTGCATTCTGCCGTCTATTCCGGCGGGCTGTTAACACAAGGTAACGGTCATCCCTTGCTGTTGTTGCCCGTGGGCGACCTTGTCCTACTCTTCTGTGAACAGTAGCCTAGCTGTTGTTTGAAAACGATTCCACAGTCTTGAGATCACACTTTGAGACACCCCAAGGGCTCGTTGTGTCTGTCCAGCTTCCAGCCGTCCTATGGCCCCCCAAGCCATTGATTCAGGTAAATCGCGTTGTGGATGCATTGCTGTCCCTAAGTCACGTCGACAGCAACAGTACGGACAGTGCCCTCCGTCATGTGGTGTATGTGCAGGGGTGACACAAACACATGTTTACCTTCTCTGGGGGTAAAGAAAAGCGATTGCATCTAATGCGTTACGAAATACATAGCATACATAGCTGAGTTCACAATATCCCCTAATTTTTGTGAGCAGTGTATATCAGGTATATTGATTATATAAAAGACTGAATTTTCTACATACCTTTCGTTAAGTTGTAATCTAATAATTGTATGTGTCCTTAGTAGATGATTTGTTACCTTGATATCGTATTTGTGTTCATAGTCTATATACTCAGAATGTTACAACAGGGAGCATGAGTCTCCATAGAAAGTATTGAAGTTAGTGTTGTACACATGGTAATTTGTAGGAACATTAGTTCTAGCTTAATACGTTCGAGCGTTAGTGATTGAGTCTCCATAGAAACCAAGAATGTTATATCAGGAGGCATGAGTATCCATAGAAACTATTGAAGTTATTAGTGTTGTACACATGGCAATTTGTAGGAATATTAGTTCTAACTTAATATGTTCGAGCGTTAGTGATTGAGTCTCCATAGAAACTAAGAATGTTATATCAGGAGGCATGAGTCTCCATATAAATTATTGAAGATAGTGCTCTACACAAGGTAATTTGTAGGAATGTTAGTTGTCGGCAAAACAGAAAAATCAAATAAAGTATGCATAGAAGCAAGGAAAATAACATTTTTAAATTATGATATAGATGTATTGAACCCATGTACCATTGGCTCAAAAGGGGTCTAATCCATGTATATTTGTAAAAGGAAGGAAAGAAATATACAGTCTTAAATGGAACATAGAAAGATTTCATGCAAGGATGCTAGCAGAACGTTGTGTAAGAAGCTGGGCCCAGGTGGCCAGGAAATGAGACAATGCCTGACTCATTGATAAGGAGTCGGTCACGAGTATAAATAGACGGAATGGAAAGTTCCAGACGTATGAGAGAGAAGCACGTTTCGGAAATCGCCCTTACGTTGCAGGAAAATTGCAACCGCGCCAACGTGCCAGAAGAAGAATAATTAAATTTAACCCATTTGGAAGAATAAAAGTAAGTAAATAAATACAGCGTTGTGAATGATTTCAGAAGAGAGATTTGTGTGTGGAGAAAAAGCTTTTAACAATTGTCCAGGAAAGAAGTGCAAACGTAGCCATACGTCATAGGGGGTTTACCGAGGCCCGAGGAGTGGGGAAATAAAAATCGACAGTAACACCCACACAGCTGAAGACTAAAAATTATTTAATATCTCAGAAATGCACGATCGATTTTCATGTGCAGTGAGGTCATTTTACGTTTAGAAAACGAGCTTTCTGGAGATATAATTTTTACAATTGTGCGACAATTATTTCAAAAGTTGGTCACGAAAAGGACTAGGATTTTATCTTTTTTTGACTAAAGAGTATAAAACTCCTGGCAGCACCAAGCCAATCATGCAGTTATTGTCAACCTGCGGGCGTGACACTGTGTCACTATCATCGAATGCAGTTCACGACAGACTCCTTGAGGGGAGATGCTACATCACATCAGGCAGTCTACAAGCTTTCCCTGAGGGGAAACGCTGTATCACATCGTATAGACATTATCCGACAGCCAAGAGCGTCGCGGTATCGATAACCAACGTGCATCCGTAAGGAGTAGCCAAGAAGTATATTTACAGTATCGCCGTGTGGAGAATTAGGAAAATCCTAGTTACAGGATTTAGTTCCGACAGTATAAAGTTTACAGTGAAAAGTTCAGTAATTACAGTCAAAGCAGGCTGCGAACTTAGAACCAAGGGCGATAGGTCTTAAATTAAACGACCAAAAGTATCATAACGTATTGAAGTAACGTAACAGCGAGATAAACATTCTATCAACTTTAAAGAAACCGAGTAGGGACGGACAGAACAAGGTTCGCAAAGTATTCTGGAAAGATAGGAATTCGAGAACCGAATAAGCGGAAAGGAGAAGGAAACTCTAGACATTGTTTCAAGGAAGCAGACGAACTATTAAAAAAGCACTAAGTTACGAGGAGTATTAGTTGCTAGAAATCAATAGGTCACCGATAGATTATTTGGGGGACCGTGGACAGAACAGACTTTCGCTAGACCAAACAAATAGGGTCTAGAAAGGAGCCGTTCGAGTTAATAATAATAGCTGATCGTCAGGAAACGGGATTTGAAGGAGTACTATTCCAGGGAGGAAGTAGATGGTTCGAGACTTTCACATTCTGGCAAGATAGGAAGCCGACATTTACTAAATTTCACCCTTGGAGACGGGAGGTCAAGAAATCACGTGTGAAAGGCTTAATAGCAGCCTTAGTGATTAGAATCTGTGAAGTGTAAATATATAAAATTTGTGTTAAAAGGTAATATTTTCAGTGTTTTTATCGTGTATTATAAACGAATACACCAGTGTATTTTAAAATGTTATCAGTGTTAAATGTATTTGAGTTAAATGTGTGTCAAGATATGTCAGTACATGAAATGAATTTGTACAAGATGGTGTAATCACAAAATAGTGGGCAAAAATGAAACATCGCAAGAAAAGGAAGGTCAGGGACCGACCTATAACATGTGAGTAAATATTTTCATTATGTTTTGTGTTGGGGAAGTGTTTGTGTACAATCCACCGGAGTTTGAGATAGAGGGATGTTTCTGAAATAACAAATAACAGAATAAGAGCACGGTCTGAACAAATAAAATTTGAGAAATTATAAATAATTATGTGAAAGGAATAAACCCTGTAAAGGAAATGTATGAAATAAAATGTCAGTGCAGTTGACAAATGTTACAAAAGCAAGCGTAATAAATAATAATAATAATAATAATAATAATAATAATAATAATAATAATAATAAAAGAAATATAAATAAAGATTAAATTGAATGATATGAAAGTAAGAGCATTTGAGCCGTAATAAAAGTATAAAGACATGGTGTTAATGCATGTTCTTAAAATATAGCGATTATTGTCAAGGGAAATGATTAATATAAAAATTGAGATAAGGATCAATTGTTGATGTTGGATCTATCAGTTCTTTGGAAGACGCTAGGCCTTAAAATAATGTAAAGTAAATAGTCACGCTAGGAAGGCGTAGAATCTAAATGTACTTGGTAAATTACTTATGAGGGACAGTTGATTGCGGTAATTGAGCCATGATAAAGTCCTCCAATAGTGACGTAGATCACGAGGCTATGTGTGTTATGTTGTATTATAATAGGGTGCAAATGTATGGTATTATGAGCGCAGGTAAAAATAGGCCACGGCCGACCCTAAGTCGCATTTATGTAAGTCCTCCAGTATGGGAATGGTTCCCGAGGCATGTTAAGACAGTTGAACCCAGACTCGTCTAGTTGTTGAAGCCCCTATGTATTCGTCGTTGTATGTGAATTACTCTTACCAATCAATGATGACACTTCATAATTAATAAATGCCAAGGTTACGAGAGTGGTTTATGAACCTAATAATGTTGTTGAAAGTAAATGAAAGAAACGCCAGGTCTCCCCAGAGAACTGAAGAAAAGAAAGATTTGTTTTAAAAGCATTGAGTATAGCTGCCACGCGTGGGCAAGGCTGGAGGTTCCCCCCTTAGCCATAAATCTCGCCCAAGTGATTACGGTCCAACCCGCGTTATTGTAAGTGTGCTAGGTCGGAAAGGACCATCTGAGAGAAGTAATAATACACCGTGAGTGTTTAAAAGTTGTTAATGACCCGGGATTTGAACCGAGGTCCTTGTAGATGAAAGTACCGCTTGCCAGTTCAGATCGTAGCTTTCTTATGTGATAATGGTCTTATAAGACAAATAAATAAATAAAATCCCTAATGTAATGTTGTTTGGATGTAGGATTCCATGAGTTCAATGAAGATAACTAGATTCCGGGAGTAATCATAGTTTTTGACTTTGTCAAGTAATCTTTTGTAACTCTGGAGTACACAAGTATTTTCCCGATCACTGTAGTGAATTTGTGAAACTTGAGAGAGATGGTAACGTGGAGAACTTTGTGGAATGCCCAAACATTTAAGTAGAGAAGTAATATGTACTTTAAATATGATTATATATTTGTTTGATGAGAAGAAAGTCATAAAATAGTTATTGAGGTGTATGAAAGAAAGACACCGTTATTATGCGAAGATATCGAGCCATTAGAGCTCGTGATTATATTGGACTTCAAGATAGATACTTTAAGGAAGTGAAAATAATTATGAGTTGTTGGTTTGAAGGAAACCATGGATTTTAATATAATATTTGTTTGATTTTTATATATTCCTTGTTCACTTTGAACAAGTAGAAGGATTGGTCAGTAGTGCAGTTGTTTTATTTGTTTGTAGCGCCATAATTTTGGTTAATTAAATATGTTAAAATAGGAGTTGAATTTGTTTTTATTTTGGAAGTGTATCCTCTATTTAATCCAAAATGTGTAAGTCACAGAGTGGGAGAACATACCATAACCCCGAAAATCACGAATTGAGCATTGCTGGCATACTGTGATTTGCATATTTCTTGCTGGAAGGGCACATGGGGGCATAGAAGTACTGTGCTTGGATTAATAACTAGAGGAACACCTAAGACGGTCATTTCATGTAAAAGTAAAGTAATGATAGGAATAGCTACGACATATAATGTTAACTGACAGCATTGGACCCCTGGAAACTCACACCGAGCAGCCCTGGATTTAAAACCCCCTAACAAACACATTTCATGGCGCCCAGTACGCAGGGCCGAGTTTTCCGAGGGAAAACCCGAGTTTTCTCGAAAAATCAAAATTTTCATTTTTTGAAGAAAAATGGTTTTTCGATATTTTGAATTTTTAAATACTTCCATAAAGGTTTCTGAGATTGAATAAAGATATCAAAAGGGTACGTTTTAGTAAACACCCGTACCAAAGTATTTTTTTTTTTTGAAATTGGGACACAATGGTTCAGATTACCATCTCTCAAGCATGTACCAGCGATGTGGCATGAGTAGCCCACTGTATTCCAATAAGATGGCATTAAGCGAGGAAATGCAGAGGTTGTTGGCGGCTATGAAAGCAGAGAGTAGGGAAGAAAGGCAGGAGCTTTTGGACGCGTTAAAAGCTGATAGTAAGGAAAAGTTGGCGGCTATAAACAATAAATTGGACAGCCAACAGAGTACAAATAAAGAAGAGTTCGAATCCATAAATCACAATTTAGGATCTCTAAAAACTAACAGTGATAACATGGGAATTAAATTAGAAGCTATCCAAGCTAACTGTGTAAGAATGAACGATGAAGTGAAGGCTGAAATTGAGGGAATGAAAAAGGGGTCAAATGAACTCCGAGAGAGTATAGAAGGAACAATGGATACCAAATTTCAAGGTTTTGACACTGAGTTTGGGAAGAAGTTAATTGAGTTCAAAGGGGAAATCGCAAGTGAAATTCAAAAGGAAAATAATGTACTTAAGTCAGAATTGCAAGGCCAAATAAAAACCTTAGAGGATAGTACGGTAAAATCCCAAACTGAATGTCAAGAAAATTTTGGAATTTTGAATGGAAAGTTGAGTTCCATGGAAATTAAATTAATTAATATGGAAGAAAAGGGTGATGATTGTGAAAAGAAACGTGTAACCCAGATCCAAGAGGTGCAGGCAAAGTTAGAAGCTCGGATAGATTCTAACAGCAAGATTTGTGAAACATCCCGGGATGAGATAAAAGAAAGTTTTAAGGAATTAGGAGACAAATTTAAGGGGGTGAAAGACCAAGTAGGAAAACTCGAGGGAAAAGTCGATGGAGTTCAGGCCGAAGTAATTGAGATGAAAAATCAAAATCAGAAGGATGTGGAGAGCATGAAAAATCAATTTGAGCAGTTTACCGGGCAGGTAGATGATAACTTGAGGACGTACGAAGCGGAAATAAATAAAAAATTAAGTACATACGAAGAGCATCTCCAGATAGAAAGAAAACAACGAAATGAAGAAAATAAGGAAAATACCCAGAAGATAGATGAAATAAGTAAGGGTATTAATGATGTTCAGGAAACCATAGGAACATTAAAGGAACAAGTAGGAAAAACCAATACTGAAGTAAACCAGGTCCCAAGATGAATTAATGAGGGTATATAAGAGTCAAGGGAAAACTGAGGAAAAGCTTGAAGGAATTAAGGGAGATATGGTCAAAGGACAAAAAGAAATGGAGAAGAAAATAAAGGAGATACGAGAAGACCTCGATACCATAGGTGACGTTAAGCCAGAAATTATAACAGAACAGGTCATGGTCATCAAGAAAGAGGTAGAAGAACACTTAAATGAAATCAGGGATAGCTTCAGGGACGAGAAAATCCAACTCAAACGAGAACTGGAAACCAGTAAGAAAAATCAGGAAATAATTCAAAATGAATTAGGATCCCGGTTGGAGAGGACTGAACATAAGAACAGTCAAATGGAAATTCAACTCATGGCTAATGAAGAAAGTGCCCGAAGAGAAAGGAAGTTAGAATTTGAGAGTCAGGATGAGTTTCCAAAGACAGGATGGGTAGATTCCCGTGAACAAGGCACAGATCCAGATAGGGACTTAGGAGGGGAGAGCCCTTATAAGAACCCAGGATATCCAATGGCGATGTCAACCCCGTACATGAATCAAACAAATGGTCAGATAATAAATATCATCAAGTCAAATGAGGACAGGCCGGTGAAGTTTACGGGTAATAATATGTCAATTACTCCCAAATACTGGTTAAAGGAAGTCGCAGAGTACTTGAATGAAATGAAAGATCCTCAGGATCGGAGACTGAGAGCAATTGAGAAGCTGTTGGCAGGTGATTGTCTCACCTGGTTCAGAAGCTTCAGGTACACCTTTGACACGGTGGAAGGTTTTAGAGAAGCCTTTCTGAAACGATATTGGGCAGCAGATGTCCAAGAGAATTTGAGGCTAGATCTGTACTCTAGGAAGTATAGCACAAATGCCCCAACTAAGTACTCAGAATTTTTCACCTCTCAGTTGTGTAAATTCCGGAAACTTGACATTGCTCCTGCTGAGAACGACCTGTGTGCCGCCATTGCAAGACAACTTCCATATGAGATCCAGAGGTTGTTAATCTCATCTAAAGCCAGAAGTGCTGTGGAAGTGGAGAGCGTATTAGGTCAATTAGATATGACGACTTCACACGTTACTCCCAGACATCAAAGACAGACTGAACAGGTACATATGGCCAGCAGTCAAGAAAACAGAGAGAAACCATCGACCAGAAATCAGTCCACTAGTACTGATACTCAGGGACTGGGTCGAGAGTATGGACACCAAGAGCCTAGGGGAATACAGCCATACTATAGAGGAGGATATCGAGGAAGAAATCCTAGGAATACGGGTTATAGGCAACAAGAGAACCGACCCTATAACAATAACAATCAGAGGCAAGATAACCGAAAGAAATGGGAAAATTATCCCAGAAGGAACGTAAGGCCAGAGGATAGGGATGATGAATATCGGGCCGAAATAGAAGAGAGATATCAGGAAAGTCTTCGTTACATGAATGAACGACCAGACGAACCTGAAAGGCAAAAAGTCCGTTGGAGTGAGGCAATAAAGAACCGAAAATCACCCGACCGACTAGACGGAGCTCAAAGCTTGGAGCTACAAGCTCAATTGAAGAATGAGGGAAAAGGAAGCCCTCAGGATAAAAAAAACTTCAAAATTAAATCATCAAAAGTGGAAACATACCAGGAGCTGGGAGGAGGTAGAGATTGTAAATTGGATAGCAAGACCAGATGAGCTGATTAACGAGGATGTGGAAGGAATCCCACCTATTAAAAGAGAACTACCTATCATCATGCTAAGGATAGAAGGATTACTGGTCAGGGCATTAATTGATACTGGATCAACTATAAGTTTAATTACGCAAACCCTTCTAAATGAACTGGAAACAAGAGGCCGCGTATTGAAAATTCCCACATCAAGTGTGAAGATTAAGGGAATTATTCCCGAAAAATCTTTAACATGTAAATTTCAGGTATACATTGATTTGATCATGGGTAACGCTGAAATTTCGCAATGCTTTTTGCTGGTAAATCAATTGCCATATAATGTCATATTAGGTATTGATTTTATCCGTGAGAACAAGGGCATCATAGACCTAGCGCAAAACTGCATTCGGATTCAAAGAGAGGATGTGGACGAACAAAATATAAATTTACAGGAACTGGATGTGAAAATAGGAGAACAGGTATGGCATGTGGAAGAAGTAACAGAAGAAGGTTGTAAGGACATAGAAAATATATTTGAAGTCCTAAATATAGAACTTGAAGATAGTTTGGAAACTGAGTTCGAAACCAACCTGGCAGGAAAAATAGAGGAAGCTAAAGTTAACCTCGAAAATAAGGAACAATTAAAGGAATTACTATTCAACTTCAGGGACGTATTTGATTCCAAGCCAGGGAAGATTGCACATTTTAAATACGCGTTCCAAGTCAATGATTGGGCACCGTTCAGACAAAAACCATACCCGGTGGCGGAAAAACATTGCCCACAAACGAAGAAAACACTGCAGGAGATGATGAATGCAGGTGTGATAGAAAAGATGGCGACACCATATGTTAGTCCATTAGTAATTGTGAGTAAACCGGATGGCTCAGTAAGGGTGTGTTTGGATGCCAGAAATTTGAATGCAAAAATCATACCAGAAAATGATTCGGCACCACCCATAAAAGAAGTACTGAGGAAATTCAAAGGCAAGAAGATTTTCACAAATATTGACATGACTTCTTCGTATCATCATCTCGAACTGGAAGAGAAAACCAGTCTTTTAACTGGATTTCAGTTCGACCAACAAACATATTGCTTCAGGAGATGTCCGTTTGGATTGAAGACCGCGGGATCTGCCTTAATAAGAGCGCTTGATCGAAACCTGTCAGAGGAAGTGAAAGATTGCACTATTCGTTACGTGGATGACATTTTGCTTACCTCGGAAAACATTGAGGAACATTTGGAAAAGTTAAAGAAATTATTGGAAGATTTAAGAAAGGCGAACTTTAAGATAAATTTGAAGAAATCAAATTTTTGTCAGAGACAAGTAACATTTTTGGGGCATGTGATTGATAAGGATGGTGTTAAACCAAATCCATGCAAATTAGAATCGATAAGAGATTTTCCCAGGCCTTTGAAGGTGAAAAACGTTCGCCAGTTTTTGGGATTGATTGGATTTTTCTCAGGACATTGTTCGTCATACACCTAAACTGTTGCACCACTACAGGACCTTCTGAAGAAGGGGAGCAAGTGGAAATGGACGGCGGAAACAGAAAAAGCATTTATAGAGGCCAAGGAAATGCTCTTAAACTATGTGAAGCTAGGATATCCTGATTTTAATCAGAGATTTATTATACGAAGAGATGCATCCCAGATTGGAATAGGGGCAATGCTATATCAGGAAAATCCGGATAATCTTGATAAGAAAAATTATCTAGCTTTCACAAGTCGGAGACTGAAACCACACGAGAAAAATTATACAATCAGCGAAATTGAGCTGTTAGCGATATTGCACGCGCTGCAATATTGGCGAAAGATTGTATATGGGTTTCAAGTCACTTTAAGGACGGATCATAAAGCCTTAACCTTTTTGATGAAGACTGATTTATCCAGTCAAAGGTTGATGTGTTGGGCTTTATACATTCAACAGTTCGACGTAAATATAGAGTATTGCCCAGGGAAAGAAAATGTAGTTCCAGATTATTTAAGTAGACAGCCTAGGTCCACAGGAGAGGAAGTAATGGCTATTGATTTGGAAGACAGGGATCAGCGTACTCTAAATGAGTTAAGAAGCATTGGTCAACGACAACGTGAGGATCCATGGATGAACATGCTCATATCTTTCCTTGAAGGGAGTTTGATAAGGGGAACACCAGCGTACACGGAAGCTAATAAGATAGCTCAAGATTACACATTCTATAATGGATTGTTATATAAGTTTGTGGACTCTGACCATACACGATTAAGGATCGTTGTACCTGCGATTTTGCAGAGAAAAATGGTATCGTTAGCCCATAGATCGTTCGGACATATGGGAGTCGACAAAACAGTCTCGATGCTGAAAGAAGCATTTGTATGGCCGAGACTGAGAGAGACTGTAAGGGATACGCTAAAGACATGTGATCTATGTCAAAGGATTAAACCAAATGCATTTTTGATGAGACAAAAGCCTATACCATTGTTGCCCGAGAGGCCAGGTCAAATCATTTCTATTGACAATTTCGGACCTTTGCCAAAGGCTAGGCGAGGAAATCGACACATAATGGTGGCTATGGATGTGTTCACAAAAATGGTTGTCCTTGCTCCCAGACTAGTACCAAACAGGTGTTAAAACGACTCAAAGAAAAAGTGATACCGATTCTGGGAAAACCTGAGAATTTGTTGTCGGATCACGGTAGTTGTTTTACAAGTGTAAAGTTCAGACAGGAATTAGAAAGACTTGGAATACGTCAGATTTTGTCAAGTATTCGCCATCCTGAGGCAAAGTATTGTAGAATATACTGTGCCGAAGAAAATTGGAAATGGATAGATATCCTGGATATTATCGAATTTTGTATAAACAATACAATCCATGAATCTACGGGAGAGATACCAATAACGTTACATCGGAATGAGCAACCAGAGAGACCTTGGAGTCTGGTAATTCCTAGGCCAGCAGACGCTCAGCCTGGAAGAGATGTACTTATTAGAAGAGCCTTTGAGCATCTAAAAGCTCAAGCTTATAGAAGGCAAAGAAGAAACAGGCACAAGAGGTATCATCGACCACTATTAGCAGGGGAAATGGTGTTAGTGAAAAGACCAGCCATTTCGGATCCAGGGAACCGTGTGTACAAGAAGTTCCAGAAAATGTACCACGGACCGTTTCAAATAATAAGGGACTTGAGAAATAATGCCTATAGAATTCGGCACTGTGAAACGAATCACGAAGTGACCATGAACTCAGCGAATTTAAAAGTATATTACCCTCCCGAAGACTTCGATGAAGCCAATGAACAAGTCCTAGTAATGGAACAATTTGGAGATGATGAATCCACTTTTGACAGAAACGAGAGTAAGGATGGAAAAGGAAACAGAGCTCAGCCATTCCAGTGCGAATGCGAATTGGAAAAACTGTATTGGGAAATAAGAGAAATAATTGATTTTATTGAAACAGAAAATCTCAATTTAAGAAGAGAGAATGATGAAATAAGGAAACGGGTAGGGTTAGACCACACCCGTAACGAAGAATGATGTTCTGGAAACTTGCAGGCCAGACAAATAAGAAAGAAAGAGAGAAAGGGTAGGGACAGAGCGTACCCAACCTACACAATTACCGGATATGACTTAAAAGGAGGAAAAACAAAATATCGTGGGATTTTAAAGGAATAAAAATCAGAAGGTACGGATAAAAGTTATGATGGCTTCGACAATTTAAAAAAAATAAGATTTTTATAAATAATTGAAATAAATTTCCTCAAAATTTTTCGAAAATTTATTTACCTAAGGAGGGGAGAGATGAACCCATGTACCATTGGCTCAAAAGGGGTCGAATCCATGTATATTTGTAAAAGGAAGGAAAGAAATATACAGTCTTAAATGGAACATAGAAAGATTTCATGCAAGGATGCTAGCAGAACGTTGTGTAAGAAGCTGGGCCCAGGTGGCCAGGAAATGAGATCATGCCTGACTCATTGATAAGGAGCCGGTCACGAGTATAAATAGACGGAATGGAAAGTTCCAGACGTATGAGAGAGAAGCACGTTTCGGAAATCGCCCTTACGTTGCAGGAAAATGGCAACCGCGCTGACGTGCCAGAAGAAGAATAATTAAATTTAACCCAGTTGGAAGAATAAAAGTAAGTAAATAAATACAGCGTTGTGAATGATTTCAGAAGAGAGATTTTTGTGTGGAGAAAAAGCTTTTAATAATTGTCCAGGAAAGAAGTGCAAACGTAGCCATACGTCATAGGGGGTTTACCGAGACCCGAGGAGTGGGGAAATAAAAATCGACAGTAACACCCACACAGCTGAAGACTAAAAATTATTTAATATCTCAGAAATGCACGATCGATTTTCATGTGCAGTGAGGTCATTTTACGTTTAGAAAACGAGCTTTCTGGAGATATAATTTTTACAATTGTGCGACAATTATTTCAAAAGTTGGGCACGAAAAGGACTAGGATTTTATCTTTTTTTGACTAAAGAGTATAAAACTCCTGGCAGCACCAAGTCAATCATGCAGTTATTGTCAACCTGCGGGCGTGACACTGTGTCACTATCATCGAATGCAGTTCACGACAGACTCCTTGAGGGGAGATGCTACATCACATCAGGCAGTCTACAAACTTTCCCTGAGGGGAAACGCTGTATCACATCGTATAGACATTATCCGACAGCCAAGAGCGTCACTTCATCGATAACCAACGTGCATCCGTAAGGAGTAGCCAAGAAGTATATTTACAGTATCGCCGTGTGGAGAATTAGGAAAATCCTAGTCACAGGATTTAGTTCCGACAGTATAAAGTTTACAGTGAAAAGTTCAGTAATTACAGTCAAAGCCGGCTGCGAACTTAGAACCAAGGGCGATAGGTCTTAAATTAAACGACCAAAAGTATCATAACGTATTGAAGTAACGTAACAGCGAGATAAACATTCTATCAACTTTAAAGAACCCGAGTAGGAACGGACAGAACAAGGTTCGCAAAGTATTCTGGAAAGATAGGAATTCGAGAACCGAATAAGCGGAAAGGAGAAGGAAACTCTAGACATTGTTTCAAGGAAGCAGACGAACTATTAAAAAAGCACTAAGTTACGAGGAGTATTAGTTGCTAGAAATCAATAGGTCACCGATAGATTATTTGGGGGACCGTGGACAGAACAGACTTTCGCTAGACCAAACAAATAGGGTCTAGAAAGGAGCCGTTCCAGTTAATAATAATAGCTGATCGTCAGGAAACGGGATTTGAAGGAGTACTATTCCAGGGAGGAAGTAGATGGTTCGAGACTTTCACATTCTGGCAAGATAGGAAGCCGACATTTACTAAATTTCACCCTTGGAGGCGGGAGGTCAAGAAATCACGTGTGAAAGGCTTAATAGCAGCCTTAGTGATTAGAATCTGTGAAGTGTAAATATATAAAATTTGTGTTAAAAGGTAATATTTTCAGTGTTTTTATCGTGTATTATAAACGAATACACCAGTGTATTTTAAAATGTTATCAGTGTTAAATGTATTTGAGTTAAATGTGTGTCAAGATATGTCAGTACATGAAATGAATTTGTACAAGATGGTGTAATCACAAAATAGTGGGCAAAAATGAAACATCGCAAGAAAAGGAAGGTCAGGGATCGACCTATAACATATGAGTAAATACTTTCATTATGTTTTGTGTTGGGGAAGTGTTTGTGTATAATCCACCGGAGTTTGAGATAGAGGGATGTTTCTGAAATATCAAATGTTACAAAAGCAAGCGTAATAAATAATAATAATAATAAAAGAAATATAAATAAAGATTAAATTGAATGATATGAAAGTAAGAGCATTTGAGCCTTAATAAAAGTATAGAGACATGGTGTTAATGCATGTTCTTAAAATATAGCGATTATTGTCAAGGGAAATGATTAATATAAAAATTGAGATAAGGATCAATTGTTGATGTTGGATCTATCAGTTCTTTGGAAGACGCTAGGCCTTAAAATAATGTAAAGTAAATAGTCACGCTAGGAAGGCGTAGAATCTAAATGTACTTGGTAAATTACTTATGAGGGACAGTTGATTGCGGTAATTGAGCCATGATAAAGTCCTCCAATAGTGACGTAGATCACGAGGCTATTTGTGTTATGTTGTATTATAATAGGGAGCAAATGTATGGTATTATGAGCGCAGGTAAGAATAGGCCACGGCCGACCCTAAGTCACATTTATGTAAGTCCTCCAGTATGGGAATGGTTCCCGAGGCATGTTAAGACAGTTGAACCCAGACTCGTCTAGTTGTTGAAGCCCCTAAGTATTCGTCGTTGTATGTGAATTACTCTTACCAATCAATGATGACACTTCATAATTAATAAATGCCAAGGTTACGAGAGTGGTTTATGAACCTAATAATGTTGTTGAAAGTAAATGAAAGAAACGCCAGGTCTCCCCAGAGAACTGAAGAAAAGAAAGATTTGTTTTAAAAGCATTGAGTATAGCTGCCACGCGTGGGCAAGGCTGGAGGTTCCTCCCTTAGCCATAAATCTCGCCCAAGTGATTACGGTCCAACCCTCGTTATTGTAAGTGTGCTAGGTCGGAAAGGACCATCTGAGAGAAGTAATAATACACCGTGAGTGTTTAAAAGTTGTTAATGACCCGGGATTTGAACCGAGGTCCTTGTAGATGAAAGTACCACTTGCCAGTTCAGATCGTAGCTTTCTTATGTGATAATGGTCTTATAAGACAAATAAATAAATAAAATCCCAAATGTAATGTTGTATGGATGTAGGATTCCATGAGTTCAATGAAGATAACTAGATTCCGGGAGTAATCATAGTTTTTGACTTTGTCAAGTAATCTTTTGTAACTCTGGAGTACACAAGTATTTTCCCGATCACTGTAGTGAATTTGTGATTCTTGAGAGAGATGGTAACGTGGAGAACTTTGTGGAATGCCCAAACATTTAAGTAGAGAAGTAATATGTACTTTAAATATGATTATATATTTGTTTGATGAAAAGAAACTCATAAAATAACTATTGAGGTGTATGAAAGAAAGACACCGTTATTATGGGAAGATATCGAGCCATTAGAGCTCGTGATTATATTGGACTTCAAGATAGATACTTTATGGAAGTGAAAATAATTATGAGTTGTTGGTTTGAAGGAAACCATGGATTTTAATATAATATTTGTTTGATTTTTATATATTCCTTGTTCACTTTGAACAAGTAGAAGGATTGGTCAGTAGTGCAGTTGTTTTATTTGTGTGTAGCGCCATAAATTAGGTTAATTAAATGTGTTAAAATAGGAGTTGAATTTGTTTTTATTTTGGAAGTGTATCCTCTATTTAATCCAAAATGTGTAAGTCACAGAGTGGGAGAACATACCATAACCCCGAAAATCCCGAATTGAGCATTGCTGGCATACTGTGATTTGCATATTTCTTGCTGGAAGGGCACAATATCTTGAAAGAGGGATGACCGTTTAGATTTGTAATGCTCGTGTCGTGTTTAGATATATCTAGAGAAAGGGATGACCGTTTAGATTTCTAATGTTCTTATCGTGATTTAATAAATATGTTATTGAATTTACGTTCCTTTTAATTACTGTGGCTTTTAGAAACGCCGGGAGCTAAAATTGTGCCCCGAAGGGGATCCTTAACGTGCCAGTAAATTTACTGACCCGGCTCCCTTGCATTTGCGTACCCTCAAATGCCACCTGACCACGCCATGATACGAACCTGCAACCTGGGGCCCAGCAAGCGAGACGTTACTGCTGAGCCAGGCAGCCAATCTATCGTGTTTTAGATAATAAATGGATTGGCATTGCCTCTTACAGGGATAGATGCAAAATTGGATGCCATGCCTTGAGCTACTGTTGCCATGTATACGGACTTGCATTTCGTTCATCAGTTTATCAGAACGTACTGTTGCCATGGATACGGATTTGCGATTAGTTCATCAATCAGAGCGAAGATAGTTTTCTGGGAATATCTTTGAAACTGTTGGTTTTAGGGCCTTAAAATGTGGTTTTAGGTTTCCCGTAGGGATCTACTGAGTGTTGTTTCTCGCATCGAGGGGCGTAAAATGAGCTATGTCCGGTCTTTATGCGACAACTTCGATATTTTGTCCCAGTTGAGTATTTTTTGTGACTTTTCGGTGTAGATTTTAGCCAAAGGGCCTAAATGGAAGGAATGGTGAGGGCTATCTAAAATTATTGTTGCCAAAAACCTTTCTTGGGGTGTGCACTACAACCCTGCAAAATTTCAATGCAATCGGTTAAGCGGTGTCGGAGTCCATTAACCTCGGACAGATATACATTTCCATTTTTAGATAGATTTCATTAGAAAGCTAACTATTGCAATGGGTACCATGTTTTGACTTCCGGAAAATTTCAACTTATCTTCGCGTTTCACATCCCCCAGAGCCCAAAACCACCGTCAGTTCAAAAGTTTATATATATATCAGTTTCTTGTGGACACGATAACTGCCGTAATTTTGCACCAATCACTTTGAATTTTTTACCGAATATGTATAGTCTACCTATAAAATCTCGGTCGAGTTCGTTACTGGGCTAAATCGGTCGAATGGGGTGAAAATGTGGGGCTTTTTTCGAAAAAGTGAAATATTGCTATAACTCTCTTAATATGTGAAATATCGAATCCTTTCCAAGTTCATACTATGTGTCGGATATATCCCAAAAATTTATGTTTGGAGAGTTTTTTATAGCACCAACCATTGACCAAAGGGGTGGGAAAAAGTGGGTTTTTCGGGAAACATTAATCATATCTCTCTTAATAGGCACAATATCAAAACCGTACAAAATGGACAATATTTCCCTAATAATTACCTAAAACTTTTGTCTGAAAGAATTTTTGATATGACCCACCATTACGCCAAGGGATGAGAAAAATGATTTCGGAATTATAAGAATATGCCAAGAGCTATCAGAGGTTGCCATGGCAACACTACTAAATTGATGAGGGATGAGCCATCAGACGTTGCCATGACAACGCACTTGCACGAGATCAGATTCAGATTTCCATCTGACTAAGTGTGAAGCGGCTTCGGTGACGTCACTGGTAGCATGCTGAACTTCTATGCCCAAGGTCGCGGGTTCAAAGCTGGCCGAAGTCGTCGAATTTTCTAAGAGCGCTAAAAATCCCTCAGTATGCTTTCCTTTGGAGGGGAAGTTCCAACGTTCGTTGCGAATTGCTGGTTGCAGTGGCATCTAGTAGCCAAGTTCACAGCTAGGTGTCGTTGACGGTAGTATCTGGTAGCAACATTAGGAACTACTGCTTGAAATTGACCGTCTGCAGTCCTTACCTGAATTGCAGACTAATACAGCCATCACAATTCACACCGTTTATCAGACAGATTCTACACTCACCCAAAGTACACGGGGTTACATGACCGCGTTGTCGCAGCCCCTAAACTGAGGAACCAACCAAAATCTCTGCGGGAGATATAATTTTGCGTGAAGAAGTAACAGACCGTAACATAGTTACACATCAGTGTCGAAACCTTGCATAAGGACAGTGTGACCACAAGTATAAAAATGGACCCCAAATGACAAGAAGGTTACCGTCCCCATAAGACAATAAAATGTTTAAAATATGCATAAAATGACGAAAAACAAAGTTAATTAAGCTCCAATTATAAAATACTTTCTCGCAATAAATGAGGTCTGATCCTTCTACGAAAACCTGCATATTCTGCCTATTTTCGCCTATCCCCAAGTTTGTCCAGTGAAATCTACCTCCGCCTTCCGGCGCGGCGTGCCGAGAGGACTTTTTATATATAAGATTTAGCGTATGGCTTTTAGTGCAGGGAGTGTCCGAGGACATGTTCGGCTCGCCGGAGGCTGTAGCTGTTTCAAGCTGACACCCATGGGGTGAGCTACCGGTACAAGTTCCGTTCAATTTCAAGTAGTTCCAACTTTCGCTACCAGATGTCACTGACACCTAGTGGCGAACGTTGTTACTTTGATAGAGCGTTTGAACGAAATCTAACCTAGAAATTTAGCTTCACACAAGTTTAGTTATTGGAAGGATCTTTTATATGCCATATATCTATGACATGGGACCGCCGGCTTTACTTCCCCTCCGAAGGAAGTCATACTGAAGGATTTTAACGCTCTTAAAGAATCTGTCGACTTCGGCCGGGTTTGAACCCGCTATCTTGGGCACAGCAGTTCAGCATGCTACCAACTACGCCACGGTAACAGCCAAGAATGTTAGCCATGAGTTGGATTGTCCACAGCCTACCAGCGGTTCACGTAGTGAATCTCTTCTATCGCTTAACAACCTTGACGTATCACCATGCCAACAGCATTGTGTGATAAAGAAATATGATGAGATTGTAATGCAGTTATAAACCCTTGGGCTATCTGAAGTAAACACATGCCCATAATAAATTAGACCTAAAGCTGCTGTTTGTAAATGGCTGTGATGAGAGGAATATTCCACAAAGTTATGTTACAGAGTGAATCATTTCTTTATCACAGCTGAGAACTCCGTTGTAATCCCTGTAAAGTTATAGCCGTGACGGCTAACACATACCCAGGTGGCGTTCTTCCATCCACATAATCTTGCCGCTCAGTCCCACCTAACTAGTAACGAGGGCTCGGAGTCGGCTTTCTTCCTCTCGACAACAGATGTCCCTCGTGATTTAAAGGTATCTTAAGTTACTGTGGCTTAAGGGCGGCTCCTGACTTAAATTTTAGGGTGGACCAGATGATACTATTGTTGTTTAATATTAAATAGTGTTTTATATTTATCAGTCATTGTTGCCAATAGTACCATTATCATTATCATCATTCCACACAACACAATATTTTAAACAAGTTTTAATAAAATACTTGCCAGTCCCGTGGTTTTAAGGTAGCGCGCGTGCCTCGCACCCGGAGGCCCCAGGTTCGATTCCCGGCTCCGTCAGGAACGGGGTGCACTCAGCCCCGTGAGGGCAATTACGTAGCTGTTTGACAGTAGGGCAGCGCCCCGGTCACGGATACTAAGATTAACGATCGAGGGGATCCAGCGCGCCGACCACGCGTCATCCCATAATCTGCAGGCAAAATGGTTAGGGAGCGGTCGCTGGGTAGGCCTAGGCCATTCATGGACTGCAGTGCCACGGGTTATGGTTTAAATAAATACTTCATGGATTGAAAACTGTAAACACATTTGTAAATACAGTAGGCCATATTATCTTCCCTTGAGCTTGAATGAAGCAAATTTATCTATCAGTTTGGTTGACGAGGTCCTAAATTAAATTTCTTAATTTTTTACTCAGCAATTTTTGTAGGTTTGTGCCGTGTCTTGTGTGGGGTTTCACCTAGGACTCCAAGCTGGCTCATCAGCGGGCTCATCGTGTCCCTGCCCGGACCCCCACAGGAGTAGCGAACTGCGCGCTACCTCCCTATATATATGAAGCGCACCTGCGAGAACTAAAAGCTATAGCCGCCATAATCTCCCTATGAAGGCTTCCAAAAAGATGGTAGCTTATATTGGCTTTCACGGCCAGTGAATTAAAACTCAGTATTTTTTCTAGGTCTGTGCCGTGTCTTGTGTGGGGTTTCGCCTAGGACACCAAGCTGGCTCATCGGCAGGCTCATTATGTCCCTGCCCGGACCCCCACA
The DNA here is from genome assembly GCA_946902985.2 of Meconema thalassinum. Classification (NCBI taxonomy): domain Eukaryota; kingdom Metazoa; phylum Arthropoda; class Insecta; order Orthoptera; family Tettigoniidae; genus Meconema; species Meconema thalassinum. The sequence continues at coordinate 123,344,160 of OX336396.1, read as the reverse complement.
GGATTAGCGAACTGCGTGCTACCTCCCTTTATATGAAGCGCACCTGCGAGAACTAAAAGCTCTAGCAGCCATACCTCCCTATGAAGGCTTCCAAAAAGATGGTATATTGGCTTTCACGGCCAGTGAATTAAAACTCAGCATTTATTCTAGGTTTGTGCCGTGTCTTGTGTGGGATTTCGCCTAGGACACCAAGCTGGCTCATCAGCGGGCTCATTGTGTCCCTGTCCGGACCCCCACAGGAGTAGTGAACTGCGCGCTACCTCCCTTTATATGAAGAGCAGGCGAAACCCCACACAAGACACGGCACAAACCTAGAAAAATTGCTGAGTTTTAATTCACTGGCCGTGAAAGCCAATATACCATCTTCTTAATTTGTGTTCAGAGGTATAAAAGAAGATGGATTTGTTAGTTAAAATACTACTTCATTCATTTTCCTATGTCGCACTCAATCAGCATATTAAATAACGACGTACCGTACCACGAAAGTTAGAAACACATTAATTTTAGAAATAAACTTCACAGAACTCACTTACACACTTGCACTCTACTTGGAACACCAGATAACAGAAAATGTATAAAAATATTTTGTGTAAAACCAGCAAGCTGTGAACAATGGCTAAGTACCTGTTGAAGGGCGTGGGGTGGACTCATCTACCGGTTTGTCCTTCAAACAGAGACAGAAGCAGGAAGTGAAATGGAGAGATCTTCTATTTCGCTCCATCGCAACGGTGTGGTATGGGCCAACTCTCCAGGCACCTGAAGAGAAAGAAAATCCTTTCATTGCACAGAAGAATTCGTGTGCAAGACAGAGCTATGTCCACTGTTTTCTCACCTGACCCTTCACTCCATATACTTTGCATGGAAGGTTCTATAGAGTGGCCCTCGCCATTACAATACAAGAAATTTACGTATTATAAGTTTTGCCCCACGAGGCTGAGTGTACCCCGTTCTTGCCTTCAAATCAGCATCTTTTTTCTTTTTGGCAGAGCCGGAAATCGAACCCGGATTTCCGGGGTGACAGCCAATAATGCTAGCCACTACACCGCGAGGTGGTCTCAGAGATTAATCTCAGAAATAACCTATACTGTATATTAAATATTTTGGGCGTCTTAGATTAAATAGAACCCCAATAAATTTAATAATACAGTACAGTAGAGTCTCGATTATCCGACCAAAACTGGACCTTGAGTACGTCGGATCACCGAAAATGTCGGATAAATACAGAATAACTTTGAAAAACAAATAGGTATGCCATACTGTAGGCTATTACTAAAACAATGCCATGTTTTTCGGTACTCTACAGTATTTACTGAACTATCAATTCGTTCGCCTCCGTAGCGTAGCGGTCAGGATGGTTAGCTGCCGCCCCGGAGGTCCTGGGTTCGATTCCCGGCTTTGCCACGAAATTTGAAAAGTGGTATTAGGACTGGAATGGGGTCTACTCAGCCTCGGGTGGCCCAAATGAGTAGAGGGGTTTCGATTCCCACCTCTGCCATCCTCGAAGTGGTTTTCCGTGGTTTCCCACTTCATCTTCGAGCAAATGCCGGGATGCTACCTACTGTAAGGCCACGGCCGCCTCCTTCCCGCTTCCTTGTCTATCCATCCCAATCTTCCCCTCCCTTCCCATTTCTCAAAAGGCCCCTGTTCGCTTTGCAGGTGCGGCTGCCTGGGCGAGGTGCCAATCCCACCTCACCAGTTGTATCCACTCTGATTTGATGTTCCCAGCTCTAGGACACTGCCTGAAAAATGGCGGTAGGGGTGAGTTCCCTTGCTGAGTCCGTAGGTTCCACCAACCTGGAGGGTAAACGACTAAAAAAACAAAAAAAAACAATTCAATTGTGCATGCAGTATTGAACAAAAACGCTTAAAATGCCTTAAGAAAAAGAATTGTCAACAATGTCTGTTTGCCTGCTGATTCCTGTTTTCTTGCTGCTTGATCTCGCCATCGACGAAAGATCAACACCCCCATTGCGCTTGCTCCCTGCTGTTGCTCCACGTACATTAATGCAATGTTCTCAATCCTTCTCTGTGAGACAAAGTTTTATCCTTTTGTTCTGAAATTGCTCGTTCTTCTTCTTCTTTTCCTCCTTCTTCTTCTTATCCTCCTCCATCCTCATAACGTCAGTGCTTGCCCACGACTGCAACCTCCACACCGGGTGTCCCAGAATTTAGTGTACACCAAACGTTCAAATTAAGTCTACCAGTGTCGGACTTCAATTTAAACTGTATTCTGACTAAAAACGTTCAGCAAGTGAGAGACAAATGTGGTTGCAGCGACAAGGCCTAGCCTTTAGTTAATGATAATTATGAGAATCGGATAACACGGAATGTTGGATAAGCGAAGGTCGGTTGTAGGATTATTATTTTTAAAAGTTTGAACTCTTTTCATTTCAAATTCTATTTTCTAGCATAATAATTTTGTTAATATTATTTTGTTATATTGTTTTTTAGTTTTGTTTTTTTAGTCGTTTACCCTCCAGGTTGGTGGAACCCACGGACTCAGTGAGGGAACTCACCACTACCGCCTCTACGGGCAGTGTCCTAGAGCGGGGAACATCGAATCGGAAGGGATACAACTGGTGAGGTGGGATTGGCACCTCCCCCAGGCGGCCTCACCTGCAAAGCGAACAGGGGCCTCATGAGGGAAGGTAAGGGATGGTTAGTATGGATAGACAAGGAAGAGGGAAGGAGGCGGCTGTGGCCTTGAAGAAGGTACCATCCCGGCATTTGCCCGAAGACGAAGTGGGAAACCAAGGGAAACCACTTCGAGGATGGGGGAATCGAACCCCCTCTACTCATTTGGGCCACCCGAGGCTGATTAGACCCCCCCCCCTGCTACGCTATGGAGGCGACATATATTGTACTGCAGTATTTATGTATTGTTTTGAATTATTAACAAAGCTTTGCTCGCAATTATCTTAGTATTTTATAGCAACACCCTGGTACGTTTTATTAATTATTGTTATTGACTAAGGTGGATATTAATTGATTAAATACCAATTGGTAAAGCCCTGCGCGGATGCAGATATCCGTAATGGTTTTTTTTTTGCCATGCGGATATAGTTTACATGGCTGTGCGGATAGCGGATAAGCTGCAGATAATATTTGGAGTAAATTTGCGGATAGTTTTTAGAATACAATCCGAACTTGTTGAATATCATTACTAGGACCCGGATGTTTATGACATATCATTTTCCTTTATGATTTTTTTTTTCATGACAGATGTAAGATGATGATTTACGCTTATCTCGTTCAAATTATGTCATTAGGCACAATTAACACTCCGAACTGAAAAGGGTTGCAATTCTGGCTGTATAACATTCATTTTAAACATAGAACTTGACATACATAGCCTAAGGAAACGACTTTCTCCTGAAAACTAAGTGTGTTGCTTTAATGAAAATGAAAATACACAGCCTGCTTCCAGTCAACCGACCGGGTCTGGGATGGAATGAATGAAGCCTCCGTGGCTTAGGCGGCAGCACGCCGGTCTCTCACCGCTGGGTCTGTGGTTCAAATTCCGGTCACTCCATGTGAGATCTGTGCTGGGCAAAACGGAGGCAGACAGGTTTTTCTCCGGGTACTCCGGTTTTCCCTGTCAAAATTTCATTCCATTCAAAATATCATTTCATTTCATCTGTCATTCATTTAATCATTGCCTCAGAGGAGTGCGACAGGCTTCGGCAGCCGGCACAGTTCATATCCTCGCCGCTAGATGGGGGCTTCATTCATTCCATCCCTGACCCGGTCGGTTGACTGGAAGCAGGCTGTGGATTTTCGTTGTATTGCTTTAATATTGTATCTAATTGAAAATATTATTGTAATGCCAGTAGATTCGGATAACAAACGTGCGGATGTGGATAACAGCTGTGCGGATGCTGATAGCAGCCGTGCGGATGCGGGGCGGATGTGGATAACAGTCGTGCGGATGCGGGGCGGATGTGGATAACAGTCGTGCGGATGCGGATAACAGTCGTGCGGATGCGGATAACAGCCGTGCGGATGCCGGACGGATGCGGATAACGTTTTGTTTATTCGCGCAGGGCTCTACCAATTGGTGTACATTTGGGCTAGGCAGTGTTATCAGAGTCATCAATCATCTGAGATGAGATCAGTGTTACGTGACTGCAAGCAGAGCCCTGCTGTTTTATCAGCAATCATAGTACACACTGTATCTATGTTCTATATAATATCAGGCTGTACATTGAAAGACAGTTACTATCATTTCCTGATTTCATCATAAAATACTCACAATAAGTACTGTATGTTGACATTAATCGAACATCAGTGCTGATTAAACGGACTCGGCTACACCCACAGGCTCTGCGAGGAATCATTTCTCTACCGCCACAAGGACAGTATCTTGGAACAGGACATACTTAGGAAGCAGATACAACTGGGGATGAAAATGAGAAACCACGAAAAACCATTTTTGGACGGCCGAGGTAGGGATTGAACCCACTCTCTCCTGATACCAGCGAGGCACGAGGTAACACGTTAACTTCCTCGGCCACCGTGGCCGGTTATAGAATTATCTATTAGTATATTTTACAATTTCAAGATGGCGCTGCGCGCTAAATTCAGTGTCAATGCAGGGCGCCAGGAAATTTTCTCGGCAGCAGCTACGCGCTGCTGCGCAGTAGCGGATCCAGGCCTTGCGGGGCCCTGGGTGATATGATAAGGCGGGGCCCACTTCTTCTTCTTCCTCGCCTTTTCCCGTTACGCGGGATCGGCTTTCTTAATCCTGAGGCGCCACTCATTTCTTTGTAAAGCATCATCAGTAGATAGGCCCAATACTCTCACGTCCCTCTGGACATTCGTCATCCATGTTGTTTTAGGTCTGCCGCTCCCTCTCTTTTGCGTAGTCATGGAAAGGCACTTCTTCACTACATGATTCTCCGGTCTTCGCATAACATGTCCATACCACCTTATCCTGGTTTCTGAAAGTTTCTCTGTTATAGGCGCTACTTTGAAACTGCCCCGCATATGTTCATTACGGATTTTATCTTTGAGAGTAACTCCACCTGCCCAACATAACATACGCATTTCAGTGGTATGTAGGTTTTGCTCATGTGCCTTTGTAGTAGCCCATGTTTCACTACCATAGAGTAGGATTGGTCTTACGGTAGTTTTATAAACTTTCCCCCTTCGTTCTTATGGGTATTTTCGGATCACATAAAACTCCTGTTAGTTTGCTCCATTTGTTCCACCCAGACGTGGCCCTATGGATTATATCGGCGGTTATCGTGCCATCTTCAGCAATGACAGAACCTAGATATTTGAATTTTGTTACCCTTGGTAAGGTTTCACCATCTAGTTTAAGTTCAATATTTGTCATACTGGGTTTATTGTTGTGGAAGTCGCATACCATATATTCAGTCTTGGTTCTACTAATGCGCAGTCCATTAGGCTCTAGAGCTCTCCTGCATTGGTCTAAACTCTCCTGTAGGTCATAAATACTGTCAGATATTAGTGCCACATCGTCAGCGTACAAAAGATCCCACGGTAAGGGGGTCTGAAATTGTTTTGTTAGGTAGTTTATAGTAATATTGAATAACAGTGGACTTAGAGCACTTCCCTGATGAACCCCCACTTTCGTATCAAAGATTGCGGACAAACCAGCTGGGCTTCTGACACATGTCTTTACATTGTTATACATATCCATTATGAGTTTTATGTATAGTTCAGGAACATTTTGCGACCTTAATGCTTGCCATATTAACGGTCTTGGCACACGGTTGAAGGCTTTCTCAAGATCTATAAAAACATACATAAACTCTGCTTCTTTTCACGAGCTTTTTCAATTACCAGCCTTATTGCATGGATTGCGTCAATGGTTCCTTTCCCAGCAGTTAAGCCAAACTGATTATCTCTTAACTTTATTAAATTTTGAAGGCGCTCACAAAGGACTCGTTCCTAGACCCTGAGTGTGTGCGATGTAAGTTTTATACCACGGATGTTTCCACAAGATCGAACATCTTCATTTTTGTAGAACGGGACCAACGTACTCTTTCTCCAGGCATCTGGCATCTGTCCGTGAACTATGATGGCATTGAATAACCTTAAAAGCCATTCAGCTCCATCCGCTTCAAGACATTTCCAGAGTTCAGCAGGTATCTCATCTGGGCCCGTTGCTTTATGATTCTTCATTTCAGAGATGGCTTTCCTAACTTCCGCTTCTGTGATTTCATTAATAGGTCCTTGTGTCATAGGTAGTTCCACTTCTTGTCGCCTGGGAAATTCTTCATTTAATAAATCGTAATAATACTCATGCCATCTTTCACAAATGTCCTTGTCGTTTGTTAATAAATTGCCTTCTTTATTTTTAATGTATTTTGGGGCTTTAAAGTCTTTGCAGTCATTTTGTTTGCGCTTAGCTACCTTATACAGGGTCTTTCATATAAAGTAAGAACGGCAAGTGGCAGTTTTGTTATTCGTTGGTATGGTGGCCTTGGCCGAGCTTGTGGCGTGCCATGGCCCCCTGCAGTACTATTGAAAGCGCGCGCATAGTACATACGAGGGTGAAAATCATTCAGTGCTGGTTTGGACTAAACGGCGGATGATCCAAAACTTCACACTTGAATTCTTTGTAAAAGTCTATCGTAACGTTGTTACAGTGCGGTCGTGAATGATTTTCACATTTTCCGAGAATTGAAGGTATGGTTGGGCGGCAACGCCTTGCCAGAAAGGAAAAACTTCAGGAGGCTATCCAGACGTACCCACCTCAGTGGCGGCAGAATATTTTGCCGAGGGCATTGGAAAGCTGGTGTAGCGATACGGCAAATATTTCAATCGTTTTGGCGATTATGTTGAGACATACGAATAAAACAAGCAAACATTTAGAAGTAATATCAGTTTGGTATGTCAATCTGTTATTTTTATACAGTCCATTGAAAAAAAAAAGTCCTCGTATGTACTATGCGCGCGCTTTCAACAGTACAGCAGGGGGCCATGGCGCGCCACAAGTTCGGCCAAGGCCTCCATAGCAACGAATAACAAAACTGCCGCTCGCCGTTCTTACTTTATATGAAAGACCCTGTATATATATATATATATATATCGTTGTTATTGGCTAATTCTAAACGCTGGTACAAATCAAAATCAGCCTTTTCTCTTTCAATTGCAACGGTTTTCCTTGAAGGTGGGGCCCACAACAATCTATATATATATATAAATGATAAGCTGTTCGTTAGTCTCGCTAAAACTCGAGAACGGCTGGACCGATTTGGCTCATTTTGGTCTTGAATTATTTGTGGGAGTCCAGAGAAGGTTTAAAAGGTGAATAAATATGAAAGTTGTAGTGCACGAATAGATTCAACAAATGAGTGACGGCACGCGAATCGCATAAACAAAGTCCCGTATGCGTTCATATACCATTCGTCCGATTGCTATGAAACATTGGCTGTATTGTTGTGCACACTCCAGGAAAGGTTTCTGACGTAGTAAATCCTTTTTACAATAGGTAGCGCACGAGTAGATTCAACAAATGAGCGATAACGGCCGAAGCGTTTCAACAAAGTCCTGTATGCATTCACATACTATTCGTCCGATAGCGATGAAACTTGGGTGAGAGGTTGTGTACAATACAGGCAAGGTTTCTGGCTTAGTAAATCCATGTTATAATAGGTAGCGCACGAGTAGATTCAACAAATGAGCCACGACGCACGAAGCGTTTCAACAAAGTCACGTATGCCTTCATATACTATTCGTCTGATAGTGATGAAACTTGGGTGAGATGATGTGTACACCTCAGGGAAGGTTTCTGGTTTAGTAAATCGACTTAACAATAGGTAGCGCACGATTAGATTCAACAAATGAGCGACGATGGCCGAAGCGTCTCAACCAAGTCCTGTATGCGTTCACATACCATTCGTCCGATAGCGATGAAACTTGGGTGAGAGGTTGTGTACACTACAGGCAAGGTTTCTGGCTTAGTAAATCCATGTTATAATAGGTAGCACACGAGTAGATTCAACAAATGAGCGACGACGAGCGAAGCGTTTCAACTAAGTCCCGTATGCGTTCATATACTATTCGTCTGATAGTGATGAAACTTGGGTGAGGTGTTGTGTACACTTCATGGAAGGTTTCGGGCTTAGTAAATCCACTTTACAATAGGTAGCGCACGAGTAGATTCAACAAATGAGCGATAACGGCCGAAGCGTTTCAACAAAGTCCTGTATGCATTCACATACCATTCGTCCGATAGCGATGAAACTTGGGTGAGAGGTTGTGTACACTACAGGCAAGGTTTCTGTCTTAGTAAATACATGTCATGATAGGTAGCGTACGAGTAGATTCAACAAAGGAGCGACGACGCGCGAAGTGTTTCAACATAGTCCCGTATAGGCTACGTTCATATACCATTCGTCTGATAGCGACTAAACTTGGGTGAGTTTTTGTGTACACTCCAAGGAAAGTTTCAGGCTTAATTAATCCATTTTACAATAGGTAGCGCTCAAGTAGATTCAACATATGAGCAAAGGTGCGCGAAGCGTTTCAACAAAGTCCCGTATGCGTTCATATACCATTTGTCCGAAAGTGATGAAACTTGGGTGAGATGTTGTGTACTCTTCAAGGAAGGTTTCTGGCTTAGTACATCCACTTTACAATAGGTATCGCACAAGTAGATTCAACAAATGAGCGACGGCACGTGAATCGTTAAAACAATGTTCCGTATGCGTTCATATACCATTCATCCGATTGCAATGAAATTTGGAGAAATGTTGTTTCCACTCCCACAAAGATTTCTGATTTAGTAAATACAATTTACAATTGGTAGCGCACGATTAGATTCAATTAATGGGCGACAGCGCGTGAATCGTTTCAACCAAGTCCCGTATGCGTTCATATAACATTCATCCGATTATCATAAAACTTTGGGGAGTTGAGCACAGTCCTGCGAAGGTGTATGAATTAGTAAATCCGTTTTTCAATGGGTGGCGCACAAGTAGATTAAACAAATGAGTGTCGTCGCGCGAATCGTTTAAGCAAAAACCCATATGCGTTCATATGCCATTCATCCGATTGCGATGAAACTTTCATGAGTTGTTGTGTACACGCCAGGGAAGGTTTTCACTTAGTAAATCCATTTTACAGTAGGTAGCGTACGAGTATATTCAACAAATGGGTGACGGCGCTCGAATCGTTTCAACAATGTCCCGTATGCGTTCATATACCATTCATTTCATTGCGATGAAAATTCGGTGGGTTGTTGAGCACGCTCCCATGATTTTTTGAGATAGTAAATCAATTTTACAATAGTTTAGAGGTGGTTACCGGAAAAAGAAAAACAAAATTGGGAATCCAAAAGCACTTCAACATACAAAGTTACAATGCCAACACTTTCTTTGATTGGCATTGCAACGCATGCCGGGTACAGCTAGTAGGAAATAAAAAAAAGATCAAATCAAATGGAAAATAGTTGGGTAATAGAAGAATAGTTACAATATTTTGAATACACTTAAGTACATTTTTTAAATAGTATGAAAGAAACCTTTAAGTCCCCTTGAAGAAGATCATGTAAACTATGAAATATTAAAATACTAGCAGTAGTGCCCGGCTTCGCCCGGTGGATGTATTTGTTTGATGGATGTTATTGAATACTACTACAGAAGTGGCACATTATACTTAAACTAACAGAAAGAAAATATTTTAAAAATATTACTTTTTGTGGTGGTGGTGGTGGTGGTGGTGGTTGTAGTGGGGGTGATAAGTAGTACAGTATAATGGACGTAACATTCAGGTCATTTTCCCGTAATGGTAATAATGATAACAATGATTAGGGAAACGGCTATTAACCAACGATATCACTGACACATGTAATTTACAAACGAATTTTAAAAAGCGGATTAGAAAGAGGAGTAAGTGAAATAAAAGACACTGCCTAGGGCCTATATTTCATTGGCTGTTAGAAATGTAGAGACCAATAGTGTCGTATTTTGTCGCATAGCGCCGTAGGAAAATAATCAGAACACTTTTGAAAACTTTGGCTGTCCCGAGTTCCTGAGATTGCAATAGTATCATTTATCGCCACATAGCGCTCAACTATAAGGTTCGGAATAAATGAAGGTAAATTTGAAAGCAGCAACGGTTATTGCAGCTGATAACCTCAATGTACTGCTCAACACTATTGCACTTAAACAGAGGCATACTATTTTCATGATGATAACTGTTTTTAAGGGGCATAAGAAATCATTTTGCACTTATTACTCCCCGTGACTGCAATTTATAAGCAGCGCAAGATTTAACTATTTTCGCAATTTTGCACCAGAACACTGGTAGGGGCGACGTGATGCAGCCCGAATTGCCAGTCAAGAATAGACTTATTAAAATACTCTTACAGTTACACTACTACGGACATGAATGGTTCTTGGGCCTTAATACGTGGTTTTCAAGTTCATTTTGTCTGTTATTCTAAATGTAGGGAATGGAGAGCGTTGTCCAAAATATCAAGTGGGCAGTGTTACCAGCAGGGTTTCAAAGTGTATGTAAAATTTGGCGCAATTAGGAGGAACGGTGTAGATTTGTGATAAAGGGCCTAAATGCAGGGAATTGAGTGTTCTGTCCGAAATTTCAAGCAGACGGTGTTACTCGTCGGGTTCCAAAGGATAAGTATGTAAAATGTGGTTCAGATAGATGAAACGGTTTAGATTTATGCCAAAGGGCCTAAATGCAGGGAATAGAGTAGTCTGTCCGAAATTTCATGCTGACAGTGTTACTCGCAGGGTTCCAAAGGGTAAGTATTCACATTTTGGTTCAGATCAGTGAAACGGTGTAGATTTGTGCCAAATGGCCTAAATGCAGGGAATGGATTGGTCGGTCTGAAACTTTATGTAAACAGTGTTACTCGCAGGGTTCCAAAGGGTACGTATACAAATTTTTGTTCAGTTCGGTGAAAAGGTGTAGATTTGTGCCAAAGGGCCTAAATGCAGGGAATGGACTGGTCTGTCATAAATTTCATGTAGACATTGTTATTCGCAGGGTTCCAAAGGGTATGTATACAAATTTTGGTTCAGATCGGTGAAACGGTGTAGATTTGTGCCAAAGGGCCTAAATGCAGGGAATGGAGTGGTCCGTCCGAAATTTAAAGTGGACAGTGTTACCCGCATGGTTCCAAAGGGTAAGTATACAAATTTTGGCTCAGATCGGTGAAACGGTGTACGTATCACTACCTATAACGCCAGCGCACGCAGATAAAGCTCTTAGGGAGCGCTTGTTCTTTCGACTTACTGAACAAAAATCAATCTTTAAGGTTACCTGAGAGGTGTAGCCAAATGCTACACAACCTAAACTATTCCTCTTGAATCTGGCTATCATATACAAAAATAATTTTTCGAATCCGACTGGTAGTTCCAGACATTAGCGCGTTTAAAGACACAAACACACAGACAAACTCTTCAGCTTTATTATATTACTAGCTGTTACCCGCGGCTTCGCCCGCATTAACATTTGGAATCCCGTTATAACATTAGTTATATAGATAGATAAGCTTGGTCTATCACCTGAAACCAAAAATGCATGGGACGAAAAAAAACCATCAAAATATCATGTTGGTTTCGGACCCTAAAAGACGTGAAAAATATAATAAAAGTATTAAAAAAATATTTTTGAAATTTCATTCGAATCAATTTTTATGGCATTCCTGGGACTTAGAAAATTCCGAGAAAATTCCGACCAAAAAGTACAAAATCATTAATAACTCCGTAAGTATTCGTCGTATGATGAAATAGCAACAGACAAAAAAGATGTAATGTGTTATTGTCTACAACATAGGCCATGTATAATTTTACAGTCAGACATATTACGTCCCCCCCCCCCATAATTTCACCCCTCCCCATGGGCCCCTTAAATTGGATTTATGAAAAAACGGTCAAACACCTATTTACTTATTTTTTATGCTGATTTTTTCCCGCTGAGTTCCAAACTCCTGGCCTATGTCGTTTAAGGGATACACGCTCCGTTAGGAATCCTTCAACCCCCACTTTTCACCCCTTTCACCTCATAATATACACCACATCGAAAAACCCTCAGACACACGTCTTCTTATTTTTAATGATGAGTTTATATGCCGAGTATCACATCTCCCAATGAAACCAATCGGGAGATATTGCTATTCAATGAAATGCAGGTCTACCCCCTTAACACCCCTTTAGAACCTGAATATCCAAAAATCCTTTCTTAGTGGGCGTTTGCGGCCCTTGAGGAAGCTGCACACCAAATTTCATTCGAATCCGTTCGGTGGTTTCTGAGATTTCGTGATGAATGAATCAGTCAGTCAGTCAGTGGTATTTGAGCTTTATATAGTAGAATATAGTAGATAAGCAACGGTCCTAGTGGAAAATAATTCAATCACCTGAAACCAAAAATGCATGGGACGAAAAAAAACATCAAAATATCATGTTGGTTTTGGACCCTAAAAGACGTGAAAAATATAATAAAAGTATTAAAATAACTATTTTTTGAATTTTCATTCGAATCAATTTTTATGTCATTCCTGGGACTTAGAAATTCCGGCCAAAAAATACAAAATCATTAATAACTCCCTATGTATTCGTCGTATGATGAAATAGCAAGAGACAAAAAAGATGTAATGTGTTATTGTCTACAACATATGCCATGTATAATTTTACACTCAGACATATTACGTTTCCCCCCTCCCCTATAATTTCACCCCTCCTCATGGGCCCCTTAAATTGGATTTATGAAAAAACGTCAAACACATGTTTAGTTATTTTTTATGCTGATTTTTCTCGGCTGAGTTCCAAACTCCTCGCCTATGTCGTTTAAGAGATACACGCTCCGTTAGGAATCCTTCAACCCCCACTTTTCACCCCTATCACATCATAATATACACCACATCGAAAAACCCTCAGACACATGTCTTCTTATTTTTTGTGCTGAGTTTATATGCCGAGTATCACATCCCCCAATGAAACCTATCGGGAAATATTGCTATGCAATGAAATGCAGGTCTACCCCCTTAACACCCCTTTAGAACCTGAATATCCAAGAATCCTTTCTTCGAGGGCGTTTGCCGCCCTTGAGGAAGCTGGATACCAAATTTCATTCCAATCCGTTTGATGGTTTCAGAGATTTCGTGATGAATGAATGAGTCAGTGGTATTTTAGCTTTATATAGTAGATAAGCATCGGTCCTAGTAGAAAATAATTCTATCACCTGAAACCAAAAATGCATGGGACGAAAAAAAACATCAAAATATCATGTTGGTTTCGGACCCTAAAAGACGTGAAAAATATAATAAAACTATTAAAAAAACTATTTTTTGAAATTTCATTCGTATCATTTTTATGTCATTCCTGGGACTTAGAAAATTCCGGCCAAAAAGTACAAAATCATTAATAACTCCCTACGTATTCGTCGTATGATGAAATAGCAAGAAACAAAAAAGATGTAATGTGTTATTGTCTACGACATAGGCCATGTATAATTTTAAACTCAGACATATTACGTTTCCACCCCTCCCCCATAATTTCACCCCTCCCCATGGGCCCCATAAATTGGATTTATGAAAAAACGGTCAAACACCTATTTACTTATTTTTATGCTGATTTTTTCCCGCTGAGTTCCAAACTCCTCGCCTATGTCGTTTAAGAGATACACGCTCCGTTAGGAATCCTTCAACCCCCACTTTTCACCCCTTTCACCTCATAATATACACCACATCGAAAAACCCTCAGACACGTGTCTTCTTATTTTTAATGATGAGTTTATATGCCGAGTATCACATCCCCCAATGAAACCAATCGGGAGATATTGCTATTCAATGAAATGCAGGTGTACCCCCTTAACACCCCTTTAGAACCTGAATATCCAAAAATCCTTTCTTAGTGGGCGTTTGCGGCCCTTGAGGAAGCTGCATACCAAATTTCATTCCAATCCGTTCGGTGGTTTCTGAGATTTCGTGATGAATGAATCAGTCAGTCAGTTGTATTTGAGCTTTATATAGTAGATTAGTATAGATTACTTTGCGACTTTATTCCCGGCTGAAGTCTTCTATTATTTCACTGAAATCTAAACTTGCTAAACGGTCACGGGAGGTGAATTATAAATTAGTTTGAAAAGTATAATTAATTAATTAATTAATTAAATTTAAAAAAAACATGGTGCGGTGCCCCCGGACTGCGGGGCCCTGGGTGGTCGCCCTCCTCGCCCTCCCCTGCTGCTGCGAGAGATAGCGTCACCAGTTACGATGGCAGCACGACTGTCGCTTGCATCGAAACAAACAAACAAACAAACAAATAGTAAACTTTGTACTCACCACAGCCATTCATAACATACTGTTGCACTCTTCCAATAATCTAACTATACACACTGACGATTTCGACAGGCCACAGAACACACATGTGGCCTTCACCCTATCAAGGACACCGCGCTGCCAACTAAAACTGATGACGCCACCTCTCGCAGCAGCGCCCTGTACTATGAATTGTGGTAACGTGGTCTTTTGTACGATACTCCTCTCTCACTGAATTTCACGTTAATTTTGTTATTACTGTATATCATGAGTTAATGATATTCAAGTTTTAAGAATACGCCTAACCGTTATCATGAACGAATGGGGTCGCTGTTCATTTGACTTAGTCATCGGAAGACACTTTCAAGGTTCTACATTACTGCTAATTTTCGTTGTTGTGTATTTAAAATACTTTTAGTTATTCATTATCATATATATTTTCAATATGGCCGCCTCGCGTTGTATTCCGTGTATCATATTGCTTATTTCAGCAGGGTCCCTTATATGGCACTTCTTTCTTATTAATTTCCATCTTAATCGTGTGATTACGTTATATTTTAGGCTAATATTACGCCCGGTCGCATTCCGACTATATTCAGTTTGATAAATATTTCAGTAGCGCTAATGACGTCTCTTATAGAATACTCCTTTTCCACCAATTTTCGCCTTAATTGTGCAATGACACCTTAAATTACTAAATTGTATAATTTAATTTAACAGTCCGCCTAGCCGCCATCTTTTATCTATGGAGTCACTGTTATTTCGCTTTGGGTATACGAAGCGACGTATAATATTCTCTTTCATTGCTAAATTTCGTTATTATAGCTATTCATTTATTTTGACATTTCGGCATTGCTGCTGTGCGCTATATTCAGCGTTATAATCATATGACTGACGCATGAAGTATAACATAAATTTCTCGCCAAATCAATACTTTTTACTTACATCCTGTGTTTTATGGCCGAAACATGCTCAGCATAACGAGTACGTATGCTCCTACCCGTTTGTCCCGCGTAATTTGAATTGCAAAAATTACATCTGAGCTCATAAACTCCCGATTTTAAATGTTTATCATAACTGTTGACTTTATTAGAATTGAAAAATTTGTTGAAATTAGAATTATTGGTTTTAAAGGCGACGTTCATATTGTGTTTCTTTAGGATGCTGGTTACTGTGTAAACGCTTCGATCTACGTAGGTGAAGGTGGCAAATGCTTTCTTTGTTGTGTCCTCTCTAACTAATTTTGTTGAGGGTCTGTTTTTCAACTTGTAAATTAATCTGCTGACATAATTGTGGTTGTAACCATTGAGTTTAGCTATTTGATATATAATGTCAATTTCTTGCTTCCGGGCATGATCAGAGAAAGGGATTATTAACGCTCTATTAATGAGGCTTATGAACGTTGCATTCTTGTGTCCGCCCGGATGGTTAGAATCCTGCCGTATAACTGTACTCGTTTGCGATGGTTTTCTGTAAACTTTATAATGCAGACGATTGTCTTTTTTAATCACAGTTATATCCAGATAATTGATTTTATTATCGACTTCTGATTCTAAAATAAATTTAATATTGCTGTCAATTTTGTTCAAATCATCCAATATTTGCTCTATCGCTTGAACTTGGTTATTGATAATGATGAAGATATCGTCTACATATCTTCCCCAGAAAACGATGCCACTAATTTGGTTAATAATTTTCTCATGTTCAATGTGGTCAAGGTAAATGTTGGCCAAGACACCCGATAATGGAGATCCCATTGCAAGGCCTTCGGATTGTTTATACATTTTCTTGTTAAACTGACGCATGTGAGAGCTCTAACATGATGCTCGACGAGATTCGTCTTAATTACCCAATTTCATTCGGAGTTGTCAATTTTAATATACTCATACAGTAGTTCACACAGCCGCCATCTCGAATGTATGGAGAGGTTATTCTGTTGCCTTGGCCATACAAGGACACATAGTAAGGTCCTACCTTGTCACTAATTTTCGTTGGTGGCTTCGGTGGTGTAGTTGGTAGAATGCTGAGCTTATATGCCCAAGATCGTAGGTTCAAACCCGGCCGAAGTCGTCGGATTGTTTAAGAGCGTTAAAAATCCCTCAGGATGCCTTCCTTCTGAGGGGAAGTAAAGCCGGTGGTCCCATGTCATAGATTTATGGCATGTAAAAGATCCTTCCACAGACTTAACTTGTGTGAAGTTAAATTCTAGGTTAGATTTCGTTGGAACGCTCTATCAAAGTTCCAACGTTCACCACTAGGTATCATTGACATCTGGTAGCGAAAGTTGGAACTACTTGAAATTGAACGGAACTTGTAGCTCTCCCTAGGGGTGTCCGCTTGAAGCAGCTACAGCCTCTGGCCAGCCGAACATGTCCTCGGACACTCTCGACAGTAAAAGCCATACGCTAAATAAATAAATAAATAAATAAATAAATAGATAAACCTGAATCACAGATAACGCACACTAATACAGCCATCACAATTAACACCGGTTATCAGACAGATTCTACACACACCCAAAGTACAGTACACGGGGCTACATGACCGCGTTGTCGCAGCCCCTAACTGAGGAACGAAACAATTTTCGTTCGTGTAGCTCTTTAAGTGTGGAGTTATTTAATTTTATAATTTCAAGATGGCGGCTGCGCATAACACAGAGTCTCATGTTGTTATCACGTCGACAACAGTGGATCATTATATAAAACTGTCTAAATGCCAAATGCTGTGAACATTGATTCATTGGGCCATATGTTATAGATTCCCTCACGATTGTATCGTCATCTAGGGTTAAAGATAAATAGCAAAAAGACAAGAGAAATGTACATTAATCAACGCAACAGTTCTAGTCTGACTCTAGAAGGAATGAACATAGAAAGGGTAGAGGAACTCTGCTACTTGGGAAGTATGGATAGACAAGATGGGATTGCTCTTAGAGATGTGGAGGGGTGAGGCGAATAAATAAGGCAAAAGGAGCGTTTACACAGTTACGGCAAATGTGGAGATCTTCTTATATCCACATTAAAGCAGAGCTTAGAATCTTCAGTTCAAATGTCAATTCTGTATTACTGTATGAGCATTTGGTGGCCAAAGATCATCTCAAGTAAAGACCTTTGGGAGGTCACAAGCCCGAGTCCTGCGCAGCAACAGATACTAAGAAGAAAATGGAGGTGGATCGGCCACATCCTGAGAAGACCTCAAGAATACACTGCAAGGAAGGCATTGAATTGGAATCTGCAAGGGAGTCGCTGACAAGGCAGACCAAATATCACATGGAAGAGAACGATAGAGAAGGGGATAGCTGGAGTCAACAAGACATGGAGAAAGGTGAAAGTACTGGCAGGGGATAGAAGACGCAGGAGAAATATCGTCGAGGCCCCATGTTCCACCTAGGAATTAAAGGAATTAAGTACTGATATCTCGCCAGGAGATGGCAGTCGGGTTTGAACTGCAGCTGTCTTCCCGCTCACTGCGTTTCGCGCATTCCAAAAACATTAAGTTGGTCACTGTTTCCATTACTGTATCTGATACTGCCACACGGTTAAAAGTAAACACAAAGGCTTGTAAGAATATCGACAGTAGGAAGGAAAGGTAACAATACACACACGTGAAGCCCGATAACAAATTATCATGCAGGAAGTAGAAGCAACTGACTGCCAGCCGATATATTTAGGTTTGGATTAGGCGGGGCCCGCATGGGTACAGCAAGACCCCCCTTACCCCGTCACAGCGTGTTGAACTGCCATCTCCTGACGTGATGACATTAAATAAGTAAATATGTTATGGAATACAGGTATAATGCTTGCATGATTCGCACAGCCGCCATCCTGAAATGGTTTAGCTTGACGTTTGGGCGACAGATGCTTTTGACACGACGGTATATTCTTTTCAAAATTTGATAGAGATCCCATGATTAGTTGAGTCTCTATTTGATTAAGGCTCTGGATATTAGGGAGGCCATTTTGTCTTGGTTATGATGGCAGCAATATAAAATATGACACTGAGGTGTTTGTTGCTTTGTTGCTTTCGTTCTGTTTCGTTGTGTTTGAATTGATAAGGGGAAGGGGGAGGAGGAGGAGGAAGGGGGGGGGGAGGGGGGGCAAACATACACATAAACATTTGACCCGTGTAGATCTCATAAGTCTACTATAATTTTTTGCAAAAGATAGGCTAAAAATAAGTGTTTTAAAAGAAGAACGATACAAACGTGAGGATGTCACTAATTTTTTTTTTAAATTATTATATATAGCAGGATATTTTAATTGAAGGTCCCTGGGTTCCCAACAAGTTGAATTTCAAGTAGTTCCAACTTTGACTACCAGATGCTACTGTTACGGCTGTGAATTTGTATCATCGCTCGCCGCATGAGTCACAACTGCCCCAGGGCTGGGCTGTGCCATGCCTCGTGTATTGCGTGCGCCTTATGCAACAGGGCTACTAGGACAAAGGGATGGTCCAGAATATTCGTGACTGAGCCAGCGATGGAAACCACGAGAAGCCGTGAACCCTGGATGGATCTAGAAGCATTCATTGAGTCACCGGCCTGCTATATAAGTGCGACCTGTCAAGCAGTTGTTGTTGTGTTTTACGAGCGAGTGCGAGCGCTTATCCTGAGCGACAGAAGTGTGGAGACTTGCGAAACCCCTAGTGAAGCCAATTCTCTAGACAGCGAAGGGAGTAAGGAGCTTACAGGGGACTGCCTGTGTTTTGAGCGAGTGTGCTTACCTAGTGCGAGAGAGGTCATTGTGGTGAGTTGCAAAACAGTGAGTGACAGACCTAGTGCAGCTGTTTCCAGCCAGCGTACGGGGCCGGACTCATTAGCGAGAGGATTAACTGTGGTATGTTGACAACTGAAAGGGGAAGTATTCTCGACGTGAGGAAACTGGAGTAAGGTAATAATTGCTTGTATTTGCTGTTGAGGAGTGTATCTTTCTGGCCACAATAAAGTTAATTATTTCTTTAAGCAGTAATTGGTTTTGTGATTTCTACCCACCGTAATCCAGTTAACAAAAGTGCCACTAGGGGGGTGGCACGTAACAACTGGTGTCAGAAGCCGGATTACGAACTCAAGCACACCACCTGACGGTCCTGGTTTCAAAACCCGAGCAGGTCATTTTCTCTAATTTTCCTGTGAGTGCATGCCCTTTACAAGACAAACAACTAAAATGGAGGCGCAATTGGCAGCATTGCTAGAAAAGTTAAATGGCATGGAAACCAAAATGGAGGACGGCCAGAAGAATTTAACCAAGGACCTAACTGCAAAATTAGAAGACGGCCAGAAGAAGATGGAGGACGGCCAGAAGAATTTAACCAAGGACCTAACTGCCAAATTAGAAGACGGCCAGAAGAAGCTAGAAGACGGCCAGAAGAAGATGGAAGACGGTCAAAATAAGTTAGCGGAGGACCAGAAGAAGTTGAAAGACAGCCAGAAAAGTTTAGCCGAGGACCTAACTTCCAAATTAGAAGACGGTCAGAATAAGCTAGCAGAGGACCTAACCGCCAAATTTCTGGATGGCCAGAAAAATCTGGAAAGTGTCTGCTGACGAAATTACAGGAAAGTCAAAAGAAATTGGAGCAGGGTCTGCGTCAGGAAGTCAACACCGTCTGCCAGGGCCTACGTGAGGAAGTCACAGTAGTAGAAAAGAAGTTCGACGCCTTACAAGAGGAAGTTGCCGAACTGCGCCAACGCCCACTGACGGGGGTGGAAAAAAAAATTCAACGCTTTACAAAACGAAATTTCTGAGCTGAACCAACGCCCGTCGACGGGGATGGAAGCGAGATTCAACGCTCTTCAAGAGGAAGTTGCCGAGCTGCGCCAACGCCCGTCCACAGGTACACCGGGAATATCAGGAACGGGAAAGAACAGAGTGACGCCCCCAACCTTCGACGGAAAGGTCCCGTGGAGCAGCTATTTACGTCAATTCGAAGCAGCCTGTTCAATAAACAACTGGAACAGCACGGAAAAGGCTACAGCTCTCATTGTAGCGCTGAGAGGGGACGCCCTTAACGTCCTTCAGGCCATCCCGACTGGATCCCAGGACTACGCTTCACTAATCGCCCATATGGAGTCCCGATATGGAGATAGCCATCTTCAGCAGGCCTACCAGATGCAGCTCCGGACCCGGGTACAAAAGAACGCGGAAACCCTGCAGGAGTTCGAGATGGACATCGCACGTCTCGTAAGGCTCGCCTACCCAACAGCGCCGGCCGACTTTCTGGAACAGATTGCGACGCAGACTTTCATCGACGGGCTACGCGACTCCGACACTCAACAGGCGCTGCGACTCGCGCGCAATAAGTCCCTGACTGATGCACTGAGCCACGCACTTGAGTTCGAGACGGCAAAACAGGCATCCAGAATGCACGCGCGGGTGCGTCAAGTGGACGTCGATGAACCAGTAAAAACCAACGAGACCAAGCCCCTGGCCGACGAATTAATGGAGGCGCTAAGCCGTTTCTTCGATAGTCGCGGCACCACCAGCAACGACACAGCCGGAAGGCAACCGGAGAGGCGGCCCGGAAGAGGACTACCGACCTGCTGGACCTGCGGTAAGAAAGGCCATCTGAGCAAGGACTGCGGTGATCGCCGCCGCCGAGGGTATCCGACGGGAAATCAGTCGTCTGAAAACCGCGCGACCCAGGGAAACGAGTATTAGCCAGCCTTGGGGGGCAAAGGTTGGCTTGTGACAGTCGTCAAGCCCCGGCAGTCCAGGTTCGTGTGACGAAGTTACGGAGGGACAATAGCAGCCTGATGGTCGACGGAGTCGTCAACGGAGAGAGCTGGCCCATGCTAATCGACACGGGAGCATCGAGGACCATCGTCAGTCCCACCGTGATCCCGAAGTGGAGAGTGCAACTCACACAAAGGAACCTCCTGCTAATAACCGCGACCGGAGAGACCACACCGGTACATGGCGAAGCATCACTGGAGTTCGTCATTGGTCGACGGGCGATAAAGCATCCAGTGCTTGTGGCTGACGTATCAAATGAAGCGATCATCGGACTGGACTTCCTGGACCAGAACAACATCATCTTGGATCTGAGTACCAACACTCTGCACTTCGGAGGTGAGGAACTTGCTTTGCAACCTGCGCACGAGTCCATCACCGCACGACGTGTAAGGCTGAGAGAAGACGTCATCGTTCCCGCCAGGACGGAGGTCAGCGCTGCCGTAATTGTCGACGGAACTGCTGAGGGAGTGGCGGCTGTCATCGAGCCAAAATATGAGGACATCCAGACAAAAGGATTGCTAGTTGCCAAGACTCTCATCAACACGACGTCTCGGCCGTACGTCCGCCTGTCCAACCTGAACGACTACGATATTACGGTTCACCGGGACACCAACCTAGGAGTCTGCGAGCCCGTTACCTGGATTGCCCGCATCACAGATACGACGGACGGACACCTGCAGACGGACAACCGAAGAAGACGCACACTGCCAGAAGAACTACAGAAGCTGTACCCAGGATCCCAGGATCATTTATACGAGAAACAATCACGCCAACTTCAGGACCTGCTACGCGAATTCCAGGACGTCTTCTCCGTGGGGAGCAAAGACTTCGGCAGGACAAGCTTGGTTCAGCACAGAATCGACGTTGGGGACAGCGCACCGATTAGGGCCCCATTCCGACGTGTCCCGCTTGCCAAGCAAGCCGAAGTCGACCGGATGGTAGAAGAGATGAAGGAGCAAGGTGTGATCGAGCCATCACATAGTCCTTGGAGTTCTCAGGTCGTGCTAGTGAAGAAGAAGGACGGTTCCCCCAGGTTCTGCATGGATTACAGGCGGGTGAATGACGTCACGAAGAAAGACAGCTACCCTCTACCCCGGATCGACGACACCCTGGACACCATATCAGGGTCGAGATGGTTCTCCACCTTGGATTTGAAGAGTGGCTACTGGCAGGTGGAGGTTCACCCTAAGGACCGCGAGAAAACTGCGTTCTCTGTGGGCAGCGGGCTCTGGCAGTTCACCGTCATGCCATTCGGTCTGTGCAACGCCCCTGCGACCTTAGAAAGGCTAATGGAGTCCATTCTGAGGGGACTACACTGGAAGACCTGCCTGGTCTACCTAGACGACGTCATCGTTCTGGGGAGAAGCTTCGAGGAGCACTACAGCAACCTGAAGGAGATCTTGTTGAAGCTATGGGCTGCCCAGCTGAAGTTGAGCCCCAAGAAGTGTCAGCTCTTCCAGAAGCGGGTCCAGTACCTTGGGCATATCGTCTCCGAGGAAGGGGTGCGCACCGACCCAGAGAAGACCGCAGCTGTGAGGGAGTGGCCAGTTCCGAAGGACAAGTCCCAACTACGAAGCTTCCTGGGACTCTGCACTTATTACCGTCGCTTCGTTAGAGGATTCGCCGACATCGCCAAACCTTTACATCGACTGACTGAGAAGGACCAACTCTTCACGTGGACAGCAGAATGCCACAGTGCCTTCGAACAACTCAAGCAGGCTCTGTGCACCGCGCCTATTCTGGCCTACCCCAGACCTGGAACAAGGTTCATCGTCGATACCGATGCCAGCGACTTTGGCATAGGGGGAATCCTGTTGCAAGTTGTGGACGGCGAGGAGAGAGTAGTGGTCTACTTCAGCAAGGCCTTGTCAAAGCCAGAAAGGAACTACTGCGTCACCAGGAAGGAGCTGCTCGCCATCGTGAAGACCATTGAACACTTCCACAAGTACCTGTACGGGCAAGAATTTCTCATCAGGACCGACCATGCATCCCTGCGGTGGCTCCTGAACTTCAAGCAGCCCGAGGGTCAACTTGCGTGGTGGTTAGAGAAGCTTCAACAGTACAACTTTGAGATTCAGCACAGGAAAGGCCAACTGCATTCTAACGCCGACGCCCTGTCACGAAGACCGTGCCCCGAAGACTGCACCTTCTGTACTAGGAGGGAGGAGAACACCGGGATACAGTGCCGAAGCACTACCGTGGAACTTCAAGGGAGCTGGAGCCGCGAATCTTTCACGCGGGCACAAGCAGAAGATGATGACCTGGGACTGATAGCCGAATGGAAGAGGGCCTGTGTCCCCAGACCCGGGTGGAACATTGTGAGTGACTGCAGCCCAAAGTTTAAGTCCTACTGGGCACAGTGGGACTCGCTGATTGTAAGGGATGGCCTCATCTGCCGTACCTGGGAGAGCACCGACGGGAAGACATCTCGGGAACAAGTCGTCGTTCCAAAGGCTATGACGGAGGAAGTCCTGAAGGAAGTTCATGGAGGATCATCTGGTGGACACCTAGGGATAAAGAAGACCCTGGAGAAGCTGAGAGAGCGGTTCTACTGGATCGGATGCCGAACAGACGTGGAGAACCACTGCGCGAGGTGCCACGATTGCGCAGCCAGCAAGGGCCCAGGACGAAGACGACGGGGTCCACTGAAGACCTACAACGTGGGCGGCCCCATGGAGAGAGTGGCCATCGATGTTGCTGGGCCATTCCCGTTAAGCGAGGCAGGGAACCGCTACATATTAGTCGTCAGCGACTACTTTACCAAATGGCCGGAGGCGTATGCGCTCCCTAACCAAGAAGCCGCGACGATTTCAGGAGACCCTGGTGAAGGAATTCGTCAGCCGGTACGGAGTACCCCTGGAGCTGCACTCCGACCAAGGGAGGAACTTCGAGTCGCAGGTGTTCCAGAACCTATGCCAGCTGCTGGGAATCCGGAAGACAAGGACAACGCCGCTACACCCTCAGTCCGACGGGATGGTAGAGCGATTCAATCGCACCATCGAGAACCATCTCCGAATAGTCGTCAGCGAGCACCAGAGGGATTGGGACAAATATCTTCCTCTATTTCTCCTGGCCTACCGCGCCGCCGTGCATGAAGCCACCGGGTGCACACCAGCCCGGGCCATGTTTGGGAGGGAGCTCCGTCTACCTGTCGATCTTGCCTTCGGCCGACCTGGGAATGATACGATCCCGGTAAGCCAGTATTGTCAAGAACTGGTCGACCAACTGGAGGACGTGCACGCGTTCGCGAGGAGGAAACTGCTGATCGAGACCGACCGAATGAAGACCCGATACGACCAGCAGACGGATGCCGGCGGATTCCACGAGGACGACCTGGTCTGGCTCTTCAACCCATTACGGAAGAAAGGTCTGTCACCCAAACTGCAGAAGTTCTGGGAGGGCCCGTACCGAGTCGTGAAACGGATCAACGATGTCGTCTACAGGATCCAGCGGAGCCCGAGGGCGAAGATGAAGATCGTGCATCGAGATCGCCTGGCAGCCTACGGAGGGACACAGACGGACCAATGATTGATCGGGACGATCAGCCTTTTTAGGATGGGGGTGGTGTTACGGCTGTACGTTTGTGTCATCGCTCGCCGCATGAGTCACAACTGCCCCAGGGCTGGGCTGTGCCCTGCCTCGTGTATTGCGTGCGCCTTATGCAACGGGGCTACTAGGACAAAGGGATGGTCCAGAATATTCGTGACTGAGCCAGCGATGGAAACCACGAGAAGCCGTGAACCCTGGATGGATCTAGAAGCATTTATTGAGTCACCGGCCTGCTATATAAGTGCGACCTGTCAAGCAGTTGTTGTGTTTTACGAGCGAGTGCGAGCGCTTATCCTGAGCGACAGAAGTGTGGAGACTTGCGAAACCCCTAGTGAAGCCGACTCTCTTGACAGCGAAGGGAGTGAGGAGCTTACAGGGGACTGCCTGTGTTTTGAGCGAGTGTGCTTACCTAGTGCGAGAGAGGTCATTGTGGTGAGTTGCAAAACAGTGAGTGACAGACCTAGTGCAGCTGTTTCCAGCCAGCGTACGGGGTCGGACTCATTAGGGAGAGGATTAACTGTGGTCTGTTGACAACTGAAAGGGGAAGTATTCTCGACGTGAGGAAACTGGAGTAAGGTAATAATTGCTTGTATTTGCTGTTGAGTAGTGTATCTTTCTGGCCACAATAAAGTTAATTATTTATTTAAGCAGTAATTGGTGTTATGCTTTCTACCCACCGTAATCCAGTTAACAAAAGTGCCACTCGGGGATGGCACGCAACACTACTGTCACTAACACCTAGCGACGAACGTTGGAACTTGATAGAGCTTTTCTAACCAGCCAATTATAACCTACAAATTTTGACACACAACCAATTGGGCCCGCCAGCTTTACATCCCCTCCGAAGGTATACTGAAGGATTTTAACGCTTTTAAAAATACGACGGGATTGAACCCGAGATCTTGGGCATAGAAGTTCAGCATGCTACCGACTACGCCACCAAAGCCGCTTATACGGACTAGTTAGTTATGTACGCAGGTGCTGCGATAGCCTCCACGGGGAAATATCAAGGACTCAAACAATTTTATTTGATGTATTCTATAGTGTCAAACTCTCAACGTAACCCTGGGTAGTGGTAGTGGTAGTTTTCTTTTTGCGTATGGCTTTTAATGCCGGGAGTGTCCGAGGACATGTTCGGCTCGCCAGTTTTGTAGCTGCTTCGAGACGGACACCCAATGGGTGAGCTACAAGTACCGTTGGGGAGGGAAGGAGGGAATTTGGAATGTAAGGACTCAGGAGTTGGAAGGTAGCGGCTGTGGCCTATAGTTAGGGACCAACCCTGGCATTTGCCTGGAAGGAAGATGGGAAACCACAGAAGACCATCTTCAAGGTTGCCGGCGGGGGGATTCGAACCTCCTCGCCTCCCGGATGTGAGCGACTGCCATCAGTCATGCCGTAACCACCACGGCTAACTCACCCGGTGTAGTGGTAGTGAATTATACAGATAAAAAAGCAAATACACAAAGCAATAGAACATGATAAAATAAACTTTCCGGTACCGGGAATCGAACCCGAGCCTCCTGGGTGAAAGCCAGGTATCCTAGCCACTAGACCATACTGGAGACGCCGGTTTCAGCGACTGTTTATCGAAACCGATATAGGAATGACGTTGCGGTCTGCTGTAAGTAAATAACGTACATCCTTATCTGAAGAAGACAAGGCACAAATTAGTAAAACTGGACGAGACCTACTCCTGTGGGGGGTAATCATAAACTACTGAAATTAGCCAAAATACCTGTGGTAATGGTAGGAAAAAAATCTGGACATGATGTAGTATAACCCACCCTTCATCCCCCTTTTTTTTTTATCACGACTTATATAGATGAAATTCCAGCTGAGTCCTCCATTATACGCCCGATTTTGGGACAAGTACATTATTGCCAACCCCACGAATACGGCACTACTTCATATCCGGTATCGTGAAACAAAAAAGCGCCGTCAAGTTAAAGTCAAAGTGCGCCAAGTTACAGTCTATAAGTTTGACATGGATTGTGCGAGTTGCGAGATAACAATTTCCAATTTCATGTTCGCTAAAACTCAACTTCAATAATTTTTGCCTAGTCCAATATTTTCATCCAGACCAATGGTTTTTGCCTAGACCAATAATTGCTAGGTAGCGCGGGCTAATACAGTCATTGAATATAGGAATTTGTACTTACCTAGTTCACAGCTGGTGCTGAAAATGTTCGCCATTCACTGCTACACATCGCTGGCACCTTTTTATGAAACGGACATGTACTCTCTGAAGTTCCACAGCACCGATTGACTGTATTTCAGCTGTAATATAGTCTTTAAGCTCATTTATAGTGGAGGGTTTCTCGCATACACTCTATTTTTAACCGTCCCCCATTAAAAAAAGTCACATGGTGATAAGTCTGGGCTTTGCGGGGGCCACACGTTCCGACTTATAATCCTAGTACCAAAAATGCGACGCGATTCTGTCATGGATGCTTCGTCAGTGTGAGCAGTGGCATAATCTTGTTGAAAATAAGTTGACAATCGCTCTCCGTAAGTCTGCTCGTCAAAAAATTGGTCAAGGATCACATTGAAGTACAAATTTAAGTACAAATTCCTATACCCAATGACTCAATGCAGCATAACGGCAAAGTGCCAGGCGAGCGGGCTGGCGAGGGTCTCCGATACATCCAAACTAAACTCTCTGTATAATCACCCCTGATTTTTGTCACGCACAGTGGGGGTAGTCACGGTTCAATAATCTTTATTCAGGATGGTTTTGTCAATTATTGCTTTTCAAATAATTGCATTACGTGTGTCGTGTGGTGTATTTTCTATCCCGCATGTTGACAGCAATGAACTTCGTCAATGTGTGCGTCAGAATAACAATGGACGAACCTCATGCACCTCAGGAACATGGATGCTGTCGTGGAATGAGCAAGAAATAAAAACATTTATTTATGTAATGTAACAATATTTCCGGTACCGACAGTAGTGGCTACGCTGGCTAAAGCCCAGCATTAGGTCATGGGGCCAAGCTCTCTGCTGACTCGGTAGACGCGTGGGTTCGAGCCCCACCGTCGGCTGTCCTTGAAATGGTTTTCCGTGGTTTCCCATTTTCAACACCAGGCAAATGCTGGGACGGTACCTTCTGACAGGCCACGGCCGCTTCCTTCCACATCCTTGCCCAGTTTCATTCACCATCATTCATCTCATCTCTCATTAACTCCTCTCATGAGGTTGGCGTCAGGAAGGGCATCTGGCCGTAAAAACCATCGCCACAAAGACTTCCATCTCATCTCATCCCCGACCCCGTTGGAAAACGGGAATAATAAGGGGTAGACATACAATACAACAATATTTCCGGTGCAGCAGTGATCATTGACAGTAATTTCAATAATTAACGACTCCCAGAAAGGTATGCAAACCATTCTCAATAATATGCCAGGTAGAAGTGTAAAAGCTAGGATTTGGTCTCCTCCAGAATTAAAAACAACCCTTCATACTCTTAACAACAGCACGGCCTGTAAAATTGTGAGCAGTAGAGATCGTGATAGTACGTTTTACTAAAAATTTCCCCTAGACACAAATTGGCGGCACCCATGACGTTATGGACGATACTGAAGGTTTAAACTATGCATACATGTCAGATCCTGTGTTAATAAGGCTTTACATACAAACACAAACCTGACCTAGAGCTAACAGCCCAGAACCTCTTGCTTCTACAAGCATTAATTTTCGTCGAGATCGTAATCTAACCAAGTGCAACTTTTCAATTAAATTGAACAGCTAAAAGTAATTTATGAACATTCGTAACTAACCACCACACCTCGTACTTAAACACATGTGACTACCTATGTACATCGGCATGTAACGGCGCACTGTTTGAAACCTCATACAGCTCGTATATGTGTTGGCAATTCAAGCCAAATCATCAAACAAATAAATATCAACGTCTGCACGTTATCGACTACACTAAAAAATTCCCCTGGACTCGTACGTATCGCGGTATTCGCGTACTCAATCGAATGTAGGTGGCATGTCGGTCGCGACAAAATGGTGAATGCAATGGCGATAGGCTTCATACATGTATTGAATGTTGTTGGCAATTCTAGGCGGGCTCTTGTTGAAGGACAGGCAATTTTAGATTCCAAGCACATAATTATGTGCGGTAAAGTGCTAGAAACAGAAGAATTTATGAGACTTGAAACTATATGCTTACAAACTAGTAATTTGAAAGGTGTACCTCACCAGATTCAAAATGAAATTCGGTCGCCAGTTGCCGAGAAAAAATATTTTGTTCAGGAATATGTGATAAGCGTGTAGTCGGTACATTGCTTTACTTACTTCAGTAAGTAGTGAACCCTTGCAAAGAAGCATATGAGACTCAGTTTCGGGGGGTGTAACAGTCCATTTCGTAAAGTTGTTGTTAAGCGCTTCTTATAACACGCAGGGTAACATATAACAAAATAACATGCAGGAAAAAGTGAATACCAGGATTAAAACATATGAATTTAATAACAGATCAACAAATTTACACTATTTACAATTAAACAAAAAAAAACAAGGTCTCCCAAATGACTCCCACTTGAATTAATAAAATGCCAAACTACTGTCGGGGAAATAAGTATAGATACTCGAGTTTAGAGGTCATTAAAACCTTTATCCTTAGTCTTACATAAGAACAACCTACACCAAAATTTTCCTTGTTTTAATTGTCGTTTAACGATATAGAGTAAATATTTGCATTGTATCTCGTTAAAATTTTATAGCAGATTGAACAAAAAAAGTACCGGTTTTTCTTACCAAGTTCACGGAGCGCTCACTTAGAAGGATCATTACGTTAAAAGTATTGATCGGATCGTAACGAAACTCGAATACGTCTTAAAGGAACTTATTGTTAACGCGTATATGAAGTTTTAATCTGATCTGACGTTTCTTAAAATAGTTGTTGTGAATTTTGTGAAACAACTTTTTCTCGGGCCTGGGTGGTCATAGCAGTATGAAATATGGCTTGTTATGAGGCTCATAGCAATGCAAGGCTTAGCGTAAAACTTCATTTTATCTACTTTTGATAATTGCTTTTATATCGAGTGATATTTAATCGGGTGGTTATGTGAGAAGAATGTATCGTAGCAAGCGACGGGAACCATGCGCTCGGTCGAGGAAACTCGTGCGACGTTGCGCTGTGAAACATAATACGCGCGCGTTCCAAGCCGTAAGGTCTGTGATTTTCTGTTGTATTGTAATTTGTGTTAGGCCGGTATTACACTGCTAAAGAAATGTATCAAATAAATTTTATCAAATATTTTATAAAACTGAACTTTTATCAAAGTTATACAAAGCAATTATCACACCATTACACTACATCAAATATTTTATCATAATTCAGCAAAATGGATGAAGGACAGTCCGTGTTCACTTAACTATATTATGGTAGTTGAAATTCTGTGGTGGCAATACCGGTATATAAAAGAAACGGAAAGATAAAGTGAATGTCTATGGGTTAAACCCTGGGTCGCTCACGTGACAAGCAAGATATTATTTTATACGAGTAAAATCTTGGTGAAGGAGATGCAGTACGAGGACTTGAAAAATGACATTAATTAAAATAAATTAAAAACCATACGTGAAATTGACGAATTGAAAAAATCCACAGCCTGCTTCCAGTCTCCGACCGGGCCAGGAATGGAATGAATGAAGCCCCCATCTAGCGGCGAGGATATGAATTGTGCCGGCTGCCGAGGCCTGACGCACTCCTCTGGGGCAATGATTAAATCAATGACAGATGAAATGAAATGATAGTGGAGAGTGTTGCTGGAATGAAATGTTGACAGGGAAAACCGGAGTACCCGGAGAAAAACCTGTCTGCCTCCGTTTTGGCTATCGACCTTCCAATACACATGGATACTATTTGCTAAACCCTCGTATCATTATTACTTTCTCTCTCGCATCTAAAAAAACATATTGCACTTATAATCATGGCAAATTCTCCCTCCGTTAACTGCGGATTAGCTGGCATCTTGATCGATGTGCAAACAATAGATAATACAGACAGTGATAGTTGCTGCTTGTTGCTAATGAGTAATGACTCAACGAAGAACAAAGGTCAGAGTTTGGTGTGCGTAGGAACAAGCGCGCAGCAACTGGCAACATTGCGAGGCTGCTGCGATACTATCGCCGCCCTCAATGGTCCGATTAAATATCAATCCATATAAAATCGATAATCACAAGTAGATAAAATGTAGTTTTACGTTAAGCCTTGCATTGCTATGAGCCTCATAATAAGCCATATTTCATACTGCTATGACCACCCAGGCCCGAGAAAAAGTTGTTTCACAAAATTCACAACAACTATTTTAAGAAACGTCAGATCAGATTAAAACCTCATATACGCGTTAACAATAAGTTCCTTTAGGACGTATTAAAGTTTCGTTACGATCAGATCAATACTTTTAACGTAATGATCTTTCTAAGTGAGCGCTCCGTAAACTTGGTAAGAAAAACCGGTACTTTTTTTGTTCAATCTGCTATAAAATTTTAACGAGATACAATGCAAATGTTTACTCTATATCGTTAAGCGACAAATAAAACAAGGAAAATTTTGGTGTAGGTTGTTCTTATGTAAGACTAAGGGTAAAGGTTTTATTGACCTCTAAACTCGAGTATCTATACTTATTTCCCCGACAGTAGGCCTGATCTCTGGAGAGATGGTAAACCTCTGGACCAAATGTCCCAAATTACTACAATAACATGTGCGTGTGCGGCTGTTCTACATGCGTTACGATGTGTACAAATTAATGCGAGATTCGTTACCATCCAGTAAACATTCAGGGGACGAATCTGCATTGTCTTAGAGCTAGACAGACACGAGGAACCAACTAAACACTAATTAAACTAATCCGACACTTCCTACACTAAATAAAACAAAAATAATTTCCGCATGAAATTGGAATCAAGAACTGCCGAAGCAAACAACATTAACGCCTAAAATTAGGACTTTTCAAATCAACCCAAGTAAATTAACACGTGACCAATCAAGAAGAATACACATATGGCCGCTTGCCATTTTTACAAGAAAATGCAAAATACACCCAACGGTGTCACAACAGACAAATCTAACAATACAAACAAATGAAATGAGTCACAGAAATCACTAGGCTCAAAGCCAACATTTACATCATGAAAACAAATATTTCATTTCATACGATATGCGGTAATTCGTAACGGACATGGCGAACTCCCAATTAAAATTATGATCCAATGACCATTAAAAGAACAGGTTTGCTACAGATAGCTTACAGGGGTCAGTCGGTCAGCTGGACTGCCTAAACGATGAATCACCAGACATAGACGGACGCTAAGTGGAATCTGCACATCTGTCAACCCACGTGTCAATAACCTCGACCTGCCGTGGCACTGGTTCGAGTCTCGAAGAAGCGTGCTCCCAAAAGCACATAATATACGTGTGTGTGTCAAAATAAATATCTTAGCATTTCCCACGGAAATCCAAGAATCAGCACTGGACAAGGTACAGTAGTCTCTGAGAGCGCTCTGCCTTTCCAATAAAAAATACAACCACAATATTTGAGGGCGGTAGGCACATTCTACCCCTCATCACGAAGAATCAATACACACACTTTGACACAATACACACACCAGAATCACACGTATGGGTTTGACAGAAACCTGAAATAAAGGACATAAAATATTTTCCACCGACTTGCGCTCCCAATCTAGTCCGTGACTAAAGAACCTGAAAAGGACTAAAAAAAAACTCTAAAATATAGAACTAAGGTGTTCTACAGTGACATCTTAATTTGTTGCGCTCGGCAACCCTAGTATGAATAAAAACCTGTTCACACAACATCTAACAACTTTTACCCCCCTTTTCCTACAAAAAATGAATTTGAATAAGGCACCACTTGTCGACCGAGACGAGTTTCGCATTCGCATGAATAAAATCAAATACACACGCCGTGCATAATAATAATGACTCATAAGAAAAAATACAATCAAACAAACGCTTTGGCCACGTGCCAACGTACATTAAAATATAACAGTGTCGACACACACACAAAATCTAAATACAAGAAAAAAAAATGAATAAAATATTTACAACGTTCCCGCGTCTAATCTGACTACATATTGAATAAATCAATGATTTGTACGTCACCGTGCAGCTTGTAGAACTCAACCTCCATCCCAAGGCATTTCCCTACGGGAAATCTACTCGTCCATCGTCGACGTATTGGTAGAGGCGTAGCACTTCATTCCACCAATCGACCTTCCAGCAGACATCTTGGCGTTGCTTCTTGGAAAGAAATGTTCAAAGTTATTAGTTTGCCTAGCTAGAATCGCTATGAGCTACTGACTTTCACTCACAATAAAGTCCTAGGCGATTACTCAACGTAGAACTTGCCCTATCTCAGCATTTGCTTAATCACACGCACAATACATCACATAAAATATAACACAAAAATTTACAGAAAATTACACTCTTCATTCGCCACGCAACTGGCTTTTAACGAGTCTCTCAAATATGTCTACCGCGTAGCGCTTATCTCGACTAGAGATCTCCCCTCCGCTAAGCGTGAACTCTGCTCCCTTGAGCACAAAATAAAATGTTTGTCCAAACAGACGTGAAGTATGCTCACTAGAGCTTGATAAATCGTGACTCAAACTGGCGTGAACGTTGCTCATCAGAGCTCGATAAAGTTGTGTCTCAAACAGCTCATCACCGATCAATTTATTAGAAACTGACAGAAAGGAGTGGAGTGGGGGCAATCTGTGAAAATAATCCGTAGTTTTCACCTCACAGACTTGGGACTAGTATCAATCTTCTTCTTTTCATCCAAACGTCTCATTGGACTTATGTGGAATTATATCGCATCGGCGGTTCTTCAGACACGTGTTTTAGCGCTTTTTTTTAAGGTACGCCACCCTCCGCGTGGCTTAGGCGTCCTCTCTCCTGATTTGCTGATTCAATCGTGTATCGGTTGGAACTTCACTTCTGGCACGCCCATAATGACGCCGACTCGGATGCGCATTCAGCCTGAATTTGTCCTTGAACTCGGCTTAACCGGTCATCGTCAGGAATAACTACCACGCTACTCCTGTTGCAATAATTGCGACACACTATCTGTCTCCCCTTTGTCAACTTCAACATGTACTGCCTGGGCATCAGTAATAATAATTATAAAAATCATGAAGACTTATTGATCGGCAAATCAATAAGGGTTCAGTAGATAGATTTAAATTTGGAATATAGAGCCTAATACTTTTGAAATCGGTACATCAACGATTGTACAATTTGACTATAAAGATTTTTAAAATTTCTATTAGGCACCTGATTTTAAACTTAGAAACCCTGAGCTTCACAGATTTGAAGCAGCAATGGGGCAAGTTAAAGAAGGACAACCACATGAAGACCTATGATAAAGCGACCCCTAAAAGTACTTATTTCCACATGGGAAGGACGGCTGTCAAATCGACCCTGCTAAGTCGCCTAGTTTGTAGTGCAGGGGAGAATATACGGTACTGGTTATTGTAAGAAAGTCATTAGTATTTATTAATAAAATATTCTCTTTTGTAAAATGCAAGCCGCGTACGACCATATACTTCAAAATTGGCTTTGCGTCGCGAAGTAATCGACTCCATTCCGTCTGAAAAGCTTTCTTTTTGCGAAATTAATGCATTGATATGGCAATTGTTGAAATTGAACAGCACAGCGGAACTGAGCAATTATATTATTCATCTTTTAACAAGAATTTTTATGAAAATAACTGAAAAAAGATGTTCAGTAAAGAACATATAGCCTACTTTTTCTTAAATGCATGGGTATAGTTATAACTCTTTGTCCTTAACAGGGAATATAATTGAATGTTGTTTGTAGTAGCTTGTTGAAATACAACGTGCTATAAGGATATTATACTTTGATTGATTGAATCATCACCTGAATATATACACACACTAATACAGCCATCGCAATAACACAGGTTATCAAAAAATAACACTCACCCAAGTACACGGGGTTAAACGACCATGATGTCCATGCATCTCAAATGAAACAACAACAACAGCATCCTACTCAAATCCTTCCTGGTATAAAAGTACGCACACTAGTTAGCATCTACAAGACCATGATGCCGCAAAACCCCTAAATAATCAACAACAAAAACAATAGACTCTACCACGGATCAAGGACAAACGAATTTTAATCGCTGTAGTCGAGGGTTGAAGTATGTGGAGTTACAAGTATATATATAATATTTATGATTGCAAATACACACTATATACGCTTAACATTATAACGTGTGAGTAGTTATAAATCTATATTTTTTATTTTTTTATTTTTATTTTTTTTATTTAGTCAATTTACCTTCTAGGTTGGTGGTTCCCACGGACTCAGCGAGGGAACTCACCACTACCGCCTCTATGGGCAGTGTTCTGGAGCTTGGAACATCTGGTCCGGTTGGATACAACTGGGGAGGTGTGATCAGCACTTCGCCCTGGCGGCCTCACCTGCAAAGCGAACAGGGGACTCATGAGGGATGGGAAGGGATGGAAGATTGGGATGGAGAGGCTAGGAAGAGGGAAGGAGGCGGCCGTGGCCTTACAGTAGGTACTGTCCCCGATAATCCGGATAGTAGGCTGTCAGAAATCCGCCCCCTCAATCGGATTGCCAATAATCGATTGCACCGGCACAGCTACATCAATGAAAATGGCACTGACAGATACTACCGAGATTAGAGCACAGTAGTTAACATGAAATTATTGTGGAACACACCAAAATATACGGGGGTTCATACTTACCTTTTACTTACCTATTCAATTTAATCTCGGGTCTGGGTTTTCAACTGGATCACTTAATAGTATGCCCTCACAATAACCTCCACCACGATATTTAAAATGAACCTAGTCGGAGACCAGAAAATTTAAACTGCACAATAATTTATTTCACATAAAGAAAAAAAAATATTTTAACAAAATTTAACAACAAAATAGTTATGGCTGTCTGAAGCCATTGTCAATGCAACCATGTCCTCCTGTAGGACTGTAGACTTCACATACAAAAATTCAGCTTTCTCTAGCTCAAAAGAACGTAATAATAACAACAATGCACATTGGAATGGATAAGGGAGCTGGGACGAGACATATAGCATTTGTTTCCTTGTTCATGAACTTCATAATTTAGTTCATTGACACACATTTATTAATAACCGCAAGGCCGCTAAATAGTTGACCTTGACCTCCACCATTCAGTTATCTGGCCACCTGCAATACACCCTAAGCAGTGTTACATGCTTGCATCGTCAAATGGACGCAGCTGCCTAACCAGTGACACCATATGCTGGCCAACGCAGAGTCTAGCTCTCATTCAAAACAATTTAAATGCTCACATCTCAACTCAAATATTATCACGCAAAATGTATACAAGTTCCGTTCACATTGCAATGGATTACTCTGTTAATCTCAAATCTTATTTAAATGTTTATTCCAATTATCGAACTAGCGTTGTTTAAATGTTAATAGCAAAACGCATAATGTTATATCATAGTGTTCAATAATTATTTATAACATTTAGATTGTTCATATCTTAGTCAAACGACAATTGAAAAATTTTTACACGCCTCTATTAATCCCGTTTGTTTCAAATTATTATTATAGATATTTACATAGTTATTTACATTATTTATATTTTATTTATATTTGAAATACATTAACAACACGTTTATCCGGTTGATATTTTCTTAAATCGTGGTAATATAATCGACCGATGAAGGTTACTTATATTTAAATTTTAGATTCAGGTTTAATAAGATTTAATAATTATTATTTGTGACGGTAACCTCCATTCAAAATCTATAATTCAATCAATTATCACTCTTGTTAATTTTAACAGTAACTTCACATGAATAATTTTCAATGGACCTGAACAATACAACTCAGCGGAAACATACCTCGCACAAACGCACAAAATTGGCCCATAATTCATCATATATCTCATTATATATGGCATCAAAATCTTCCACAATACACACAAAAAACCTCCACTTATAAATTCATCATCATCATCAATATTACTGTGG
This sequence comes from Meconema thalassinum, assembly GCA_946902985.2. NCBI lineage: Eukaryota > Metazoa > Arthropoda > Insecta > Orthoptera > Tettigoniidae > Meconema > Meconema thalassinum. The sequence continues at coordinate 123,307,579 of OX336396.1, read as the reverse complement.
GAACCTCCTTCACTTATTAAAGGGCATTATTCATCAGCGACTTTTACACGTCCACTGAACTAACGATTATACATCCATAGTTCCTCTTTAAAAATTCTTATATTCATCAATTGTATCGAAAACTGTTATTATATTTAACCTTCGTGGGTTTCATTCATGAAGCGATATGAAGTAAAAATTTGCCAGTCACAAATAAATTTAATAGCAAATACGATTAGACACGCCTCCCTGGTCTATCAAAATGAATTAATCTCATCATAATTATCGCAGTTTAAAAATACTATATTCAAGCAAAATTCATTTAACTGCAGAAATAGTCGAATAGAATGCAAATAGACTAGAAAATGCAAATATTATTGTTTCAATCTAGAATTGAGAAAATCTCCTATCAAATGTTCATTACTATAGTGTACTGAATAAATCGTATTCAAAGTTCATATTTCATAAAATTGTCTATAATGCAATGGTATTTCAGAATTGACTAAAATGTCTGTGTTTCAATCATGTTCATAAAAACGACTAGTATTTCCAAGATCGTCGATAAAGTAGTAGATTTTAACGCTCTAAAATCTTTTAATCATTCTTCTTTCTTGAGGATGACAGAAAATTGGTCAAAGTAATTTACTGGAAAGAATTACTTTAATAAATCGACACGCTGTCTGAATTCAAACTTGCCATAGAAAATCGTTAACTTTACAGTCAAATCGTGACTACAAGAAAAATTCAAATTCTCGAAAGAATATTTAACTTCAGTATAAACTGATCCAAAATGTTTAAATATGCAAATGACATAATAATGTCTCAATAAATCGAAGAAAATGGCATAAAGCTGCAAAGTGTACAGAGTACAGAAACATCTAGCAAAAGAATATGGGGCAATCACATTTATGACAGAAAATATGGGAAAGATAGTTGCTCAGATCTCACTAAAATGGCTCAAATAAATCAAGAAACGTTCACGGCTACCTTATCTGTTGGATTGAAGTTCTAGAAGAAAATTTCAAAGAAGACTGCTGCTGGTTCCATTTCACCACAGGATAGATGTGCACCGACCTCGAACCTGGAACCTGCGCCCTCGGAGAATAGAACAGCTTCCTCCTCCGGAAATCGCACTGCTCCGTGTAGACGATAGACATCCTTCTGGCAAAACTCTTCTTTGTGTGCTGGAAAAAACCCTTGCCACTCTTGAAAGTTCCCTGAAGTTCTTGTAGAAATCAGCCATGAAGTTCATTGCAAATATTTCCACAGAAATGTTCATAATTGTGGAGTATGAATTTATTTCCACTGCCATTTGATGTAATTCAGCGATGGATTACGATGCATGAGTGTAGCTGAATGTTCACTACATGCTCGTCTTTGTAGAATGACGATTATCGAAGCTCCATGTTGCTACTTCACACTACTGATGTATGTCCCAATTGCATTAAAGTTTTAGTCTTCCATCTCCACTTCCATTATAGTGTTAGTCGAAAGTACTGCCAGATTGTATAGTTCCATTGTAGAATGTAGCGTTGTATCACCAAATGTAATCTTCAGTATCACGGTTGCAATACACGTGTCTGCCGTAGCGTAGAATGTGGTAGTAAAAGTGCTTCTCAGGATTCGAGAAAAACACTTTTCTCTGCAGTCTTTAAATGCGAATATCTTCTGAAGTATTATAATGAAAAAGTTCAACTTTCGCACACGCCTCAATATTGTAATGCACTATTGAATTAGTATAAATGCAGTAGCTAATTCTTGATAGATAAACTTGTAGAATCGTTTATGTGTGCGCTCCAACTTCGCCTAGTTTTAGTAACAGTAAAAATTGCACTGCTGGATACCCAATACTGTTCGATGCGGTGGGCTCTGCCACGCTTGCTTATGACGATATGCTTGTTCTATCAGAACACGAAGTCAGACTATGAAGTCAGAATAAAACCACGAAGTGAGAAGCTCCTCTCTGCTGTGCAAGGCCTTTTATCAACTTTGAAGGGGCGTATCCATCCCTACCATAGCTTCATCTTCCATCATTACTCGAAGTTCCAACTTTGGCTATTCTTGACGGATTTTCAGATTTCAAAAATATATAATTAATTTCTTCAAAATTCCAAATCAATGCCATAACTGAAAATAGTTTTCCACAATTCTGCATGCCAAAAGTTATTAAATATGGTAGCTTCAGTAATCTCCGTCTCCCTTCAAGCTATCATTCATTGGTTCGAGCCTCTCCTCCAATAGCGTAACTTCTTCCTCAGCACGTTTACTTGCTTCCCTGCGACTGCGTCGTAAATCTAAGATCCTTCTCGAACAAAATCGTGACGTCAGCAAGAATCTAAGCTCAGCCAGCCTACTTGCTCGAGCGTTGCGTCATCCACGCCTACGTCATGAATATACACGTCACAACTATGACGGCCATAACTTTATTCACATATGCCAATACAGCCACCGTGGTCTCAGTATAATTCAATTTACGGGGGCAGTACCATCCCGGCATTTTCCCGAAGACGAAGTGGGAAACCACGGAAAACCACTTCGAGGATGGCTGAGGTGGGAATCGAACCCCTTCTACTCATTTGGACCACCCGAGGCTGAGTAGACCAGTTCCAGTCCTCATACCACTTTTCAAATTTCGTGGCAGAGCCGGGAATCGAACCCAGGACCTCCGGGGCGGCAGCTAACCATGCTGACCGCTACGCTACGGAGGCGACTATAAATCTATAAATACAGTGGTGGAAATATTTATTGCATCACCTTCTAAAATTGACATTTTTTAAAATAATTATTGAATAACTGACCTAAATTGGCCTGAAATCCCTCTACTTCTATCAGAAATTAATATACGCAGTAATGTATGTCAATTTTATTTTATTCTCTATTTTTGTTTGTATAAAAAGTTTTTTTTTTAAATAATTTAACACTTTCTTGAAAATTGGGTGTAGGAGGATATGTCAGCTATTCTGTTTGGCCTTTTGAAATATGAATACTAATGTTGAAACAAACCCTGCGTATTAATGTTGTAACATGACACTGATCAATTTTAGTGTTTGTTTATGCACAATTGCCTTATATAAATGCACTGTTGCCATTTAATACTTTGTTGCTCCACCGCGCGCCTTAATCACCCATTGGCATCGTGAAGGCATTGAAATAATTAACTTTTTACAGTACTTCTCACTCAGTTCATGAAACCACACACGAACAAGGCCCTCCAATAGTTCCCGTTTATTCCGTGGCATCTTTTTGGTGATAACATTGCCCATAACCTTCCAACAGTTCTCAATAGGATTGAGATCTGGGCTGTTTCCAGGGCACTCTAACACTTGAACCCCATTTTGTCGAAGGAAGGATTTTACCTGAATTGTAAAAATATGTGATAATTAACCAAGAATGGCATCAGCTTCGTGCTTGGTATAATTATTAATCATAGTAATCCCCTTCAAAGCTCTATAGCAAGGAGCGGAGTCATCCTGAAAAATGCATCTGGAAACACCTCCAAACTGGTCTCTTATTGTGGGCATAAGCTTCCTTTCAAGGATGCTTATGTAGACATCCGCATTGACAGTGCCATTTATGAAGTTCAGACGAACTACTCTGTGATTAGAAATGTGCCCCCCCCCCGAGACCATCTGTCCTTGTGGGTGTTTGACAGTATGTGTTATACATGATGGTAAAAATTCTTCACCTTTCCTTCGATGCACAAACACTTTTCCATCTGAGTCATGCAGGTTAAATTTGGACTGGTCTGAAGAGATTACTCTGTTCCACGTCTCTGGTGTCCAAGTCACATGTGCTTTTGCCCATTTTAGCCGCTGTTGTCGCAGTTTCTTGGGCAATAAAGGCTTCTTTTTAGGTCGACGGGCTGAGAGTCCAGCTTTCAGTAGTCTATTTCTTACAGTTCTACTGATTACTGAGATGACGCACATTTCTTCCCAGTCTCGCTTTAGTTCAGTTGATGACTTGTGACGATCTTTGGGCGAAAGCCTTTTCAATATCCTGTCCTGTTTGGCAGTAGACGCCCTTCTTCGACCTCTTCCTTCCTCTCGATCAATATTTCCTTCCTCCCTGTATTTTTTCAGTAACCTTGAAATTAAAACCTGTCTTAGAGGCTACCTCTCTGGTGCTGAGACCAACAGACGAATAAGCAACTAGAGCAGCTTTCTTTTCTGGCGTTAATTCAACTGACTTGCCCATCTTCTCACTGCAAAGTCTCAACTCTAAATGACTGTATAAACACTGGCATCATTGTAAAAACAAACGACAACAACAAAGAGTTGTGTATTGTTGGAAGAAATGTGAGAAGAAGTCAAACTATCAAGGCAACAATGTGTCTACAATGTTTGACAACGATTAGACTGGTATAACCTGAAGCAAACAGCTGTAAAAGACAAAATTACGAAGTAATTAATGGTGATGCAATAAATATTTCCACCACTGTACATAAAAAAAAAAAAATGAACCTGCTGGGATTTGATCCACAAACCTCCAGGTTATGAGTCCAGTACGCCGCACATGCCGTACACTAATACATGGTTAACAACTGGTGTAGTATAACTCAACAATATGTTGTCTTGCAATAAACGATTTCATTAGCGTTTTCTACCGTATCTATAAATCATTTGATACTAAATATGTATTATTTTCTTCAGTACATCCCTAAAAGGATATAAACTTACGAAGTTACGGACATATATGGATTTACGAGCAAACAATAGCGGCCATTTAACCCAATGGGACGGCACGGTCAGCCTAAACTGTTAGTCACTACTGCGGAATGATATTCTATTTTAAAATGCTAATATCCTACCAGTCACCTCCTTGAGGACAGTTTAAACCTCCCTATGTACGATGATCGTATTTGGTAAGGCCAGGCCTTGTTGAATCGTAAGTTACGGGTTGGCTATAATTCTTGCATGATTCTGCACCCACCAGCTTGAAACTATTTGGCTGATGACCTTCCCTTCCCACATGAAGGTATCTTGTTGCAAAATGTGGTAGAGGTCAGATGATTAGGTTAGTCGTAATTTGATTTAAGCTTTGAGCATTTGGGTGGCCGCCATTACGTTTCCGTCAAGATGGCGGTGATATAAAACATCAGTGGGGTGCCCTTTGCTAGTGCTACCTCTGTACCAAATTTCGTTCAATTCGGTATCACCGTGTTTTAATTGATAGGGGGGACAAACAGTACCAAATCCCACACACACACATACACACACACACATACACTCACACACAGACAGACACACAATATTTGCCCCTGTGTAGATCTCATAAGTCTACTTTCATTTTTTGCAAAAATCGAAAGTAGGCTAAAAACGAGAGAAGAGCACACCCATCAACTCAAATCACATGTTATAGCATCTGTTTGTTTATGTTTCTATCACCCTTACGCTAGTTCCAGATAACGGCAGCACAGTCGCTTGAGTTCGCAAATATACGAGCACTTGAATCGTAAAATTAATTGACCCTTCAGATTCGCGATTAATATACTTAATATAGTGTATAGTTTCTTTGAAGCATAGCTTACTACTGCCAAAAGGATTAGCGAAGTTAGAAGAGAGAGTCAAGTATTTGTCGTCAACTTAATGAAGCCGTCACAGTTATTGTTTGAAGTGAAGCGCCATTCAGACGCAAATACTATTGATCTGTAGAACAGCTGGACTATATATTATGAACTCTGCCAAGAACATTCATCAAGTAACTCCGGTATGGTCTAGTGGCTAGGATACCTGGCTCTCACCCAGGAGGCTCGGGTTCGATTCCCGGTACCGGAAATTTTAATTCTGTCTTTTGGAGATGTTCTGGTGTCTGCTAAAAGTTTGTTCTAATATTTATTATTTTTATGACTCTTCATCCTCTTCCTCGTTCTCTTTGTGAAGGTTCATATAAAGCTCATAAACTCTATTCTAAGAACTGGGAGTCGCGTCACTAAAGATAAGTCGTCGTTGTTCTTAATTCATTTTACGGGGTTTGTGACATCGTGGTCATTTGGCCCCATGCACTTAGGTGTATATTGAATTTGCCTAATAACCTGTATTATTGTGGAGTCTGTACTATTGTGTTTATTTGTAATTTAGGTGAGGATTGGGAAGAAGGCAGCCGTGACCTTATATTAGGATCTGTCCCTAGCTGACTGTGTGACTGAGTGGTAACGCTCTTGCTGGCTGTGCCCAAGTTTGCAGGATCGAATCCTGGCGCAGTCAGCTGGTATTTGAGAGTAGGCAATTTCGAGGGAGCCGTGTCAGTGGATTTACTGGCACGTTAAAGATCCCCTTCGGGGCAAAATTCCGGAAGGGACGAAAAGGAAATAACATTATTATTATTATTATTATTAGAAACCATCCTGGCATTTGCCTGGAGTAGAAGTGGGAAACCCACTTCCAGGATGGCTGAGAAGGGAATCGAACCCACCTCCACTCGGTTTTTCCTCACGAGGCTGAGTGGACCCCGTTCCAGTCCTCAGACCATAATTAAATTTCTTGGCAGAGCCGAAAATCAATCCCGGACCTCCAGGGTGACAGCCAGGAAGTAAGTAATATTGTTGTCTCTGTCACTGTAAACCTTCATAGTAAGTTAATTTTGTAGCTGGTGCGTTATGTTCATTATTTGAGTTCATATTTTTAAGGCACTCAGCCTCGTGAGTCAAAACTGAGAAGAGGTGGGTTCGGATTCCCACCTCATCCATCTTGGATGGGGTGTTCTGTGGTTTTCCACTTCTACTTCAGCAAAATCTGGGATGGTTCCTAACTTAAGGCCACAACCGTCTCCTTCCTAAACCTCACTTGAATTACAAATACACACACTAATACAGCCACCACAATAAGACAGTAACAGACAAATGCAACACACACCCAAGTACACGGGGCTACATGACCACGATCTCCCAAAGCTCCCAAATAAATCAACAACAGCAGTATTTTGAAGGGAGAGAAGATTTTACGTAGAAATTAACTTTGAGACCATAGCCATTTTGTTGTTGATGATGATTTATATAGGGGTTTGCAACATCGTGGTTATGTAGCCCCGTGTACTTGAGTGAGATGGAAATTGTATAACCTGTGTCATTGTGATGGCTGTATTAGTGTCTGTATTTGGGGTGGGAATTATTAGGAGGCAGCTGTGGCATTAAATTAGGTATTATCCCGGAAAAACACATCAAGCATGTCTTTGGTGGGAACTGAACCCATGTCTCCTCCATTCTGCCTCATGAATGATGAGAGC